>VXBU01006160.1:91431-138149 GCA_013400315.1 Bombycilla garrulus
ACAGGATCTCTGCTTCAGCAGAACCATCTGTCACTCCAGGAGCACTACTGGAGCCACCATTCAAACTGGGTGGGTATGGATCAGTTATTGATCAGTTATTGATTGGGTATTGGTTCATTCCCATCTGTCACTCCAGGAGCACTACTGGAGCCACCATTCAAACCGGACTGCTACCAACACCCTGACTGACAGGGTGTCAGGTTGTATTCTAACTGTCAGGTTTTGTCTTTTTGTTTAATACTGCATCTTGTTCTAATTTTCCTATTAGGTTGTAGTTTGTTGGGTTTTGTTTTACTTTATTTTGTTTATACATATTAAAGAACTGTTATTCCTATCCTCATATCTTTGCCTGAGAGCCCTTTAGTTTTAGAAATTATAATAATTTGGAGAGAGGGGGTTTGCATTTTCTATTCCAAGAGAAGCTCCTGCCTTCCTTGGCAGGCACCTGTCTTTCAAAACCAAGACAGGCTGTTTTTCCCATTTCTTCCCAAACCAGGGCCAGCAGGAGTCGGGACCTTTTCCCACACGTGACAACGGAGCTGTGGCCTCCAGAGCTCAGTAAATGGCTCAGGTCGCTCTGCCCACGCAGGGATGATTTGTGGGGTTCCCTCCAGCCCGTTCCATGGCTCTGTGATGGAAACACCATCGGTGAGCATTCTGTGGTGCTCTGCAGCTGGAAAACAGAGGGCTCCTCTCCACGAGTGCAGAGTGACAGCTTCAAACCTGCTTCTTCCCAGCCCAGCTGGGAGGAGCGCGCTGGGATTTCAAGGGAGAGGAAATATCAAGGGTTTCCTCATCTGACCTGGTCCTGTCTCTTCAGCAGGCAGGCTTCTCTCCCTCTCTACAGTAATTTGCATTGTGTAGAACCAAACTTTATCTTCAGTTCTTCTCCTCCATTCTAATAATAACAAGACGACGTTGGAGTGTGGCTTCCCAAGTGATTCACTCACTAAACGCTGTCGATTGGGACTTCACACCCCTTCAAAGGCAGGCAGCAATTTGGCTTTTTAGCACGTCAGAGATAAGGGTTCTTTTGCATTGGGATGAGCTCATTATGGGCTGTAGGACACAATTATTTGCAGACACTGTTCTGCTGATAGCAATGAAGAGATGAGGTGAAGTAATGGGTTGGGGCAGAGCTCATTAAATGTCGAGCCAGAACAATGGGCTCTCCCGGCCTTTAACTCCTTCCACTCATCTGGATCTTTCCATCTCCACATCCTCCAGCCACCGGAGACCGAAACAACAATGGGCTGAAGGCGGCAAGAAAAGCCAGGCAATTATTTCACTTCAGGAGGATTTTAATGAAATTCTCCCGGTCGGAGGCAGATAACGGCCCAGGAGTAAATTGGGTTGCGGAGGCTCTGACGTGGTAGACCAAAATGGGAGAAAATCAGTGAGAAACTGCTCCCCTCTGGGGCTGGCACTGCTCTTAGGAGGAGCCCGAAATTCCAGCACTGACACACCTTGAAGGGAGTATCAACATCTACCTGTGGGTCTCGGGGTGCCCACGGTTCAGCACCTAAACACAGACAATTGTCTGAGCCTCAAATTCAGCTGCTGCAGGTTCTTTTAACATCTCCTGGGATGCTTTATGTGTCTGACAGGCCCTGTTTTTTTCTACTGGCCCTGCAGGTGTGAAAATGCTGCTGCAATAGCAAATTCTTTCTCTTCTGAGGTTTGCTTTATCATCTTTGTCTCATTACTCCTGGAGGGGTGCCCATCATTTCTTATAGGGTCTTGATTCAGAAGATGAAAGGAGAAGGGAGGGGAATGAAAGGGAAAAAAATCTAGAAAGAAAGAGAAAATAATTCACTGAACTGCACAAGGTTTATTATTTATACATCATACTTGGGAATATTAACATGTGAGCTGAGAAGAGAGTGAAATTAAAATAGAGATGTCTCTGCTGTCAAGGGGAAAAGTCCCTCAGCACCTCATTTCTTTCCCAGCTGTGCCCTGGCTTAGGGAGAAGAGCAGAGGCAGATGAGCAGATCCAGGCTGAGGGGATGGTGGCGCTGGCTGTGCCATTGCTGTCACTTTGCTGCGGGGCAGGGATGGTGTGGCACAGGGGGCAGGCACGGGCACAGCTCATCCTTGCACAGCGGGAGCCTCTGCCCACCTGAAATACCAGCTTTGCCTTTCAAGAGCTTTTTCCTGGTGTAACTCTCCAGTTCTCTCTCTGCCAAACTTTACAAGAGCCATTGACAATTATAATTTCTGTCAGTGCAGAGTGTCAGGGTCCCTTTCATGGGACACAGGCTTTGTAAGGAGAGTGAGCTTGGGGTGTGTGAGTGAGAGTGAGTGTGTGAGTGTGTGTGTGTATTTTTCTTTTCTTTCCATCATGCTGATGAAATCTGCAGACACGGAGAGGAAACTGAGAGTTATTTATAGGAGTGAGAGGAATGTGAGGCCTAATTGTGCTTAGTCTATCACTAACCATGCAATCTGTTTGCTATTACCCTTCCCGGTCCTGCACACAGGTCCTGGAGGGGTTAAGTGGAACACAGACATCTGATGAAGAGAAAGGATCAGGTGGAGGTGTTTGCAAGCTTTGAGGACAAGTGAGACAAGGAGGCAGAGGAATTTTTAGGGTTAATTAAGTTGGGAAATTAGGATTTGTTAATTTTTTTTTCCTAATCACCTTTTCCCAGTTTCTGTGTCCCTGTCCATGATGTGCTGGAGTTACCTGGGGTGGGTGCATGCACAGGGTGAGGGTGCAGGAGCTTTGCCCTCCCCTCCTTTGCCTACCCCAGCAATCATCCCACTCTGAAACGCTGATGGTAAAGGGCTGAAATGTTCTGTAGGAACACAACTGGTGAATCCCTGCACTTTTCCACATTGTCTTACACAGAGACCTCTCCAGCTCACCCCCAACCCCAGGGCAGTCCTGCTGCTTCCCTCCCAGGGGATCAGGAGCCGCTCTGTGCCCACAGACACCCTCCGTGTGCCCTTTGCTGTCCCAGACAGGGGGACAAACGGGACCAGGGCCGCAGGGACCCTTCTGGGCAGCCCTGGGGTAAAGCCGAGCCTAGAGCTGGGCTGAGCTTGGTGGCCTGAGCTGCTGAGCTGAGCCTCATTCCTCATGGAAAAAGAGAAGTCAGACACGCAACCTGGTAGAGCTGCTAACATCTCCCAGGCAGGAGGGGAGCACTCCCAGCTCGGGAGTGAGCTGCCTTCTGCTCCTTATCACTGTCCACTCATGCCGGAATATTCCATTCCCACAGGTTTTGAGAGGCTCTGGAGGATCCTGTCACCGCTCCTGGGTCAAGGTTCCTCAGCTTTCCAGACAAACACTTTTCTCGGGATGTTTTGCTGAATGCTGTGCTGACTCACCCGTGTCACTCCTCTTTGCTGGGATAGCAACACTGAGAGGGGAAAACAAATGGTGTTTACTGCAGTGCCCAAAATGGGCTTTGACACCGTCAGGAGGATCAGAAAGACAGAAATAGAGGAGTGATTGTGGAGTGCAATTAAGAGGCAGCCATCAGGATCCCCCTCCAGAGCAGGGCTGGCTCCATTCAGGCGGCCTGCCCTGCATGGGATGGGTGGAAAGCTGCTGGAGAGCTGTGAGGGATGCAGGATCCTGCTCCCAGCTGGGCTCACCAACCAGTCTGCCCCTTCCCAGAAGGATTCAGGGACAATCAGTGGCAGCAAACCCAAGGCAGGGATGAAGAACTGCAAGATTTTTTCTCTTTGGCTGGTGAAGCCCAGCCCGCCCAGCACACAGCCAGCTGGGCCCATCCCCTGCCGTGTTCCCTGCAAGCAAATACAAAAGAAGAAGGAAAAAGGCTCAAGATATTCAGTGGCAGGTGACATTTTGGGCTGAATCATTGAGAGATGTCCCCTGTGCATCCCCATGGGAATGATCCCTTTCCAGCTTGCTGGCATTTCCCTTTCAGGCCCTGCTCCTCGCTCTCAAATAAATTGACTTTATTCAGTGGGAGAATGAAGAACTGTCCTGGTTACCACGTTTCTGCCAGGCCACCAAGGAAACACTGATTTAGGGTGTGACATTTGGGTTTTTCTGTAGGATAAACAGGAGGAAATGCCAGGCAGCTGACCTTGCAGCCAGGCCCACGAGCCCTCCTCCACTGAGAGCAAAACATGGGATGCCAGTTGGCCACTGGCCAGTTATTTGGCCACTGACCAACTGGCTGACATTCCTGCCTTCCTTGCTTTCCTCCTGGACCTGATGGGAGGGGGTTTTATAGCGGCAAAGAGTTTATTCCTGGGGTAAACAGCAGAAATTGGAGGCCAGTTGCAGCAGGGAGTTCGCTTCCTGTTCCAGCACGAGGAACCCGCCGGGTGCCAACTGGATGTCAGCCCTCCAAACGTGAGCCCAGCTGGCAGCTGCTGTGCGTTCGTCCCTCTCAGGGCTCGCAGAGGGGTGTTGGGAAGGGTGGGAATGGGGATCCCGTCAGCCCATCCCTCAGCAGGGCCAGGAGCAGGAGGGGATGCTGCAGGCAGGACATGGCCCGGGGAGGGTGGGCTGTGCTGGGAGGCAGAGAACCAACAGGATCAAAGGGAATAACTGCAGCAACATCTCTGCCTCGTAGAAACAGCATCTCCAATTGCATTTCAGCTGCACATGTCAGATAAAAGACAAGTCTGAAATCAGAAATTCAGCCTGGGCAATCTGCTCTGTATCATGCACTGAACTGGCTCAGGGAGAGGCAACAGCTGGCAAGGAGCTTTTGTTTTATTTCTCTTTTTTTTATTTTTCTTTTTTTTTTAATCAATTATAAATCAAATTCTTTTAGCTGTCTTCTGCTGCTAACAAAGGCTCTGCAGTGCCAGGTTGGTGTGTTTGTGTTTGGGTGTGGATATGATGTCAAAGGGTGGCATTGGCCTCCTGAAACCCCAGGCCAGGTTATGGCTGCTCACAGCTACAAACACGCAGGCTTTGAACTTCTGCTGGCTGGCTTTCCCAGCATCCTTCCTATTAATTAGCCCTCAGGAATTAATAATTCAAAAGTCTTTCCTCCTGCTGCAGCGTTCTAACAGCGAGCGTGGCCGTGCTGTTGTGGATAACAATGGTGAAATATTCACAATTTCACACTCTCGTTCTCTCCCAGCAGTGAGGCATCCCAGGCTCCAGCTTCTGCTTTAAACTCAGCTCAGCTCAGACATCCCCCTGCTTTGGGTGCCTGAGCTCAGAAGTTCGTCCCCATTGTGGCAGGGACACCATTGTGGAGGGGACAAACAAAATTCCCTCTCATTTCCATCGGCTGCTAAAAGCCTGCAGGATAAATGGGAATTGGGATAAATGGGAATTGGGATAAATGGGAATTGGGATAAATAGGAATTGGATAAATGTGAATTGGATAAATGCAGGACTGGATCTGTATTTGCTTTCTGCTCACTCTGTGTCCTGGTTTGGCCACCCTCACACCAAAAGACACAAGTCCCACCAACACCTGGAGGGAATTGTGATGAAGGAAGTCCCTGTAATGACCAAACGAGAAGAAAAATCTCTTGGAAATCTGTCAGCTGATGGACATCTGGGAATAGGAATGCAGACACAGCACTGGGATTGAGGGATCAGTGACCAGCCAGGCACTCAGCTCCCCACACAGACCTGTCCAGTGGGTGAATAAATCCCAGGGAGGACTGAGAACAACCTCTCCCAGAATAGAAAATCATCCCATGGGCACTGGGAATGTTCTGCCACGGCCCTGTCCCTCCATGGACACTGGGAATGCTCTGCCATGGCACGTGCCAGAGCCTTGCCCTGAGAAATGCAGTTCTGTTCCAAGAACTTCCATGAAAACAGCAGCAACAGCCAAAAACGCTGCAGCAAACAAAGCAAAGGTCAGAGGGTGCAGCTGAGAGGAGCCTTTGCTGTCCCTAAATCCCCTCAGGAAGAGCTCCATGGCAAACTCCCCCCGGTGCTTTAGGTCCTGCCTCGTCTCCTTTGGCTGCTCGGTGAGAAATGTGAATTTTCCACGTACTGTTCTGTCCGCAGCTATGAATATTCACAATATATTGACAACACGGAAAGAAAAAAGTTTGTTTAGTTAGAAAGTATCAAAAAATAAAGTGTCTCTTTGTTTAAGATGAGACACCTAAACCGTAATCAACAACCTCTCTTGAGTCAGAAACCATGAATCATCCTCTGAAATCAGATCACATTCAAGATTAGTTTCTCATGGTATTGCTGAGGAATTTCAGATATTTCCATTGGGAATAGAGTTATTTCTTTAATCACCCCAAGGTTAGTTTGTTCAGTCCTAATTTTTTCTTGTATAATGAAGGTTGCCCAAAGGTAAGGAATGCTGAGATCTAAAAGTGGAGTGGAAAAAAAAATAAAATTGTGAGATCAGGACAAGATTTAGAGACCAAAGTGGAGACACAAACTGGACTGTTTTATCCTGGCAGAAAATTCATAAAGGCTTATGACCATCTTGTTAAATACTACACGAAAATAGGTCAAGTCACTGATAGAAGCTTTCTCCAGCCAGCTGTACATGAAGCAACAGATCTAGGCATTTGAACACAGGTTTCACGAGTCTTCTCTGTGATCAGGGAGAATTGTGAGTGTCAGGAGGGTTGGGATGGATTTGTAGGGAAAGGTTCCTCCCCCAGAGGTTGCTGGCACTGCCCAGGCTCCGCAGGGAATGGTCACGGCCCCGGGGCTGCCAGAGCTCCAGGAGAGTTTGGACACTGCTCCAGGGTGGGATTTTTGGGGGTCTGTGTAGGGCCAGGGCTGGATCAATGATCCCTGTGGGTCATCTCAGCTCAGGATATTCCGTGATTCTCTGTCTCTGTCATTTCTGTGTCCCCTCTTTGCTGGGGTGTCCCAGCTCCAGAAACTGAGGCCTTGAGGAGGTGGAGCAGAAGCGAGACAGAATGAAAAAAACCAAAGTGAATATTTACTGAGAATTAAAAGAAACAAAGTGAATATTTACTGAAGAGCCTTCAAAGGCCACACCCTGGCAGTGCCAGTGTCACAGCTGTGACTCTGCCCGGGTGGCTCCAATGTGGGAGCAAAAGAGGGCCTGGTCAAGAGCTCCCACACTTTTATATGCCCCAGTCCATTTGCATACAGAAGCCCCTCCTCTTTTCACATTGTTTGCACTTTGGGCCTGAAGTTTGAAGGAATGATTGTCCTTCTGGAACAGGATTGTTTTGTCTTTACCACCCTGTGAAAAAGTCCCAGTAACCCTTAATACAAAACTAAAAGCTACACACCGAAGCTGACCAGCAAAGCTCAGAACTCAAGGCATCACTACCACACATCAGCAAGGAGCTCACCCAGGGAGTGTGGGGAGAGCAGCCTGTGCTGGTCCTCATCCCAAATCCTAAATATCATCCCAAATCCCATCCCAAATCCCATCCCAAATCCCATCCCCGAGGCTGCAGGAGCATCCCAGGGTGATTCATGTCCCGTGGGGTGAATCACTCTCTGACACAGCCAGCTCCCACCACCAGTGACTGCAGAGGTTCTGACGGGTTTTAAATAGATATTTAGCTTTAAATTGACAAACTTGGGTGAAGTCAGTCCCATCCAGTGGGATTTTCTATCCCAGATGCATTGAGCGTGTTCCATCACTACTTTATTTGGGAATATCCTTCAATCGTGACGTTTATTTAGGCAAAATCTTCCCTGCTACTTGGATGATGGTGGGAATTTTCTCAAGTGTAATTTTTTGGGTTAAATCAAGCGTTTGGCCAATCTCACTGAATCAGCAGCTCTGAGCAACAGCAGAGAGTGGAGCTCCAAGTGCAGGGGTAGCAATTTTGATGCAGAGGGTGAATAATACATGGAAGTGAAAAGTATCCTGCTATTTTCACCTCCTGCTTTTCAAAGGCAGAGAAGGAGAGGGAGAGAAGGCGCTCGCTGAAAGTCCTGAGTTAGATTTTTAATAACACAGATTTCTCCCCCACTTTTCTCCCCTCCTTTCCCTCCACATAGTGAGAAACTTCCCGAGGTTGCCAATGGCACTAAAACAGCCTGTCCACTTTCAGAATTTCAGTCACCTCTTAAACACTTAGAGGCTGAATTGAGTGAAAACCCGTTTTCAGAAGAGTTTCCAAGGAAGTAGAAAGTTTCCACACCCTGAATCTTGCACTCAAAGAAGTGGAAACTGGCTGGTGGCTGCCAGCAGTCTGAATAGTTGTATCATGGGCTGCTGAACGCTTTATTCTGTCATAAAAGACACGAACATGCTTGGTGCTCCACTCAAACACACAAATACCCTTTGAGAAGTGTAGCTGCACAATATATGACTTGTGAATTCTTCTCTCCTTGCATTTTCTTGGCAGAACGTTGCTTTTCAGCTGCCTCATACCAAATAAATTCAGATGAAATTGCACAGCTTGTGTTTTGCAAAATTCAAGCGTTACAATCACAGAGAGAAAAAGAGAGAGGAATGTGCCTTGTACTAAAGACACCTGGATGAGAAAATCTGTAGCCCCAACTGTTTGGGAATGACTAATCAGGGACCACATGCTCTGTGAACTTTTACTGATCTTACCTATTTATGCCTTAAAATATAGAGCCTGAGCTCCACAGAGTGCTGCAGAGCAAAATAAACAATCAACACAACATTGAGATGAGACTCTGCACTGGAGATCATAGATTTGGAGGCTCAAATTTGAAATAAATTTGGGGCATTTTAGGGGTGCAGAACCTTCCCACTCTGCAGTGAGGAGGGTGAGATTTGTGCCCAACTTCTCCTCATTCCTTCACGTGGGAGGACCCAGCGGGGGAAGCAGGAGTGACCATTTGGAGGATTCATTCCCCAGCTGGCTGAGCTGTTCATCTCTGGTAGGTTTTTTTTTTTTTGGTTGGGTCTCTTTTCCCAGCTCTCAGCTCAAAGGGGGCTGAGTAGCAAATGTTGGCTAAAGGCATTTTTGGCTGGAGGTCCATGGAGAAAGGACACTGGAGAGCTCAGAGATGGATTCAGCTTTCTGCAATTCCGTAAGACCTGACAATACCAAAAGGAACTGTACAGTAAACAAAATTTAGAGTTTAAAAAGCCCTTCCTTGCTGTTCACCCTTTCTGCTTTGAGCAAGAAGATTTGCTGCTAACAATATTGCAATTAATGGCTGCTTTAATGCAAGGGCAAAGGTAATAAAGGAAAAGACAACACTGAATTTTGAAATTCATCCTCATTCAGTGCTTCACCCTGATGGAAAAGCTCTGGACTCAGAGGTTCTGGGTGGGACATTGTGGTGTTCCCAGTGTTTGACCCTGCTTGATGATCCTGCATTTATAAAATAACATAAAAGTGCATTTATCAACCCATTCAGCCATCTTCTGTCAAGGATTTTATTTAATTTCCAGTTTTGAGTGAAGAGTGTAAATAATGACAAAGCTGTCCAAGGTTTGAGAAGGAAGTTGCTTGGGGTGCTGGTTAAAACACTGGAGAGTGTCCCATGTTATTTTGGGATTCCTCTGTGCTCAACACTGATATTTGCTGCCAGTGTCAGGCTTAGTTTTGTTATCATTTTGGTACAGCATGGTAAAGTTGAATTAAATTATTCTAATTAAATGGTTGTTATGTAAAAGCTCTTTGCTTTTCATTGCCTTTCATATTATACAATAGAAGGCAGTTATTATATAAAGCAACCAATCAAAGGAAACAAATCCCCTTTCCAGAAAATCCTGCTCCTTCTAAAGTGTGATCAAATGCTAAAAGCTTTTGTAATGAGCAAATGAAGTTTGTGAACGAGATTTATTTCCCTATAAACTAACTTATTTTCCATTTCAGTCCAGAAAAAGAAATCATCACCTTTTCCTGTTGATAAATTTCAGGATCAAAATGCCAAGTCATGGGTGGGTTAGGAAAATCTTGTTTGTAATCAAAGGCTTGGCCAACTTCCTACATTTTTTACATTTTAATTATACACTGCATCGGCATCCTGCTATAAAGACATCACTTTCTGGAAATTCCCAACTATTTACATGACTAAGAACTTAATTGAATCAAGAATTTTTGCTCTTTCTTCTCTCCCTCTTTTGCTGTTTTATTTTAAAAAAGAGCCATCATTCCCATCCCTTGCTGTGGAAAACCTTCCTTCGCTCCGGTTGGATTTTAGTAGCAAATACAAACAACACTTTTGTCCTCAAGCAGCATTCCACGTGGTCTGATGTCTCAGGATCTCTCTTTCAAGGAAATGTTAATTACTGCTGCCAAATGAGGTTAACAAATCCAGTAAACCCCACTCAGGTGTTCAAGTTTTGAGGTTTTCCATGGGCTGGAAGGGTTCAGATACAGTCTGGTACCTCCTTAGGAGCATCAGTCCCCTCTAATCCTGCACGTCTGAACTGGGAATTAGTTCAGTTTAATTAATTCACTGGGGAAAAATGATCTCAGATCACCTTTCCCAGGTGGCCATAAAAAAGAGAAAAAGAAATAAAGGATGGATGGATGGACAGATGGATGGATGATGAATGAAGGGATAGATGGATGGACAGGTGACAGATGGATGGATGGATGGATGGATGGATGGATGGATGGATGGATGGATGGATGGATGGATGGATGGATGGATGGATGGATGGATGGATGGATGGATGGATGGATGGATGGATGGATGGATGGATGGATGGATGGATGGATGGATGGATGGATGGATGGATGGATGGATGGATGGATGGATGGATGGATGGATGGATGGATGGATGGATGGATGGATGGATGGATGGATGGATGGATGGATGGATGGATGGATGGATGGATGGATGGATGGATGGATGGATGGATGGATGGATGGATGGATGGATGGATGGATGGATGGATGGATGGATGGATGGATGGATGGATGGATGGATGGATGGATGGATGGATGGATGGATGGATGGATGGATGGATGGATGGATGGATGGATGGATGGATGGATGGATGGATGGATGGATGGATGGATGGATGGATGGATGGATGGATGGATGGATGGATGGATGGATGGATGGATGGATGGATGGATGGATGGATGGATGGATGGATGGATGGATGGATGGATGGATGGATGGATGGATGGATGGATGGATGGATGGATGGATGATGGATGATGGATGGATGATGGATGGATGATGGATGATGGATGGATGGATGGATGGATGGATGATGGATGATGGATGGATGATGGATGGATGGATGATGGATGGATGGATGATGGACAGAGGGAAGCAGAACCTCTGCCCCATGCTCATCACACAGACCCTGCAGTGGCTTGAATAAGAAGTTTGACCTGCCATGTATTTTAAATCTTAAGAAGTAACAAAAATCAGATTATCAGGTGCTCCAAGCCTTGTGTTTCCAAGCATTCCAAAGGGAGCTGCCAGCAGCGGCTCTTTTGAGCAGGGTGCAGTGAAAATTATACGTGTGCCTGAGAAAAAGAGCTCTAAGTGCTTCTCCTCCTCATTAGGAGACAAATTCAGTTTCTAGTAATTACAGCTGTGCCTCCCTTTTTTGAGCTGTTTCAATGGCTTCAGCACACTTCTCATTAGTGCTGAGAAACTCAAAATGAAAGGTACTGTTGAATTGGAAAATATTATTATTACAGTAAAAGTCACAAGGAATTGGATTTGTACAAAACTATAAAGCAAAACACAGTGAGATGATTCATTATGCATCACATGGAGAGAGACGTAATGTTGTTAATATGGGAGAACAGATGTGTCTATGTATTTTGAGTACCTCTTTTTCTTTTCTCTGATGAAAAGTTGTTTTTTTTAATCCAAAAAAAAAAAAAGAAGAAAGAAAAAAAAACAGAATGAAAAGCCAACCTGATCTTGATTACTGGTACTATTGAGACAGTTCACTGGGAAATGAAAGCAGTCACTGCTGTTGCCATTAATCTCATTTTATGTTAGTTTGGCTTTTACTGCAGAAAGTAAAAACTCTTGGGTTTTCTTCCCTCGCCGGTCCCACATGTGAGTTAAAGCAAAGCTGACAAGCAAGTCCTTGACATAACCTCACGCAGGCTGTGGTTAGGAGCTCTGGAGCAGCCACAGCCCGGATGTGATTTCCTCACTTTATTCAAATTAATTGGGCTCAAATTAAAAAGGCAGCGCTTTGTTTTGGTTTGGTTTAAAGAGACAAGGCTGGAGGGCAGTCGTCGCCTCGTTATCTCTGCTTTTTCATGGTAGGGTTGTTTGGATGTGGGTGTGAAAGAAAGTTCATCCTTTTTCCATTCTCTCAGGCCTCAAGCGTTTGGTGCAGGGACCCAAAAGCTGCTGCTGAGCTGCAGAAAAATCCCCTGGGGTTTCACTGAATTCCTGCTCTCCCTCACCACCCTCAGGCACCTTTGGGTTCCCTGGTGTGGAGTCAGGAGAGCCTTGGCCCAGGTCCAGTGCAAAAGAAAAACCCAACCCTGCAAGTGCTGAGGTTCAGCTGGATGGGGCCTGGAGCAGCCTGCTCTGGTGAAAGGTGTTCCTTCCAACCAAACCATTCTGTCATTCTGTGATTTGTAACTTTTGACAGCATTTGAAATACTCGTTTCCTCTAACAGTATTGATAATTTTAATTTTTTAAAATAATTTTAGTTTTTTTTCCTTTGGGGCCGAGGCCACTTTGTCACTGTCCAGCAGACAAATCCTCCATCCCGAGGGGCTGAACTGCCTCCTGCAGACATCACACACTTTAATATCCTTTATTGCACAGGGCAGGGGAAGGCAGAGCTACAGAATTTATGCCATTTCTGGATTTTAAAATTATACATTTATACAATGGAGGTGCACTTGTTTGAAACAGACAGGATTTTTTCTCTCTGTGTTACACAAGGGACTGCCTCCTCTGTTTACTGAGGAGCTGTGTAGCCTCTTTATTTCTGCTTTAATATCCAAGTTAAAGACAAAAGTTCAGTAAGTTAGAGAAAATGCTGAGCAGCAAATGGGTGAAGAAGCCACGTGGGGCAAAGGGATCTGGTTCTAGAAACGATTTAGGGGAGCAAAAGCAATTGCAGAGTCTGACCTTGCAAAGGAAAAACATTGGAAAACATAAAACATCCTCTTGGCTTGAGAAACCTCCCATGGCACTGCTCGGTGACCCTCATGATTACTGTCATTAATTAGGGACTATTTTATAAGCACCCAAAGACTTCCTAGGTCTGAGCCACTGTCAGGAGTGATGAGTTTTTAATGGCAAGCAGCACGCTTGAGAAATTCCCGTGCTGTGGAGACAGACCCATCCCTGGGGAGCCGGGGCCTGCCCTCGCCTGGCTCAGATTTTGGGGTTAATTGGGGCAGCAGAGAGCTCTGAGTGCCCACAGCAGGGTGCAGCCACCTCCGTGCTCGGGCTGATGTTTGCTTTCAGAGCCCTGCAAACACAGCAGGGCAAGGTTTAGCTCTCACAAATCACATTAAACCAGGCGACACGTTTTTTTGTTTGGCAGCGAGTTTATCTTCTGTGCTGAAACTGAGCCCGAAACAAGATTCCCACTCAGATTTGTTTGCTCACTGGGAAGTGCGGATAGAAATGGGAGGATGCTGCAAATGAAAAGTCTGTTTAGGCCACATAATCTCCTTCATTAAAGTATCAGTGATGCTGGATAAGGCTCACTCGGGGACCTATTAATGGAAACACATCTGCTGCATTCATAATAATAAAAGACTGCCTCTAAAGTGATTAATTGCTGTTAACAGAAGCAGGTCCAGCTTTGGGAAGGCAAATAT
The DNA here is from genome assembly GCA_013400315.1 of Bombycilla garrulus. NCBI lineage: Eukaryota > Metazoa > Chordata > Aves > Passeriformes > Bombycillidae > Bombycilla > Bombycilla garrulus. The sequence goes on from VXBU01006160.1 coordinate 105,057, forward strand.
GTGGCACATTTGGATGTGCACAGAAGGCTTTGTACAGATGAGCACAGCTCGTGCTAAGCTCAGCTTGCAGCCCTGCAAGGACACCTCAAAGGCTTGAGATGGGTCACGTCGGGCCACCTCACCTCTGGCTGAAAATCCCACCTCTCCCAGGCTTTCCCAAGTTAGGAACTGACTGGAAAAGGAGCACCACTGCCTTTTTTTTCTGATTCAAATGCATTTTATTAGCAGTGCTTGCTTTTTGGTTGTCACAAGAGACCCTAATCAGAGTGGGGCCCTCCTGGGTTAGACACTGTCCAGGCCCATAATATAAACCAGCTCTTCCCTTTAGAACTGAAAGGCTTGCAGATAACCAGAGCTTGGGAAGGGAAAACCAGACAGGGAGTGGGGAAATGCCACCACCTGCCTGAAGTTTAAGAAGACAACTGAGAGCTCGTAGGCCTCGGGTCTGGATTTCGGGCCCTCCTTTAGGGCTGGGGAATGATGGATGAGATCCCCGGGAGCACGGAGCCCTCAGCAGAGCCACAATTCCTGCAGAGGGCTGGGGGAGCCTCGGCTCTGGCACAGAGGGGCCAAGAAAGTGGGGAGAAAAGCAATCAGTGCTGGGGATGCCTGAGCGGGGAGCTCAGACACATTCCCGGCTCGCAGGCACGCTGGGAGCAGCCGTGTCATACCCTGTCAGGGGGAGACAAAGCCTGAGCCAGGCTGGCAGGAAAATAGGGCTGGCTGCCAGCACATTGATTAGAGCCCAGATGAAGATAAAAAGGCTGGAGATCCAGTGCACGGTCTGGAATTGTGTGTTTCTGGGGAAGATCTAATGTATTCATGCTGTCAGGTCACATACATTAGGCCCAGAAACCTGAGGTTTGCTTTCTTCTTTTTTTTCCCCCTTTTTTTTTGGAAGCACTTGGAGCAAATATATTGAATGAGACATTTGCAAGCATGGAGCCCATTAATAACACAAGGCCAATGCAAGGCTGCAGCCTCATTCATGCTGCTCTGGGGAGCCAAGGAAATTAAAATCCTCTCAGTTTCTTTTCTGCACTGGGGAAATCAAAGCCAAGCCCTGAGAAGGGGCTGATTGGAGACAGGTGAAATGTCTGTTTGTTTTTAAAGCCTTACAGCTCTCATTTTTGATAGTCTCTGGGTTTTCCAAGTGCATTGTGCAGATACCAGAGGAGAGGTGGCTGGAAGAGAAGAAAACCAGTCTGAGGAGCATCAGAGAACCAGGAACTTTTCACATACCAAAGAACAAAAGATTTTACAGCAAAGGCTCCTTGCTGACAGCTCTGGAGGTGCCCAGCTGCTCGTGCTTTACCCCTCTACAGTGTTCCTACTGTGTTCCTCATGCCACAGACTTGGAAGTCTGTGAGCCTGCACTCTGCTTTGTGCTAAAACAACAGTAAAACCTTCCAGGAGTCTCAGAGAACGAGGAAACAATAAACCAGACAACAATTATCCAGTTCTGCACATGATACATTGTGCAGATAAGATGAACCCGTGGATATATGAGTGTTTTACTGCTGGATGTAAGACACATCTTATTTAAGGTGCACCGAGAGCCCTGTGTGTGCACCCACAGCCCTCAGCACTGCTCCTGGGCCACGCAGCCCCTGTAAATCTCCATGCAGATGTCCATTAGCTGAGTATTAAGTGGGCAGACAGACACCAGAATGGCTTTGTCACGAAGCTGATGCTCTCATCTAAACAGATCTAAACGGCCTTGTTTTATAACTGCTTCCTGAAGTCAACCTCCCATGATAGCCCAGACTTGCTAACGTTCCTTTTATTGCTGCCATCTGATTGTATAACTCCGCACTGATAGCAGCTCTTCATATTGCATCGATTAGGCAGAGAACAGGAAAATGAACAAAATGTACTCATTCTGTTTATAGTTGGAGCTGTAATTCTGTGGCCCTCCTTGGACGCCTCAGCAGGAGAATCAGATGCACTTTTCTCCCCGTTTGGCAATGCTCTCCTGCACTGGCTGGGAGCTGGGGCCAAGTTCACCCAGCTCCTGCTCTCGCAAATGGCTTCTTTTTTTTTTAGGATGTGGGAGATGGAGAGAGCTCCCAGGGCAGCTGTTGGGACACTGCAGGAACTTGTGTTAAATACAGAATTTCCAGAGGAGAGAGGCTGTTCATCAGCCCTTGATAATCACCTGTCCTGGGGGGGTTGGGAGTGAAGGTTCAGGGTGAAGCACAGGGAGGAGGAAGATGATGATAATGATGATNACACCCAAGATGGGCTCTGGGGCACGAATTTTCACACTTTGATAAGTTCTGCTCCATTTACATGTTGGGTTCATTGCCCAATTCCAGCTCCAGGTGATGCAGTCCCACCCTCCCAGGTTCTCTCCTCAATTCCCTGTTTGCACTTTTTGGGCCCAAAGCTGCCCCGGTGTCCTCGGTTGTGGGGTGGGAAAGGATTGTTCTGTGGGACTGAATGTGAGGAGAACTCGCTGACACTTGGGGTGAAGTTCAGAGTTATAACCAATACAGAATCTGGGAAATGTAAAAGCCAAAAGTTAAGGCATCACTCCTAATTAGGAGCACGGGGTTCTTGCTCTTCGTCACTGAGGTCACAGATATAATGGACACTTTATTTTTGCTGTAATAGACAAAATCTGGCTGCCTGCTCCTCAGTGCTGCCAGCCCGGCCTGCCCTTGGTTGGAGGGCTGAGATGGGCACTTGACTCTTTTTCAGCTGGAAAATCTCTTTTCTTGCTTTGCTGTACTTTGGTCGATCCAGTGGTGAGTGACTCAAGGTTACTCTGATTAAATTAGAGGTTTCAGGTAGTGTGAATCTGATCTTCTGAACAAGCAGAAACAGAACGAAAAGGGCATGACGCATTTATCTCTCCTCTAGAATTCCTATTTAAACTGAAGTATTTTTAATAAAATCACTCATTGCTTTCAGGGCCATAGGGCAGAATCTCTTCTATACGGCAAGAAAAATTCTTTTTTTGGAGTATTAACTACTTCAGGGTTGAGAGTCAGTCTTGCACCATTTCCCTCAGGTATAAAGATTTAAGAAGAAAGCAGTTTGGTAAAACTCCGTGGCATTGAGAATGTGACTCTCAGCAAGCTGAGCTAGAAAAGGTTTTTTTGCTGGGTTCAGAGCCAAGCCAAAACCCCGTATGAGGCTAATCCCAAAATGAGAGACCACCCTGGGTTATCCTCACCCACCGCTCCTGGAACGTGTGCACCAAAGATTTTGTGGGAATGGAGCTTCTTCCTGTGCCACTACCAAATTCCTCTGTTTATGGCTATGTGAAATGGGTAATTAAAGGACAGGAAAACTGAACCCAGTTTCCTCAGTTTCCCTGTTTGCTGAACTTTTATATTCAAACCAGAGCTGCTTTTGTTTTGTTTCTTTGCTGACTGAAGTTTCTCCCAAGGAGAATTCATGGTGATATTAGCCAGGCAAAAACCCCCAAAAAACAAAACAAAACAAAAAACAAAACCCAAACCGAAACAAAAACAAAACCTCACAAAAACAAACAAACAAAAAAACTCCAAAACAAAAACAAACAAACAAAAACAAACCCCACCATTTTTGCAAAGCTCCATTAGCCATTATTAACCTAATGATTTGCTAAAACTGCAGGGAGGGAGATAAGGATAGATAACAAAAATAAATGCAAACAATTAACAGAATTAGGCAGAAGTGAGGCAATAAGGAGGCTGAGAAAGCTGTGGGATGTCACCTGTGGATGTCCCAGTTCCCATCCATAGGAAGGGACCCGGCCTCGGGCAAGCTCTCAACCACAGCCTCTCAGGTTTTGTCCACTCCCATTTTCCCAGCCAGGGCAAAAATTTGTCATCAGCAAAACAAAGATCAAATCAAGCCTGAGAAATGGGAATGGAGATCTGGCAGTTGTCTTGGCACAGGGATCCATTTCCTGCTCGGACGGATTTAGAAGTGCTCGGGTTCCTGCTGGGACTGGAAAGTTGTTTCAGAACATCTTTCCTGTGATGCTCAGAAACCTCCTGCATGTTTCCCCGCTCTATTTACTCACAACCAGTTTGATTTGGGGCCAACATTGTCCTTCAGCTTAAATAACTCTCTCCCTTCCCTAGGGGTTTACCTGGGCTAATTATAGAAAGCAATCCCTTTCCTAGCCTTTCCCTACATTTCCTAGTATTTTCCTGATTTTCTTAGGCTTTTTCTTTTTTTTTCTAGTATTTTCCTGATTTTCCTAGACTTTTTCTTCTTTTTTCTAGCCTTTTCCTTTTTTTCCCTAGCCTTTTCCTGCTTTTCCTAGCCTTTTCCTGCATTTTCTGGCCTTTCCGTGCTTTTCCTGCCCTTTTCCTTCTTTTTCTGGCCTTTTCCTGCTTTTCTTACCCTTTTCCTTCTTTTCCTAGCTTTTTCCTAGGCTTTTCCTGTATTTCCTTGCCTTTTCCTGTATTTCCTACCTTTCCCTGCTTTTCCTACCCTTTTCCTAGCCTTTTCCTGTATTTCCTAGCCTGAACAAAGCTATTTTTTCTTCTCCTCCCCCTCTCTGGTTGCCCCACACCTTCCTCTGTTCCTGCTCCTTCAGGTCCTGGTGCCCCAGTGCAGCAGGAACCTTCCCTGTCCCACCTGGGAGAGCTTTCTGTATGTTTTTGTTATGGCAAGAAAAACTCTTTTTTTTGGAGTATTAACTACTTCAGGCTTGAGAATCAGTCTTGCGCCATTTCCCCCAGGTATAAAGATTTTAAAATAAAGCAGTTTGGTAAAACTCCGTAGCGGTGAGAATGCGACTCTCTGCAAGCTGAGCTAGAAAAGGTTTTTGTTTTTGCTGGGTTCCGTTTGGATTTTGAGGCCAGTGGTGAGTTAAGAACTCAGATGTCTTTGGATAAATTCAGTGGGAATCTGCTGGCACAGGGAAAACAACACCGAAATATTCCAGGGTAGATTATTAGAGAATGGGGGAAAAAAAAGCTACAGATGTCTTGTAATTAATCTTGTCCTCTGAAATTTGCTTGTGCTGTTTCTTTTCTTTAAACTTGTTTTAAAGTCTTCAGCAGGCGTGGAAAGGGAGCAGGATGTAAAGGTTTCAGTCCTCAATACATTCTGAAACAAAAGAAAATAAACCCAAATTGTTTTCAGCCTGACTGTTCACAGGTGTCACCTTGTTTTCAGATCATCCGTTAAATACAAGTCCAAATATTAATTACTGTTAACTAAATATCCCTTTTCTTTCATTCACTACGCCTCCAGTTCATTCTTTAATTTCGCACTCCAACTGTTTAGAAATCAATATTTCCACTGGATACACGGGATTTAATTTCAAGTGGGGAAGCAGTGGACATATTAATTTCAAAAAGCAATTATTGGGAGCACAATTGGCAGACGTTCTCCTGCAGAAACTTCTCTTTATCCTTCACGGGAAACACTAAAACATTCCTGGAAGAAACGCAGCCTATTTTAATTGCAGCCAATTTTTTTTTTTTTTCCCACTCGTCTTTGTCAGGGGTGTCTTTAAATAGGAAGAATTTCTTTCTCTGGATGGCTGGAGTTGATCATTTCCCCTTGGACACGCAGTTGGGTGGGATGTTGGGAAGAGCAGCGGTGGGAACGGGAGCAGAGCTGGCAGCCCCAGCCCGGGCGCTGAGCGTGACCTCGGAAGGAAGCAGAAGGATGTTTCCAAAACTCATAGCACACAATAATTCACTTTAATCTTCCCTCGGTGTCCTGCCTTTATGGAAGCGAAATAAAACTCCAAAGGGCTGCGGGTGAGGTTGGCTGGAGCTTCCTGAGGCTGGGGATGGCAGGGGAGGAGCAGCTGGGAAGGACGGCATGGAAGGAGCTGTGCTGGGCCACACAAACCCTGCATTTCCCTTTGGGGATGGACTGGATCACCCAGTTCCAGCAGGAACACTATCCTGGTTCCAACAGGAGCACCTGCTCCCAGGGCTGTGGAGCCTTCATCCTTCAGAACCTTGAAATGGGAAAATAAATCCCTGCTAAAATAACTTTGGAGCAGATAAACTCTGTGTTCCATGCAGCAGAGCCCATTCCTAGCAGGAATTTTGGGCTATTAACTCAGACAGTTTTTCAGGCTGTAAAAGCAGCACATCACCAAACTCCTCAGATTTCCCCCCTGATTATATTTTTTTTTTTGGTGCATCTCAAATCCCACCGAGCTGCAGATGCCTGAGCAAAGCAACCAACAACAGAACATTCCCTGGTTCCCTTTTCTGCACAGCCTGGGAATGCAGCTCGTGTTACCAGCCCCGCAAGCAGCGCTCGCCAGGAGGAGAAAAGCAAATCGTTATTTAAGACATCATCCAGCTCCCGAGGGGCCTCATCACCTCCGACAGATTTGTGAGTCACTCAGAGGAAATATTTTACTGCTATCCTGTTTGCTCAGCAGGTGGAAGGGAAATCGCTCTCACAAACCCTGGAAAAAAACCTCGAGCAGGACTTGGATTTCAGTGGAGGCTCGGCGCTCTCGGCCTCGCTCTCGGTGAGTTTTGTGTGCTGCCAGCAGTTTTCTGGAGATTTTGCAGAGGAAGACAACAAGAGAAGATCCTTGGGATCCTTGGCATGAAGATTTTTAACTCTATCAAATTTTTGTGCTGCTTCCCCCTTTTCATCTGTGAAAAGCTTTTTTCTTATTCATTTTTCCCCTTGTGTTTGAGAATTTTTGATTCCTCTCTCCAAGGAATTTGCTGCTAGATGGAAATAACTTAAAATTTTTTAAAAGCTACAAGGTTGGACCTAAAACAGACTTGGGCAGTTTATAAACTTCACAAAAGAGATGAAATTCGCCCCTAAAGAAAGCAGAAATTGCAGGCATCTCTTTTTTTCATAATCCAGTGAAAATATGTTAACAAACATCACTGAGGAGATCTGAGAAAATTATTTCCCAATAGGATTTTAGGAAATATAAAAAAAAAATTACATACATAAGTTGCACCAAGAGCATTTCCTAGTTGGAAAGACATCCAGCTAAAGAGGTAGTGGGAAATCAGAACATCCTTCACTCCCAGAAAACGAACTCTTCTGCTGGAGCTTCTGCCAGAAACTCTTCCAGGGTGTTGTGCTCCTCTGCCAATGACTTCACCAGGATTCAGCAGAGGGAGAAGTGGCTGCAAAACTGGGAAATTGTGGTGCTGGGAGCTCTGCCTGCGCCAGCCCGCTCAGCCGAGGGAGCCCCAGGGGCAGCAGGATTGAGGGGTTTGGTGTTTGCCCCTCTGCTCTCCCCTGCGACAGAGAATCCGTGAGGTCCGTGGGTGAGGTTTCCATCCCTGGGGATGGGAAAACCTCAAATGTGCACAGAAACCTCCCAGGAGGGGAAGGCTGGGACTTTGAGACAACACCATAAGAGAGAGCGAGAATCAGAGAATCCTTTGGGCTGGAGAAGAGCTTTAGGATCTTTGAGTCCAAATGTTGATTTATGCTCACCAAACATTCAGAAAACACCAATAACATTTAGTCTTGACTTAAATATCCCCCTTGTATTTTGTTGTCGGTCTTTGACCTTTATTATTACGGTCCTCTAGAAAGCGAGGGTAGGCCAATCCAACTCCTTAACCGAGCCTTGAGAATAAATTACCTTTAAAGACCTTCTCGAGCCAATTTTTCTCACTGTTTATACATTTCAGGTTCAGCAGAAACCCATTTCACAGCAGCAACGACGGAATGAACCCATTGTTCAGGGAAGTGTATAAAAGCTCTAAAGTTTCCCTAAAGATGTTCCAAAGTGATACCCGATCCCAGACCTGTAGGAAATGTTTGAAAATATTCTTCAATAAATGAAGTCACTGGGTCAGCTCCAGCCAGGCTGAGGAGAGAACAATGCATAATTCAGAGATGAACCCCCTGCTCCTGTCATGTGCGTGTTCCTCCATCCACAGAGAGGGTTTGGAAAGCCCTGCAGCGTTTGGACACTCTCACACACACATTTCATCCCTGGCTCCCACCTGGGACTCGCAGTAGCCACGCAGCAAAGAGAGCAGTTGTTTTTGTGGTTTCCTTCTGGCTCGGCCCTCAGGGCTGATGCACCAGAAGTCTTACGAGAAATTCTGCTTTGTTGGGATTTCCTGCATGGTTTTGCACACAAAGGCAGCCCGAACGATTCAGCTGACACGGTGATTGGAACCTGGAGATGATTTTCCCAAAACACATCGATTTGGGAACCTCTGCTTTTCACCCACTCCTCTTTGTTCCATCCTGCGTACTTCCTGCATGATTTAATTTGGACCCGTTTTTTAATGAACCCTCAGTAAGTGCTCCGAAGTGCCATTGTGTTCTGCTAAAGCCCTGCCAGCCCAGGCAGAGCTGTAATTCATTCACCAGGAAGAGATTTCAGGTTCCTGGATTTAACAAGTGCATCAGCTGAGCTGTAGGAAATCTCCACATGTGCTTTTTTCCCCCCTGGTTTTCTGCATCTGTGGCAAAATGCAACCCAAGGCATCCTGCTTTAAACTTCTGTGTGCTGAGCGTTACCTCGAGGGAAACACAGCCCAGGCTTGGAAATGTGGGAATAACTCATTAATCATGGAATGGGTGGGGTTGGAAAATGTGGGAATAACTCAGGCTTGGAAATGTGGGAATAACTCATTGATCATGGAATGGGTTGGGTTGGGAAATGTGGGAATAACTCAGGCTTGGAAATGTGGGAATAACTCAGGCTTGGAAATGTGGGAATAACTCAGGCTTGGAAATGTGGGAAAAACTCATTAACCATGGAATGGGTTGGGTTGGGAGGACCCAATCCCTTGCTGACAGAACAAGGGATGACCTGAACAGGCTGCTCAGATCCAGCCCGGCCTTGAGCTCTGCCAGGGATGGGAATCCGTGGGGAAAAGGAGAAATGGGGAAATGGGGCTGCACCTCCTGCTTGGAGTGTGAAACACACCCTGAATCTCGAGGAGAAGCAGCACATTCAGCACTGATGAGCAGAGGCAGAGACTTTTTCTCTCCAGCAGCAACTTCCCAAAGCTCCAGCTCGACTTCCTGAGCAGGCCTGGCCCCCTGAGCCCCCCAGCTGTGCCCACCCAGCTGTGCCCACCCAGCTGTGCCCACCCAGCTGTGCCCCCACCACTCTGACCCTCACTCTGAATGTTCCCTGGTTCCCACAGGGATCAGCAAACCCCTGAAATCCCAAATTGCTCTTCTCCTAAAGTACGGGCAAAAAACCCAACCAAGCCCAGCCCACCTGGATTTTGTCCTGGGAGATTTGCCAGGTAAATCTTTCATTCACTAATGGATGTGGGGGGCATTTTCATGCTGCTGCTTAGACCAGATTTACTCCTTTGGCCGTTTTCTTCCCTCAGAGTCACCTGCACCCTTCTTTTCCACGGCCACAGCAAATCCCTGCCCCAGCTGGGGACAGAGGGCACCAAAACAAGGGGGAAAATGCAAAGCTGGGACAAGGCTGTGAGTAGAAAAATATTTAGCTTGAATGAAGAGAAAAAAACTCCTCTTGATTAGAAAAAATACCTGGAAAAAAATCCCCCAAACCAGCCCAAACCCAGAGAAACAAACAGAAAATCTCCAGTTCTGTGACAGAACTCAGTGTGACTACAGTGAGTGGAGGTCTCACTTTGGAAGGAAGAAAGAGTTTCCTCCTCAAAAACTTCCCTCAGAACATATTTCCAGATTTTTCTGGAGTTGTGATTGGCATTGGAAGCTCTCCCCCCAGCAAATAAAAGGCTGGAATTGAAAAAAGCCAGCTGGCCACAATAGCCCAGTGTAATTGCAGCAAGAGATGGAGCTGAACAAGTTAAATCTGAATTACTGCACTATTACTCTGAAAGGTTTACTGGACACTCTGAGTCACAGAGTGGTTCAGTTCTTTGTCTATGCAGACTTTGCAATATTGTGATTTTTTTTAGCAGAAGGATCAGCAAAGGAAGTCAGACCAATGGTTTTTTCAAGCCCAACAATCCCACAGAAGGTGAGAAAGCCCCGTGAAAGCCCCTCTCCATCTGAGCAGCAATATCCTTCTGAGGAAAATTCTTTCCTGATCCTTGCTTTAAAGAAGCTATTTGAGATTAATGTAAAGACCATTTGTCATTTTGGTTATAAGAAATGCTAATGGCTTTAGCAGCATTTTGCATTTTCTGCAAATCCAGCCTGTATTGCAAACTTCTCTGTTAGGCACAAAATGGGAAAAAACAGCCTCCTCTAATCTGAGTCACTCATCAATTCCCTGCTAATTGTCAGATGTGTTTATTGCACGGGAGAATTGATAACCTGTAATAAGATGTGATGGATTTAGCCAGCTGTGTTTTTGCAATTCCAGTCTGGTGTGTGTCCAACAGAAACCAAGGGAATTACATGAGTACCAAAAAAAAAAGAAAAGAAAAAAAAAGAGGAAGAAAAATGTGAAAAAAAAGCGCCCAGTAGTGTTGATTCAGCACTGGTGTGTTTTCTTCTCCTGATTATTTCTGTAATAACAAGTGTCTGATAAGTGGGTTAAAGACTGGCTGAAGGAGATGGAATTGGAAAGGAATTGCCATTGTGTTTGTTGATATTCCTCCAGTTAATTTGAAATGTAGGCAAGTCAGGGAATGATTTAGACTGGCAACACTTTTCATGAGCCTTTCCTTCTGGAGCTAAAAAAGGAGAACACCCTGTCTGGATTCGTCAGCACGCAACGTGTTTAGATAAGGAAGTGGAGTCAGAAGGAATAGTCCCAACATGAGGAATGAATGGAGACAGGATCTGCTGCCGGAAAAATGTCTGCATGGCTCTGGAGCAGCTCCCTGCAGAGGCCAAAACTCTGCACACAGATCCCTGCCCTTGTCCATCTCTCACATGAATCCTTTCCCTTTCAGCCTAGAGAGCCTCCAGCTCGGGCAGCAAACTGCTGGGAGGAGCCAGCTCAGAAATGCAGATCCCAAAGCTGGAGTTCCCGTGGGGGAGAATCTCAGCTCTCGGTGTATCAAGGCCTGGGGATCGTGTGGTGGCACCTTGAAGCTGTGGTGACATCTTCACCTGGACACCTCCTCCTCAGTTTTCCTCTTTCCTCAGCAAATCCTCCTGCCTAACTCCTGCAGAATTCACCACCCCAGGCTGGGAGAAGCTCCCAGGAGCCCTGCAGCTGATCACATCCTCCTCAGCGTTCCTTCCCCCTCCAGCTGAGGAGAGAGAGGAAAACACCTCCCTCCTTTCCCAGAGGGCCCTGAGCTCCACCACCATTCCCAAGCCCTCCGGGAAAAGCTGGGCAGGATTTGTGCAAACCCCCTGCAGTCCCTAAAACCAGCGCTGGTCTGGTGATGGCTGACTAATGAATGAGTGGTGGCCAAGGGGGCGAATGAGACACGGCCGTGTTAGTCCTGCAGAAACCTCAGTGATTAATCACACAGCCAGGGACAGAAGCCGTGCACATCCCCACTGCAGGCTCAGATGTTTTCCTGGAGGATAAATCCTGCTGGATGCAAGATTACCCAGCTTCACCACCGAACTTCGTGAAGGATTTTCATCTGGACCACATTGGGTTAGATTAAAAAAGGCATGAAATGTATCCAGCCTGCTCAAATTGCAGGAAAACTTCTCCTTGATCACAAAAGAAGATAGGAACCAAAAAGATTTCCTTAAGGGAAATCTCAGAGTTCAGGGGTTTGACGGTGCCCCCAAACACAATTAGGATGTGGTGAACCTTGGTTTGCTCTTCAATTCACCTGTGTGAACTGAAGTTGGAAACAGAAACATTACAGCAGCTTCCTGCACATATTTCCAGCCTGGATTTCATTAATATCTTCCCTGAGCTGGGATTATTTTGCTCATGTACAGTGCTCAAATCTGTTCAGGCTTTGTTTGGAAGCAGAAAAACGCTCCTAATGGAGGCAACCCATGTAACCTAATAGAAAATGATATTGTTCAACAGATTCTTTTTTTAAACAACTGTTAAAATTTAATACATAACCATATCCCACTATGGAATTCTACCAGAGTGTTAAAAATAACCCAACAGGAAGCATAAAAGCGGTTATTAAATTCTACAACTATTTACAGTAATTTCTGCATATGACTCTATTAAATTTCCATGGCAGCTCAGTCCCATTTCTACCAGACTCCACAGAATTTTTCCAGACTGGTCAGCTCTTTCTTTCCAGTTCTAATGAACAAAGACATGGAGCAGCCACTTCTTATCAGAGATCTGATTCTATCAACACTGGTGCCTGTAAAAAACCCACAGCACCAGATTCTCAGCTGGTGAAATTCAGAATAAATGAAATGTGTCAGCCTTCAAATCTGGGCTGCAGGGCTGCAGCTCGACCTCTGCCTGGTGCTCACCTCCGTCCAAACCCACGTGTCTCCTGCTTTTGGCTCCCATTCCCCACTCGGTCAGCTCACCCAGCTGTTGTTTGGAGCTTTGCTGTGTTTTAGTAGCTGTAAAATCAGTTGTGGTAGTTCATAAATCCTGGGAGGGGTTGCGAGATGCTGTTCCCTCTAATGTTTGCTGCTGGAGACGGATGGGACGGCCAAGGACTGAGGTCACCGATGCTTCGTGTTTCGCAGGAGAGGGGGAATTTGAGGCGTTTCCAGCACACACTGTCAGGGTTATGCAACTGGAGCTCCATGGAGCCCCGGGAAGCTGCAGGAATCTCTGCTCGGGATGCTCCTTCCCAAAAAACCCCAAAGACTGGCACTTGCTGCCTTCCCAGACACAAAGGCACAGCAGTTTCACCTCAGAGCTCACCTCACCTCCCCAGGCTGTGCTGGCCCCGAGGGCTGATGTAAAGACCGAGCAAACCCCCACGGGTCACGCTCGGAGCTCCTGCTGCCAAAAATTCTTCTGGGAACAAAGGCGCTGCTTGATTTTTATTTTATTTTTTTTTTCCTTGCGACTGAAGTAAATCTTAGACAAAAAACCCAGAGGGAGCTGTTGGCACACACCAGGCAGCCATCAGACAGGAATCCTGCTCGCAGCTCAGCCAGCTCCTTGACAGGCAGGAGTTTAGAAAGCATTTAGCACATGAAGGCTGGTAAATATGTGTGTGTGTATGGATGTAGATGAGACACTCGTGCAGAGCGAATCCAGCCTGAGCATCTCATTTTGCCGAGCTAGAAACGCGTCCCTCAGCTGGAACTGCCGAACTGAGAGCAGTGATTGCTTTAAACACGGGATGGGGAGTCTGTGAGGGCTCTTGGAGACACTGAAACCCTCAGCTGTGGGTTTAGAGGGGTGGTTTGGCTGAGGAGATGCACTGAGGAGCTGGTGAACACAGGATGTTCCCTGGAAACCTTTTCCCTGGGCTGCTTTCTTTGTGCAGACTGTGAATTTCCAGGGAGAAGAGGTTGTCTGCTGGATACCGAAATACAAACCAAAGCCTGGAGGAGTTTCACAGATTCTGCACTGGTAGAGCTCCTCCCAATGCCCCCCAGACCGTCACTCTCAGAGCCCTGAGCTGAGGCAGGAAATGTTTTCAGCACAGCCTCTTGTTGTTCAGTGCGTGTCCTTGGGACACAGCTCTCTGTCACCAGCAGCTGCTGCCAGCCCTCCCGAGTGCCACCTGTGGGGATCTCCTTTGTCCCAGGAGACCCCACAATGCACAGAACAGTCCAGGTTTGCAGCCCGTGCTGTTGAAGTAGTCTGGAGTCGTTTGTTCGTGTTCTCAAGGCAGTTTATCAGTTCCTTATGAAAAGTAGATTTCTCTGCCCTGCCNTCTTGTGCCTCAGACCCCCCTGTACAGATCTCCAACCCCCCTGTACAGGGCCCTAAACCCCCTGTACATACACTCAAATTCTCTTCTTTTTACTTGTAACTACTACTATTTTTCTATCTAAGTTTTTGTGACTTGAAATTCCTCATACAAAGTTGCCAACCTGTTCCATGGATTAGAATCAGAGCCATGGGCAATTTTAGTATCATTCCAGGGTCCCTGACACCTCTGGCAAGGTTGAAAAGCCTCCTGAGCAGGGTTTGGGTTGGCCAAAGGCATCACAGGAACCCCCTGGGTTCCAACACCACAGAGGTGAGGAATGAGCTCCCCAAACTAAACCCAGAGCGGGATCAAAGGCACTGCAGGCCTCTGCTGTCATGGGTTGTGTGTCTCCAGCAGCGCTCGGCTCTTCCTGTGACTGAGGCGGCCGTGTGACACCAGCGGCTGCCACAGAGACGGGCACTGGGGGAATCACCACACAGATGAGGAGGGAAGGAAGCTTTCACCTCCAGGGCTGCATGGACTTGCCCGTTAAGTGCTTGATGGACTTTGGTGTTCTCAGAAGAGCTTTTTAGCTTGGCACTTCCTCTTCCTTGCCTTGGAGCTCTGCTGTGTTGCACAATCCCTGCTGGCTCGTACCCCTGGATCAACCTTGGGAGAGCTCAGGGTGGCAGGGCAGGGATGGGATGAGGTGCACAGGACTGGAGTTAGGAATGAACCAGGAACACATCCCTGGGCAGGGCAGCCTCATCTCAGACACCATTCCTTGAAAAAAAACCTAGCTTCCCCATTTTCCCTATGTGCCTTGTTCTGTGAAAAGCTGAATTTCTGCTCCCAAGCTCTTGATCCATAGAGGGCAGGGTGACAGAACCGCCTGGGCACTCAGTGGGACAGGAGGGAGAGCAGGTCCAGACCCCCAGAACCCCATCTCTGCATCTGACCCTGCTGCTCTGCCTCTGCAGGAGAGGTGGGAGCGCTGAGACGAGCTCATTAACATCAATTAGTGCACGATGCCATTTGTGTGAGATGGTTTCAGCACTCCCAGCCTCGCTGCTCTGCCTGCACACCTTCCTCCTCCTCCTCGTCCTCCTGCAGGAGACGTGTCCTTGTCACTCAGGGTCCTGGCAGGGCCGTGTCACCTCTGCAGGCGGTGTCTGCACAAAGCAAGGTGGGGCAGCGTTCCCAAGAGCCACCACACTCTGCTGGGCCTGAGCCCTTGCTCTTCTGGAGCGGCTGTGTCACCTCCTCACAGCTCTCCATGTCCAAGTCCTTCTTTTACCACGGTTTTACCATCCCCAAAAAAGCCTCCAAACCCTCACAGAGCACTTCCACCAACGCACAGGAAGGACTGTGCAAAATCCAAAGGATAGGGGTGCTGTTTGGATTTCATACCCCATGAAAGTCCACTCCGTCCTGGAAGCAGAGTCACAGAAGTGGGGGATCCGACTGTGATCCCTTGGAAATCGCTCAGCTGACTCCAGAGGAGGATCCAATCTCCGTTATGCAACAAATGAGAGAATGCAGAGATTCTGTAATCGAGGTGAAATGCAGATTTCCCCCGTGTCACTGGGAAGGCACTGGCCTCTGGCCAGAGGATTGTTCTGTGCTGAGCAGCAAGTGATGCACAGGATCAGGAGCTGAGCACTTTGGGAAAGATTGTACAGTGGCAGAATAAAGGGCTAAACTGATAATCCTATCAGGAAAATAGAACTTAATCAGGAGTTACGTATGAAAGATTGAACCCAAATCACAGCAAATTCACCAAATTTGCCTCTCTCTGCTTCTCCCCCCGGCAGGGGAATTGGCTTCCTGGTGTTTTATAACTAATTACCCGCATTACAAGCCAAGTGCACAGCTTTTCTTAGAAGAGAACTATCTTTTTTTCCCTGAAAATTTAATCCTCATAAGAGGATTCCCTTCCTGTCTTTGGCAGAGTCAAAAATCAAGCTTTTCACATGGCCCTTAGCAGGAAAAAAATTCTCCACTGTTCCCATCTGCACGGTGCTGCTGGCAAAAAGCTCCTCAGACCAAACCAGGCTTTGCTCCAGTTCAGGGCCCTTCCTTTCTACTTTTTCCCATTAATTTTCTTTTTGTTTTTCTCTTCTGGAGATTCCCTGTGGCCTTGGGGGAATGGCACATGGCTGCAAATTGAGCTTTTTGGGTGCTGCCCTCCCGGCTGCGAGCTGCAAACATCTCACCAGGGGCTGGGGTCCATCTCCAGAGGGGCAGGATGGACAGATGTCCAAAACCCTTGGTTTTACTTCAGGGGATTAAAAAAGAGCAAAACCTCAGGCATTCTGGAAGGAGCAGTGCCACCAAGCCTGGCTTAAACTTTTATTGTGTGGATGAGGAATAAAGCTGAAGACGTGGGTGTTATCTAAGCACGCCCACAGGCACACACAGCAAATAAAAACACATTCATTCATTCCTTCATTCACTCATTCATTCACTCACTGGCATTTGCTGTCACTGAAGGAAGCTCCCAACAATCCCAGAGCTGTTCCACAGGAGCAGGGATGTCAGTGCAGCGTTAACTCTTCCTTTCACCAGGGAAAGCTGCTGGTTCCAGGTGGATTCTCCTCCAAACAGCTCCGTTGTCTGCGTGGCCCCAAGCCCAGCAGCTGGAACATCCCTGGGCAGAGCTGTCCCCAGTCTGCACCAGTGAAACCAAGGCCTCCTGTCCCCGTGTGGCTCTGGGGTCAGGCTCAGCTCTCCCTGTCCCCAGGCAAGCAGGAATCAATGGGATGAATCTGCGGGAACACAGCAAACTGGGAGATTGTGTCGAGCCTGGGCTCACCCGGGATGTTCATTAAACCACCAGCCCCGCTGATGTCAATGCAGTGTCTTGGAGTGACAAATGAAACTCATCAGGGCCTCCCCTGTGAAGTCATCAGGCAGAAAATAATTGGGGAGGGACAAGGGAGGAGAAGGGGAGGAAAACAGCGACTCACAGGTGGATGGATTTTATTTTCCCTTGGATTAAAAGTCTCCTTTCTTTCAAGGGGCTCTGTAGCACCTTTTGACCCCAAATAAGCCCCTTTTCCATAGGACACGGGGGTGCTGGGCAGCCAGAGCAAACCCCCGTGGCACAGCTGGGGACAGTGCTGTGACATCCTGGACCCTTCCCAGAGGGTGGATGGAACTGGCCCCGAGCTCTGCCCTGAACCCTGGGGGAGGACAGAGGGGACACAATGGTTCGAGATGTTCTGTGAGCCCTGCCCGGCCCCACAGCTCCCAAACCCTCCTGCGGCACCGCATCTGTCCTTAGAGCCGTTTGCAAAGTGCCGAGGAAGGACAGACACGGAGCAGGCTCGAGCCACTCCAGGGCTCGAAGCCACTCCAGGGCTTGAAGCCGCTCTGTAAAAATAAGCTGAAGCACCACTCAGCCCTCCAGTGAACAGAAACATTCTTGGAAATGAACGGAGCAAACAAAGCGCGCGCTCAATTGTGAAGAACAGCGCAGGGAGGCTTTTTGAGAGGGAAGTGTTTCGACCCTGGGCTGTGTGGTGGCTCCTGTGAAGTCACCTCACGGCTCCAAGGCTCTGGACGTCTGTAGGATATTTTTGGATGTGACAGCGGGGGCATGTCCTCCCCTGTGACACTGGAAGGGCCACGGGGGCTGTGGGGACGGGCAGGACACAGCGTGGCCTTAGAGCAGCTCTGCTGCCAGGGATCAGACAGACCCCCAGTGCTGGGGCAGGGCTGGGCTTCACCCTAAAACCACCCCAAAATGGGCTCTGGGACAAGTAGCAGAGGCTGGGCTTCATCCTAAAACCACCCCAAAACCACCCCAAAACGGGGCTCTGGGAAAAGCAGCAGAGGCTGGGCTTCACCCCAAAACCACCCCAAAACCACCCCAAAACGGGGCTCTGGGACAAGCAGCAGAGGCTGGTGCCTTCCTTCATGGGTGGGACAATGCTCTGACCCTGTGGAGGGGAGCAAAGCCAGCCTGAGCTCACCCCAAAGTGTCATCACCCCAAAGTGTCCTCACCCCCAAGTGTCCTCACCCCAAATTGTCCTCACCCCACAGTGCCCTCACCCCACAGTGTCCTCACCCCACAGTGCTCTTACCCCACATTGTCCTCACCCCAAAGTGCTCTTACCCCACAGTGCCCTCACCCCACAGTGCCCTCACCCNCACCCCAAATTGTCCTCACCCCACAGTCCCCTCACCCCAAATTGTCCTCACCCCACAGTCCCCTCACCCCACAGGCCCCTCACCCCACAGTGCCCTCACCCTGCCCTGCCTTCCTGACCTCAGAGCAGCAGCCAGCCCTCCAGCTGCCCACCCTCCTCCCACACGGATTGTTATAAAAGATTTGGCATAAAGGAATTTTTAAATGCCCCACTGATGCCTTTTTGGGGCTACCTAAAAACAGAGGCCAGGTAAAATTCAAGGCATAAAAAGCAGTTCTGGTTATTGAAGGGCCTTCAGGTACGTTTAGAGCAGACAAAGCTCCCAGGGGCTACACCCAAAATGGACAATGAGTCACAGGTTTTCACACTTTTATAAGTTTGGTCCATTTGAGATCAGAGCTTCAGGGCTGCCCCAGAATTCCTTTAAGGTCGCTGACAGAGCAGAGGGATTGATTAATTAGCTCGCACAGCATCGTCACTTCCCGCTTTTGTGGCGGTATCTGTTGGAATATCAGGGCGCTCAGGGAGTAAATATGTGGGATGCCACACATTCCAGGGACAGTCTGTCCAGGTTTTGGCCAGCGAAATAAACACTTCAGGTCTGATTAAAAAAAAATAAAAATGTCCTGTTTGGAGATTTGGCTGCGATCTAATTAAATGCAGGAAAAGCAAAGAGAAAAAACAGAGCTGCCACCCCCTACTTCCCTCCACTGCTCACAACAACAGTTTGGGGTTGGGGAAGATTCGGGAGGTCTGAGGTTGAGTGTGCAGTTCCAGAAGCTGGAGTCAGATTCTCAGTCATGCTCGGCCTCCTTCTCTTGTGGAAAAAGAGATCAAATCTCCCGGTTCTTGTTCTGCACAGCAGCTTTGCCCTGGTGCAGCAGGAGAGGACCCCAGCCTTTGGTGGTGATGCCCGGAAAGGATTTTTCCTGCGTCCTCCCTTCAGCAAAATGACATTTATTGGCGGGTTTGTGCCTGCAGGGCACAGCAGCAGCTCGTTTAAATCAAGAGATTTGCTCAGAGGAAGCTTTTTAATTCTCCCTCAGCGTCGGCAGCGGCGGAGGGCCGGCGGCATGAGGAAGAACTTCAAACACGGGGGAAATGCAGCCAACCTATAAACAGGAACTTAAAAAAACCCCACAAATCCTCGATCCCAAGGCATGTCCTGCCCTCCATCAGCACACGCTCAGCTGCCACCACGCTGCTGCCTTTTCCTGGCGGGAGGCCCTGCAGCCTTAGAGCCACCAGGACTCTCCAGGAGCTCTCGGCATCACCAGCACCTCGAGCATCTCTGCGGGTGAAATGTCTTTAACCTCCAGCCCAGTGCCACGGAAAAATTCCCTTTTTTTCCACCAGATGTGTTCTGTTCATTCGTGTTTGCTCCACACCAGGGTGTGCAGGGGCCTGGGGGAAGCTGGCATGGGCTGGTGTTTTCTCCTGGTGCCATCACAGGAGGATGAACCCCTCCTGCACTTTTATTTTTGCCCTAAACCCCATTTTTTTTGGCTTTGGGCCTTGCAGTGCAGGGCAGTGGCTGCCCGTGCCCTCTGCTGGTTGGAGTCCTGGGATCTGGAGGGAATCTGTGCAATGAACATTTTGGGAACAAATGGCATCCAGTTAGGCCTGGAAGAGGGATTTAGAGGAGCTGGGTGCACTCCTGATGGGAACATGCAGGTCAACAAACCCCACAGACATTTTCTGGAGCTCTTTAGGAGTTGGGCAGCTCCACACAAAGCCTGTGGGCACTTTTTGAGGAATTTAGGTGTTGGGCAGCTCCACACAACACCTGTGGGCAATTTCTGAGCTCTTTAGGAGCTGGCCAGCTCCACACAAACCCCGTGAACACCTCTTTGAGGAATTTAGGAGTTGAGCAGCTCCATACAAACCCCACAGACACTTGTGGGGCAGTTCAGGGGCCGGGCAGCTCCCGGAGTGGCTGTGGGAGGCCGTGGGGAGGCAGTGGCAGGACGAGGCTGGCACAGGAGCTGAGGGACTGACTCACGGGCACTGAGCCGTGCCAGCCCCACCAGCTCCCGGTGACTTCAGTGCCTGAGAGAGTTCTTGGTGTTTCTCCCTCTTCCCTTTCAGCACAGGAATTGTTACTCATTCCCCACACAATGCCAGGTAGGTTTCATTGTGGAACGGGCAGTGACACGGAGCCCTGGGCATGGGAATGCAATTGATTGAAACTCTGGGTTTCCGACATGACTTCAAAACACAACAATCACAGATATAAAGATGTTGGCACCAGCGGCAGCTCGGAGGATAATTACGTACTATGATCTAATTTTTTGGGATCTGTGCTCATTGCCAAATCTATGCAGCTTTCCTGTCTCCCTCGAGAGCAGCTCAAGCTGCAGGTCCCTTAACTCCCTCATCCCCTGGCTCATTTCACTTTTTTCCTCTTTTATTCCCCATCTTTCTCTAAAGTTTTACAGCAGAGCCTCTATCTCAAGCTGGAAGATTTCAGGTTGTTCTTTAAGGTCCTTATCACTAGAGTGCATGGGAAAAAAATTGAATTGAACCGGGACAGATGTGGCATTATTCAAATTTACTGCATTTTGGACTGCAGAAGTTGATGCTGCAGATTCAGAAACTGATGCCAGGTCAGGGGTCTGTGGATGTGCACAAACCCCTGCAGCTTTATCACTGGATGAAGGGGGAGAAATGGCTGAGGAGAAATTTTTCTGGGTCCTTGTAAGAAAAGAACAGATGTACAAGTTAGGAAGGGCAGCACCCCAGTGTTCCATGTGGAAGGAACGTCTCCAGGCACACGGAGAGCTGGATGAAGGGATGATGAAGCCGCACCTCCCCTCTGTCTGAGACCCCTCGTGGAGGCTCCAGCCCTGACCCCAGGGGTGCCCGCTGCCTTTCCCCTCGCTTTCTTTGTGCCAAAAACTCGGCAAACAGCGAGCCAGAGCTGAGGAGCAGGGGAGGTGTTTCTGTCTGTCCCTGGCTGCGCTCACAGCCCGTCATTGCTGCCCTTCCAGCTGAAATTGCCTCGGATGTTATCTCCGCCGTGATTCACTCCCGAGCACTAAATAGAATCCTTCTGAAAGGCTGCTGTGCTCTCTGTGACTAAGCTGCTGCTGAGTTTACCCACGCTGGGCCCTGGCAGCGCGGGGCTGGCTGTTGTCACTCTCTGTGACATCACTGGGGACAGGCAGTGATGCTCAGGAACGCTGAGAGCCCGCACACCTGAGCCCAAAGGAAAACAGAACCGCATAAAGCTGGAATTTGTTGGTTTCCTCCCGCTGCTCAGTGAGGGCTGACGTGGATGTAACTTCAGTTTTCGGTCTAAAATCTGTAGGGTGGCCACGTCTGGGGGGTCCCTCATTCCTGGAGGTGTCCCAGGCCAGGCTGGAGTGGTTTGGAGCAGCCTGGGAGAGCGGAAGGTGATGAAATGGGCTTTAAGATCCCTTCCAGCCCAAACCATTCCGTGACTCTGTGATTTTGGGGATCCCTTTTGGCACTAATGGCTGCTAATGTCTAATGAATCAGGAATAGTTTGTAAATCCATGAGTATCCACGAGCAAGGACGAGTCCTAAAGGCGTGGGGATCTCCAGCAGTCCGTGAGACAGTCACTGAAAATATCACCCACACAAACAGCTCAGCCTCCAAAGGGCAGGGGAGGAGGGTGTGAAGAAACTTTTTAAAAGTGCAGTTTGATTTGGAATATTAAAAGTCGGACCTTTCCCAGAGCAGCAGCTTTGTCCCAGCTCCACCAGCAGCCTCAGCCCTCGCTCTGGGGCACTGTGGAGTGAAAATGAACCAGCACTGAGACAGCACACGAGTAAATTCATTCTCATTTCCTGATAAAACAAGCCAGCCCCCTCAGGCTTTCTCCTAGGAAAAGAAAGGAATCATTCAAACACCAAAAGCACGCTGAAATAAAGAGCATGCAGTGAGGAATCTGTTTTCCCTTGTTTTCCTGAGTAGGAAGTCAGCAGGGCTTTGATGTGGGGACGCACATTTGACGGCAGCGCTGACAGACAGACCCCCAAGGGCTCGGGAGCAGGGCCTGAGCTCACACAAACACCCCCAGACCCACGGCAGGACACTCAGAGCTCCAGTCACAACTGGGATGGGCTCCCCCAGGCACCGGCTCCAGCTGCTCCCACGAAAACCACATGCAAGGATCATATTTTTTATAATTTTTTATTCCCTTTTGTTCCTGTTTTGGCTGCAGATTAAAACCCAAAGTGTCAATGAGCAGCCTCCAAGGCCCGGTGGATGCTCGGGGAAAGGTTTGATCTGAAGTTCTGAGGAGAATCAGGTGAGTGGTGCAGCCCAGGAGCCACTAAAAAGGGGCTTTGGAAAACTCGTGATCCCACAGTCAGTCCCAGAAAATGTCCCACGCTGCTCCCCAGACACTTAGAGCACAGAGAAAGGAGCTCTGGCTTTTTTCTTTTCTGGATCCTGGAGGCTGAGCAGACTTTGTGGTTAACAAAGTGCCACCTCCTGCCAGCCCTGCTGATAATCCCCGTTAAAAGTCATCATCCAGCTCAGGATACTCCAGCTGGAAAGGTTTTTTTTTCCTCCTGGAGTTTCAGGAGCTCCTTCTCACAGCCCTGTCCCTGGTCACCCACACCACACAAATTGCTCATGACCAAGGCCTCAAAACTCTGTAAAAACTCAACAATCAGGTAACGATACCTGAAAAGACTCTTCCCATCACTATTCTTATTAAAAACGTGGTTTTAACCTGAGCTGGAATCCCCCAAACTTTCCATTTCAAGCATCATCCCCCTATCCTGAGCTGGTGCTTGACCAGTGACGGTTTCTGTTGACACCAGATGGTTTTCATCCAAGTCACTATTTTTATTCTGAAATAATAACATCAGCAATTGTGAATGAATGAAGTTGTCTCAGCTCTCACTTTCCCACCAATTATAGTGAATTATGAACCACCCTTGAATAAGAGGATCTCCCTTCTCACTTATTGCTGCTCAAAGATGTATTTGCCTGGTGGCCAGCTCTGGATTATTTGACTGATTTATAGGCCCATAACTTATGGAATTAGAGGTGATCTTTTTTTCAGAGCTTCAACTCTAAGTGGTTCCTTTTTTTTACCTTTGAAATCACGTGGAAAATGAATGTGATAGATTTTCCCTCCATATATTTTCAGCCCTCTAATGACAAGCTGAACTTCACTTGCAGCTTTCCAGCTTCACCCTCACCCCACATTAACTCTGGAACTCGTCATTCCAAACACACTCAAGCTGAAATGGGCTTTAGGTTGTCTAAAATATTGATCAACCTTTAACCCCGTAAAAAGTCAGTAAGAAACTCAGGAATCTCTTAATAAATTTAGCAATATGGTGGCTTTTATTTTTTTCCATTAGAAGTCAAACGTGCAGAAGATTTTATGTGGGGAAGATTTTAGAGTGTTGTCAGCAGAAATCGTTTTGCAGTGAGTGCAGCATTGCTGTTACCTACATATATTTGGTCAAAATTATTTAGCAGAGAAAAAAAACCCTAAAAAGTTTATTCCTGTTTGAGCAGAGCTGACGTGATCCTTAAATGATGGAAAATTTTAGGACTATTCTCTGTTATGACACTGCTCTGTCTGAGCTGGAGGTGAAATGTTGGAGTCAGAATTCCCAGAAACATCCCCTGGTTCCCATCAACCCCTTCAAAATTTGGGGGGTCTCAATGGCTCGGTGCAAGGAGTGAGGGGAAAACGCTGTGTCCCTCAGCTTTGTGGGGTTTGAGCTGAGTTATGCAAACAAAGTTGCTTCAGCTGTGGAGTTATTTACAGGTTGGCTCGTGCAAGCCTTAGTGACAGATTTAAATGAATTAATTTTTCTGACTTTCATTCGCTGTCTCCCCCCGCTGCTTCCCCTCCAGCTATTGCGTGTAATTACAGGAAATCTTCGTATATCACATCTTCAAAAAGGCACAATGAAAAGCAACAGCAAAGAAATCCACTTCTTCTTGCTTTCATGTTTGTTTTGGAAGGGATGAAAGGGTGTGGTGGAGTTTTCCTCGCAGCACCTCCGAGCTCTGCTCGGATCACCCAGCGCAGGCACCCCGAGCTCTCCTCTCACTCGGCACAGACAAGACCTGGCAGCCCTGCAGCAATCACTTAGAGCTTTCTTGGCTTTCAAACTGCTTTTAATGATTATGGGAGACATCCACAGCAATCAATCTAAAGGCTTTTTTTATTTTGGAAGCATTAAAGAAGAAATGCAAGTGGTTGTTCTTTTAAACCTGGGTGTTTTCTTGCTCAGGGAGAAAAGTAGTTGTTGAGAGTTGTGCTGTCACATCTAAGAGGTAAAACTCAAAAGCACAAACTTTATTTTGAACCCAACACTAATTTAGAAGATGGAAAGACCTGGCCATACCTGCAAACAACTCCTAAACCAACATGTTTGAGCCCAGAGCTTTGGTGAGCAAAGAAAAGGAAAAAAACCCATCTGGAATTGGCTGTGATCAACCTAAAACATCACCAAGAGCATCTTTGTCCGCACCAGAGGTATAAAAATAGATTAGGAGATAAAAGGAATTAAGTAAAAACCATGGTGCTCATAGTTGGATAAAACAGAGAGAGAAAGAAAATCTCTCTTGCTTTCAGAGAAAGACGTGTGGTTTTTTTTTAATGGAAAAAAAAAAAAAGAATTTTCCACTGGAACCTGGGCAGAAAGTCAGAATGAAATAGATGTAATTGAGGCACAGGCCCAAATGAGGGATTACATTACTGATATGTTTTTTCCTAAACGATTCTTTTAATTTTATGTACTGTCAGGGAAACCTCTTAGATACATAAATACTGTTGGGAATTAAATTGGTCTGAGAAATGTGGGGTTTATCTTTTTTGACAGAGGCAAATCAAAGGATAAGGGCTGGATCTTTGATAGAAACTTATCAGAGTTTGTGCCGGGGAGGTTTTACCTCTCCGATCCAGCACGAACAACTCGCAAACTCCATTGAACGTCGAGGCACGGTGTGGATATTTATTAAGGGAGATTGATTTAAATCAAAGAGAGTCCAATTCCTCCTCCCTGACAGTGGGATCACTCCTGGACAGGATTCAGACCAACCCACACCCCCGCCCATCCCCACCACCGCTCTGACATCACCTTCCACTTTCACGCCTTTTTTACCACCACATAAATTGCATTGGAGCCCCGTGATATCACTGCTCCAAAATCCCCGTAATCCTCAAAGCAGATACAACCACAGGGGTTTAAACACCTCTGTTAATCCCTTACAGAGAATAATAAACCATTTGTTGGAGGAAACTTTATCTCCCAGACACCGACATGGCCGTGACACGAAACGCCAGGAGTGATCCAAGGGTTAAGCACAGGAAGTCAGAACTAAAAACTTGACTCAATTAAATCACAGATTTAGGCAATTTTCTGATCTGCAGATGAAGGCTGAGTTCCTGGCAGGTGATGTAAGTTGTGCCTTGCTGATGGACACGGCTGCACATGACACATTTCGGGTATCCCAGAACGAGTTCTGAACCATTTGGCCGATCCCCAGTGGAGGCTTTTTGCAAGAATCTGCTTTTCCGAGAGGGTCATGAACATCATCAGCTCTCACATGAGGTCCAGAAAATGGTCTCTCTCTCCTAAAAAAATCCCTAAACTGTGGATAGAAAAAAATAAATTAAACTTTACCTTATATCACCAGAAAAAAAAAAGGAATATAAAAGACTCCAAAAATCACAGCAACCGGAAGGCATTGATATCTCCACACCTCATGGCAGAGGCACAGCCATTCTGTAAGAGCTTGGCTGAAGTTTCTCTAGCCAGGAAAAGTCCTCAGGGGTGTAAAAATCCCGCACATCCACATGGATAACTGACCTCAGCCATGGCAAAGCCCCTCCTCACCTGCTCCAGGGACTTGGGCTGAGGAGCAGGACTGGAATCAGGGGCACATTCCTGCACCTCGGATTTCCCCCTTTCAGCTGTTCCCTGCTGGTCACCAAAAATAAACAGATTTGCCATCAATTACTGGGCTGTTATAGTGATAATCTGAAAGTTATTTAATCTCATATTCTGAGAATTTACAAACTTGTAGCAGCAGCACAAACAATGAGGTCGAGAACTCAACCCATCCCTGAAACTGGCCGCTGTGGGAGCGAGCTGGGACAGAGTTTTGGGGCAGGAAATTTTCCTTTTTCCATGGGAAATTGATGGGGGATAAACTGGAATCACCCACAGAGGATTCTGCCTCTGAGTTTGACTTTCAGATGTATTTTCTGAGAAAATCAGACTCAAGAGCAGCCGAGGCATAGCCCCAGGTGCCCGAGCTGCCCACAGGATGCACCGCTGGAGCTTGAGGAGCCTTGTTGTCTTTAGAACCATCCTGGAAATGTCCACGTGCTGGTCCAAATCCAAACGGAAATCTGAAATGAGGCAGCAGTGGAGGTGTTCGGGAAGTGAGGACACGCAGCCCTGAAATGAGATCCCACCACGGATGCTGCCCTTGCTGGGGCTTGTTTGTTCTGCAGCACCTTCCTAGCCCTGCATGGTTACAATTTCCTTGGAGTTTTGGGGTTTTTTTTGTAAGGATAAAGTGAGAAAACAGAAGGGAAAAAAATGAGAAAAGAGAGAGAGAAAAAAAGTGATTTTTAAATCAACTGTCATTCCTGGCAAGGCTGAGGATCCCAGCAAGGTATTTGTTTATTATCAGGTATTTCCTCAGGATCAAATCCAGGGGAGAGAAGTCTGGTCCTGGTTAAGGTCTGTTTAAAGCCCTCCTTGAAAAGAGATTTACGCAAGGAAATTACCTAACCTGGGGCAGGGGCTGAGTCAGCGGCAGCGGCTTCTCCTCGCTCATTGTTGGTGCCTGAGGGGTTTTTTTTAGCCCTGCCGAGGGCGCCCAGTGAGAACAGCGGCGGGTCCCGGCTCACAGAGCGGGATCAAAGCTGCGATTGTTTGGAAGGAAATGAGCCAGCGGGAGCGGAGCGCTGGACACGCTTTGCTCCCAGCCTGGCCAGCAGCGCCGGGCACCGCGTTCGGGGTGAGGATGGCACGGGCACCTCGCTGCCACAGCATCCCTGCGCTGCTGCCACCGCGCTTCCGAAATCCCACCTCTTCCCGTGCTGCCCGAGCAAAAATTCCCACCCCAGTGCCCGCTTTTCCCAGCCTTTGGCTGCTTTTGGGAGAAGGCAACACCAATCTCTTCTCATCCTGGCTGCTTGGGAAGGTGGCTTTGCAAAGATTTCCAGCTCAACCCAAGCTTTTCCCCGTTTTTGGCTGCTTTTGGGAGAAGGGGACACCAATCTCTTCCCAATTTGGTTTTTGGCTGTTTTGGGGAGAAGGAAACACCAATCTTCTCATTCTATCTGCTTGGGAGTGGTGGCTCTGCAAAGATTCCCAGCTCAACCCAAGCTTTTCCCTGTTTTTGGCTGATTCTGAGACTGGTGGCTATGCAGGTTCCTGCCTCAACAGGAGCTTTTCCCAGTTTTCGGCTGATTTTGGGAGAAGGCAACACCAATCTGTTCTCATCCTGGCTGCTTGGGAATGGTGGCTCTGCAAAGATTCCCACCTCAACCCAAGTTTTTCCCAATTTTTGACTGATTCTGTGACTGGTGGCTGTGCAAGATTCCCACTTCAACGGGATCTTTTCCCAATTTTTGGCACTTTTGGGAGAAGGGGACACCAATCTCCTGTCACCCACGGTATGGGGGACAGCAGGAGGGCAGCCCCGGTGCAGCATTCCCCTGGGATGTGCCCTGCCCCTCCAGGCAGATTTAAAGCCCAGAGGGTGGAAAAGTCCTCTGAGTTCATCCTTCCTGCCAGCAGCCAGTCGGATGCATTTAATTGTCCCGTGATGGCACTTCCACTGTTTCCTTGGGAAAGAAAACTTCCCACACGCTGCTGAGCTCGGGGACGCTTCAACCCACGGGCAGGGCAGCAGCTCCAGAGCACATGACTCGGGTTGAAACGAGGTTTTGGAGGCAAAACACGGCCCGAGCAGGTTGTTGTATTATTTTTCCAAGGTCACTGCTGGAAGATCTGGCAGCCTTTATCTCACGGCTGGGAAATTTTACTGTACTTGCAGAAAACAACCAACATTTCTCATCCTGCTGCCCGGCTCCTCGCTGTTTGTGTTGGTTTAACTTCCCTGACCCTAAAACACGAAACTGGAGTAACGTGGGCTTGAAGCGGAGCCCGAGGTGGATGTGAGTGATGTGTGTAATACAGTAAAGGACTGGGAAACAAACACCCAGCGAGCATCCTGGATGGAAACTCTTTCATCTGCATCGATCATTGACGTCCCTGCTGACAGAGTGTGGCTCTGCCAGCGGCCTCTGATCACTTTGAAATCCCTCACAAATACATCTCCCTGCACTTAAGGTTTTCCGCTGCTAAGAAATGTCTTAATGCTTAAGATTTGTTTACAAGGGGTGGCTGTTTCCACTTGCTGGAGCGTTTAAAAAGTTGTTTTTTCCAACCACAAAGTAGATCTAAACATTAAGTGTTTCTCAAGTTGGGTTTCCAGCTACTAGACTGCTATAAACATTAGGTTTCATTGGTTTAAAGTAAAATGCAGCAAAAAAAATTTGCTGCTTTCACTTACCCTCCCGTAATGTAAAAGAAAAAGAAAAAAGTGTTTTAGAAGAAGTTTTATTTTTAAAAGGGTTGTTGTGCAATGCCCTGTGGTTGAAAACAGGGTCATGGGGACAAAGCAGTTCCCTGTTTGCACTGCGGGTCTGGGGTGGTGTCGGTCCTGCCCCCTTCCCTGCACTCTGCTGGGAGCTGAGCTGAGCTGAGCTGAGCGGTGCCAGCCCTGGAGCTGCACGGGATCCGAGATCCTGGAGCCTCCCTGGGCACGGAGTTCCTGCAGGGACCTGGTGCTGCATCCCCGGGGCTGGGAAGCTGAGGGGCTTGAGCTCTGCTCTGAGGGGACACTGAGCCCTCTGCTCTCACCGTCCCCAGTGCCTGTAACAACTGTCCTTGTGAAAAAAAACAACAAAAACTTTCCTAAGCCTGGGTTTATTCAGGGGTCAAGCCTGGGAATGAAGGATCTTCCATCTGCAGAACTGTGCTGAAAAATTAAATATTCCTGGAACTGTTCAAAGCCAGGTTGGACAGGTGGAGCTTGGAGCAGCCTGGGATAGTGGAAGGTGTCCTTGTCCAGTTAAATGATCTTTAAATTAAAAGATCTTTAAGGTCCTTTCCAACCCAAACCATTCTGGGATTCAGAGGTGATGGTGATAACCGTGACACCCCACTCTCCAGGATCAGCTCCTCCTCAGGATTTTGTGATGCTTGTCTGCAAACTGACAGCCCAAGTGAGGGATTTCTGTTTGAAAACAAGGGTTGCTGTATCGTTACACATTCTCAGCTGGATCACTGGAAAAGGTTTGGATCAATGGGAAGAGAATTGCTAGTTTGGAGTGGAAAACATGGAAAATATTCCTGTGATATAGAAACGTCCTTTGGATCAGCTGTGGTGTCACCACCTGCCTCAGAAAAAGGGGCAGCCCTTTTTCTACAAAAAGAGCTCTAATCCACGCCCAGGTTTTATTTGCTGCAATATTTTTGCAATCCCTGTAAAATTAAGGAAGTTCTGGTGTTGGTGGGAATTAATTCATGACTTGAGTGTCCTTAACTTCCAATGAACTCTGCCTGGGCTGTGACTCCTCGTGCCTTCGGTGTGTGAGGGGTGAAACCCGCGTGGGCCGGGCCTGGCTGCTGGGCGCTGGGAGAAGCTTTTCCTTGCTCAGGAAAGGAGAGCCTCTCTCTGCTGGCCCCACCTGGGGCTCGGCTCTCCAGAAATCTGCTCCCACATCCCACAGCAGTCCATCAAAACTCCTGCCAGGCCACTCTGCTGTTCGCCCCCCATGCTGGATCTGTCCCCACGCTGCTGGGGACGTCACCCGGCCTCTGCCCCTGCGCTCCGGCCGAGAGCAAACTCCCCGTGGGATCTGGAGAACGCCAGCAAAGAGCCCTGAGCTCAGAGCCAGCACAGCTCCCACCAGTTCTGCTGGGTGCTCCTGCGTTAACAATTCAGGAAGCAGACTGTGAAAACTCCAGGGTTTTTGCCTGTCTGGTGCATCCTCACTTCCCTTCTGGGAAATCCAGGAGCTGGAAGCTCTCAGTGAATTGAACTGAAGCTGAAAACTTCTTTAAACACAGCTCGGGCAGTTCACGTGTTCAAACTCAAATGCTGCTTCAATGCTTTTTGCTCAAAATTTATTATTTTTATCAAGAAAAGCACATCTTGGACTGTCAGAAAGCTCCTGGGCATTTTGAGATGACTTTGAGGTAGAATCTCCTTGCTGTTATTCCAATGTCCTCTGCACAAGGGAAGGAGTTGCCCATCCCACAGTCTGATTGAAATGTCAAAATTAAGTGATTTTTGACATCCTGAGAGTAAAAACATATTTTACTTGCTGGCTGTTTTTCTTTTCTGAGGCACTTTGAATAAAAAAAATTTGCACAAGTCTTTTCTTGATGAAAAGGAAAGCCACTTGTATCTCCAAAACATTTCAAGTGGAAATCGTTGATACAATCTCGCTTTAGCCAAAAATAAAAAAGCACTTCAGGACGATTAAACAATAAATGTCTGTCATTCTCCTCCACAGTCCCTTCTCTGCCTCCCTCGTGATGTTGTTCATTTAAATGCGATGGCAGCATCCAAGTTTCCTACGATCAGAGTTTATCCTGCTCGTTCTCATTTCCCTCTCTCCCCATCTGAAGATCTCCATTCTCTCTGCAGCTCAGGAGTGGCGCAGGAGAACCCAGATATCAAAGCACCCACGTGGGAAAGGGACAGGGAAGAGTTCAAAGCAGCAAAAAAGGCCTTTTCCTCGATTTTCCCTGATCCAAGCGAGCCCGAAAGAAGGAGCCCAGCGCTGCGGTTGGCATGGCCGTGGCTCCCTGTCGGAGCAGCACAGGGACACCTGCGCTGGGCTGAGCGCCGCACAATGCTCGGAAACCGGGACGAGTTCATCTCCAGGCAGGGATGGCTGCAAAGAGACAACGCACGGAGCACACGGAGCCTCCTCAGCAGTGGCACGGCCCAGAAATGGGAACAGGATATGTTTTTCCCATGGTTTGGGAACAATGCGAATGCTTTCTCACACGCTGTTGGTGAAGCACTTTGGCACACCTGTGCACTTGGACAGCTCCATTATACTCCAAGGTCTCCTGCTTGGCTGCTAAGGGCTCTTTTCCTCTCTAAGAAAGTGGATTGATTACGTGGAAACATGATTTGGTTTTGTATTTGTGCTGGATCGTGGATCAGGAGGAAGCTGCAGCGTGTTCTGGCTCCCGAGCGGAGCTTTCTGCTCCACAGCTCAGAGTGAGAGAGGAGCAGGGGCAGCCCGGAGATGTTTACACAGCTCCCTTCTTATTTTGACCATCCTGAATACGGAAAAATTGTTTACATGCTCCAGAGGATGTTTTGCCACTGTCACTTCCTACAGAAACGTCCTCAAGTTTCGAGCGCTGGCAGAGACAAATGACTCCTTGCCTTTGGCTGGAGTCCCCCAGGAGAGAGGACAGACCCCGCTCCTCCCTGGGCCCATCAATCCTGTAATCAGCTCTGCCAGATCCAAACAAATCCCAGCTGCTCAGGGCATCTGCATTTTGTTATTGCGGATGATTTTGGGCGGGATGCACAGCACCAGGAGATCTCGGATCCCCGGGCAAGCGGGACGAGCTTTGTCCCCAGAGATCCCCACCCCGCTCCTGGAGGGAGCCACACATCCATCCAACGCCTCTGGCTTCTCACATACCCACTGCAGGGAATTGAGAGCTCCATTTTATATCTCGGGATCGGTTTGGCATGGTCAGGGGGTGGGGACAGCACAGAGCTGCTGCTCTAGAAGTGGATCCCGTGTCACCTCCTGTTCTGAGAGTTAGCAGAGGGTCCAGCTGGCTTTTCTTTCTCTCCAGATGATTCCTCAGCCTCCTCAGTCCCAGGCTCAGCATTGGTAGAAATAAAGATCCCCTCAGAGTGTAAATTTAGAGTCCATCGTATCTGAGCAGCACCACCAGAGCCAAATTCTCAGATTCCTGAGCTGCAGCTCCAGATCTGCCAGTGCACTCGTGTCCCGTAGGTGGGACAGCACGAGGTGTTTTTCTAAGCTGTAAAACAGGGTGGCTGCAGTCAATCCAAAGTTTACCATTTTCCATCCCCACGCAGAACCAAACAGGGCACGAAAAGCCAGAGAATTGCAACATTTTCCCCATAAATGTCCTTGAAAAAAAAATGTTTTCAGCGATCGTTTGGCACGGGGACACAATTTCCATCAAAACCCATTGAAGGACAGGATGGTTCCCCTCCTTTCCCTCCACCACCGGGAAGGATAATTTGTCCCTGCAAAAACCATAAGGAATTTTCCAGCTCAGGAGCCGAGCCCCAGCCAGTACCTGGCCACGGAGACGCCGAGGGAGCTCCGTTCCCCGGGGAGCACGGCCCGTGCCACGCTCAGCCTTGGAACGAGTCCGGAGGAGGCAAATGAAGAAAACACACGAGGCAGCATCACGCACAGGGGCTGCAGCTACCTGGGTTTTATAACATCCACTCGGCTTCCAATTTCATCCGCTTGGCAAATGCTCTCCTGGTGGAAATAATTGAGGCCTGAGAGTCAAAAGCGATGGAGGAAATATCTCAGCTATGAAATGTCAAGTTGCTTTCCAAAAGGGTTCCAATCCCCAACCACATCAAGAAGGGTGTCTGAAAAGACAATCAGGATCTTGGTCAATTAAATGTAGTTTTTTTTTAATTTTTCTTTCGGTTGGGAATGCAGGGCCAGAGGAATGCCCGGCTTTGGGGGGGTTTGTCCTCCACAAGCCTGCAGACCTTGTTTTTCAGCGGCAGGTCCTGGGATATTTTCTCCTCAAGGATTTGTATTTTCTATAAAGTTCCATTTGGATTATCCTAAGAGAGCGATGTGGGAGCTTGTTGTTTTCATTTTTGCTCTGTGTCGGGGAGGTGAAACCTTCAACACCTCCAAACTGCAGCCAAGGAGGTAAATGTTCATCTCCAATTAACTCCTGCTAAAACTGCACTCCAACCAGAACCTGCTGCACAGGGGGATTAATTTCAGAGAAATATCGGCCACATCTACGGCCCAGCAAACCCTTAAACAAATAAAGTGGTTCAGAGTGGAAAAGTCACTGCTGAACATGAACCATGAGGTATCACTGATGGATGGATGGATGGATGGATGGATGATGGATGGATGGATGATGGATGGATGGATGGATGATGGATGGATGGATGGATGATGGATGATGGATGATGGATGGATGGATGATGGATGGATGGATGGATGATGGATGATGGATGGATGGATGATGGATGATGGATGATGGATGGATGATGGATGATGGATGATGGATGATGGGTGGATGGATGATGGATGATGGATGGATG
>VXBU01006160.1:145931-159241 GCA_013400315.1 Bombycilla garrulus
TGGATGTAGGGCTGGATGTAGGGATGGATGTAGGGATGGATGCAGAACCCACCTGCACAGGTGCATGCAAGGCTGACTGCACAGCTGCATGCAAGGCTGGATGTAGGGCTGCATGTAGGGCAGAATGTAGGGCTGACTGCACAGCTCCATGTGGGGCTGGCTGCAGGACTGACTGCATATCTGCATGCAAGGCTGACTGCACACCTGCATGCAGGACTGACTGCACATTGCATGCAGGGCAGGATGCAGGACTGACTGCACATCTGCATGCAAGGCTGACTGCACATCTGCATGCAAGGCTGAGTGCACATCTGCATGCAGGGCAGGATGCAGGGCTGACTGCACATCTGCATGCAGGACTGACTGCACATCTGCATGCAGGGCAGGATGCAGAACCCGCCTGCACACCAGGCTGCAATGCAGCACCACTGCCCGGCGCTGCTGGAGGGCTGTCACACGACTCACGTTTTTAATCAACATCTTAAAAAGCTCCAATCTCAGGCAGAGACAAACGAGCTCAATTCCTGCACTGACCGGACTTTTCACAGCCCTTGGTTTTGGTTTTGGGATTTTGGGGCTGGCAGGCTCCTGCCACCTCTCCTGATGGAGGCATCCCCATTTCCACCCCGGATTAGAAAGATTTTCCGTGGGGCAGCGTGGGCTCTGCTGCCTCAGAGCTTCAGTGGAGCCCATCAAACACAGAGCTCAGTTATTATTTCATAAAGTGCTCTGTAACCAAAGTGATTTACAGCCTTCCTGGGGGCTGAGCATCCCGGCCCGCCAGACTCCAGACGGATGGGAATTTAAAGGGCTTAGCCGAAACCTCCCCGAAAATAAAATAAAGCGGCGAACGATCTGCGTGGAAATGATTCCCCCAACACTGGCATCAGCAGAAGTGCCCAGCTGATCTATTTATAGCCTTATCTGTGTCTAAATAGCCATAAATAGCCGTGTAAAACGCTGCAGCTCCGTGCATGCGTGGGGATGTCTTTTCCAGCCACTGAGATGTTAAATCAATTTTATAACAAGTTGCTTTTCCAGCCACTGAGTGGCTGTAAATGTTAAGTGTTTTTACAGGCGATTTTTTCCCCAGCTGCTAAGCAGCTTTAAATGTTATCAAAAAAAAAAAAAAAGAAAAAAAGGAAAAAAAAGGAAAAAAACTTGCTTTTCCAGCTGTTCAACCACTCTAAGCATTTTTAATGGATTTTTTTTTTTAACTTGCTAAAACCTATTTATATTTTACTCACAAAGCAAGTGCAAAATTGTCCTGGCTCTGTCTAGGTCTTGTTTTTATTGTATTTTTTTTTTCTTTTTTAAAACCTGTGAATAAAAATTCTTTCTCTGTCTGAGGAAACTTTATTTTTATTTTTTTTTTTGAGAAGGGGCTTTGCTTTAACGAGTCCAAGATGAACATTATGAGTTCATCTCAGCATTTAGATACCTCAAAAGCACCGTCCTTGTGGTACATTCAATGGAAACACTGTTCCTGTGGTATGTTCAATGGAAATACTGTACTTGTGGTATTTTCAATGGAAAAAAATATTATTGTGGCTTTTCCAATTCAGGAAATGCTGGTCGGTCTTTAAACCAGGGGAAAAAGAGGGAGTGGAGGGTGAGAGAGCTAAATTGAGGTGACAGCGAAATGGAAGAATTATTTTATTGTAACGAGGTGGGGAGAGATATACGAAGGGTTTCGGGCAGGAAAACGGAAAATTCTTGCGGCCCTTGAGGATTCATAACAGTGGGAGAAGGAAAAAGATCTGGAGTGGTGTTAAGGGAAAGGTGCAGGACAGAGCTGGGGAGGGAGAAGGGCTTGGTGGAAAAAGGGAACGTAAAGAAAAGGAACAGTGAGGAGATGTGTCAGGAAAGGGGAGAAAGACGAGAAATCTGATGTTAAATGTAACAATTAAGAAAAGACACGAGTAATCCCTTTGTTTTCGGTCCCAAAGTCAAGGATCCAAAGTATTCCTGCATGTTCAGAGGAATTAAAGGATTTTACTGTTGATTTAACGGCTGTGAAACCCCCTGGCCAAACCCAGCCTGTGGCTGCATCAGGATCCTTGCGGTCACTCTGGAAGAAGCCTCGCAGCATTTGGATTTTTTATCCAGGGCTTGGGATCAGCAGGGAAAGGTGGGGATGAGGTGGCCCTTCCCACTGAGGCTGGAGCCCAGAAATGACATTTCTGCCACTAAACCCACCAAGGTTCTGGAAAAAACATCTGAATTGCAACATTTTGAATGAAATAACAAGGAGAAAATTCAATAAATTCAATATTAATATCCATCAATTCTTTTGGGTTAAAAAAAGTAGGATTTGGTTTAGGCAGGAAATGAGCAAGAAGTTCTTCGCAGTCTGCCACTCCAAATAATAATGATTTTTGGAGGGTGGGTTTAGCTCCCCTGGCTGGATCAGCTCCGTGGTTCACGGATTCAGATGCCCTCTGCACCAACAGAGCATTTCCAGCAAAACCCTCCAAATATCCACACAAACACCACGGTTTCCTTCTCTTCAAAGTAAATATTCCATATTTCTGTGTGGAGCAGCTACAGTTGATCTTCTTTTCACTTAAATCCTCGAGGTTTCCCTCTGGTCTCTCACCAGGTCAAGACCTGAGCAAGTTCTCCAGTCTACAAAAATCCAGTTTAGAGCAGACTCAAAGTGAGCTTTAACCAGCACTGGATTCATCCAAATTTGCAGCAAAGTCCCTTTGGCCCCGCTCTCATCTCTTTGTCTTTGCTTTCGAAGAACTTTGGATTTATCAGCTTTTACCGGCCAAAAGCATCGTGGAAAGTGGATTTTGGAATCACACAGAGAAGTATTTACAGAAAGTGACATTTTGGGTTCCACCAGGAAATATTTGCACCAGATGTGCTCCCAGATGCCTCCAGCCAGGACTGAAAACCCCACCACGTGACCAGGCAGAGTTTAGCAACTCAGATCAAGTTTTGAAGGCTCCTAACGACTCCCCCGAGCAGAGAGATCAGAAATTTGGTGTTTCTGGAACAAATTTATCTGGTCTGATAAAATCCAAGGCCCCAGGAAATCAGCGGGAAGATTTCTTGTCTCTTCAGGAGCTCCAGGTCAGCACCATCATGAATGCATTTTTAAAATAAACCACAGAATTCGCTTTCAGATCATCCATAAAGAAAAGGGAAAAGGTAGCGAGTGGATTAATAGCCAAAATATTTTAATCTTCCTGGAGAATCATGACAGCTGCAAATCCTGTTGGATCTTCTTTGTGTTTACTACAAAAACTGAGTTAAAAACTTGCATCCCCTCACGGTTCTCTGCACTGACTGTGATTTCATCAGCCTGTGATGAAACCCACGCGTATTTAAACCTGGAATTCCCTGCTGAACACTGGATCCCCTGATCTGAGCACATGGAGCCGCTCTGAGTGACACAGCAACCCCACAGTGCCTGCTCGCTCTCCCTCCGGGGAATCGCTGCTGCTGCTGCTGAGCCTGGACAGGGGGCAGATTTTGGGGTAAAACATCTTTGTCTTTGGCCTCAGCTGTGTCAAACTGGTTTTTCCTCCTTCTTTGGTCCTAAGTGTTCCTCGTGCTCTCTCCCAGGCTACCCCATGAAGGACGTCTGAACCCCAAAGCACAAATTGTCCTCTAGGCAGCAAAAACAGTTCAAGTTTTTGTCTGTTTCCCATTTTCCTGGTTTGGAATCGCTGTTCCTCACTGGGATGGGAGGCCCTGGCCCCTCCTGCCTTCTCGGGTGGCACAGGTTTCTGTGCAGCAGGTCCCAGAGCCGAGCCCATCCCGGGGGTGGATCCTTCTGCAGCCACACAGATCCCACGGGTGCTTTCCCTCGCTGGGCACGGATGGATTTGTGATCCATGGAATCAAAGGAGGTGTTGGACACATTGAGTTCAGCTTCTTCACTTCACCCCTGGGCTGGGGAAGATTGTTTAAGGTTTGTTTGTGGTGTTTATTAAGGTTTATTTGTCCAATCTGATGGCAAACTGCTCCAGCGGTGGAGCTTCTCCCACATCCTTTGGAAGAATTTTCCACAGCCTAATGAGATTTCAGCACTTGGAAGTTTATCCAGCCTAAACTTTCCTCTACTTAGGGTTGTGCTCTGAGTCCTTATACCCTTTTCACCATCCTAAACAATTCCTCTTCTCCTCCGTGTTTACAATCCACAAGATTTCCCTCTGCCTTCCAAAGAGAAGTTTCCAATCGGTATTCATGAAATGGAAAAATAAATGACAAACAGAAGGTTCAGCAGAGAGGAACCTCCTGCTCTGCAGCACTCAGATGTTTGTGCAGCCACTGGGTCCTTCAAAACAGCCCCAATTTCCATCATTTTCTGCTGCCCAGCTGAATCCCAAAGGTGTGGGACACATCTTCAGTCCAAAGAAACTTCAGGAGCTGCAAACCTTCAACTCCCAGACATGTGCTGTTTGAAAAATAAGAAAAAAAATAATTTGAAGCCAAACAAACCCTGAATTCTTTCTTTATTTTTTCATCTTTTGCAGTTGTTTTTGCCTGAGCACGAAGTGGTTGAGTTCACACGGCCAAGGGTGGTTTGTGTGCGGTGCTGGGGCCTGGGCATCCCATCCACAGAGAGAGTTAAACCTCCCAGGATGCAGGAGCTTTGTTGTGTCTGATGAAGGCAGACTTTCATTAGGCCTTTTACCACCAGCTCTTGGAGCCCTTCCACTTCATGCAAGTCAAAAAACCACAAATATTCCTCTCCTTATATCAGTACCAGAAGCTGGGAGCGTGGAATGCTTCAGAATGCTTTGAACCCCGTAATTGTCTCTTGTAATAATACATTTTTTACATTCGAGCTCGGGAGTTATCAAGGAGAAAGGACGCAGCAAGTTGGTTAAAATGAAGAATTAAATTATAGCCATGGAAACAAAAAAAAAATAATAATAAAAAAAAAGAAAATAAAGAAAAGAAGAGGTACTTTCCACTGTTCTCAAAAGAAAGTGATTTGGGAAAGGATGAATCAGAATGGAGCTCTGGGTGGTTTTTTTGGTCCATGTTGTGTGGACAGAGGGATGGACAGAGGGAAGCTCAGTGTGGGATGGACCTGAGGGAAAGCTCTGCCTCGTCCTGGGAGCCTCTGTGAGACAGAAAGAGAGTGTTGGGAATGTTGGGAATGTTGGGAGTGTTGGGAGTGTTGGGAGTGTTTGGAGTGTTTGCAGTGTTTGCAGTATTTGGAGTGTTGTTTGCCGTGTTTGGGGTGTTTGCAGTATTTGGAGTGTTGTTTGCCGTGTTTGGGGTGTTTGCAGTATTTGGAGTGTTGTTTGCCGTGTTTGGGGTGTTTGCAGTATTTGGAGTGTTGTTTGCCGTGTTTGGGGTGTTTGCAGTATTTGGAGTGTTGTTTGCCGTGTTTGGGGTGTTTGCAGTATTTGGAGTGTTGTTTGCCGTGTTTGGGGTGTTTGCAGTATTTGGAGTGTTGTTTGCCGTGTTTGGGTTGTTGTTTGCCGTGTTTGGGTTGTTGTTTGCAGTGTTTTCCGTGTTTGCAGTGTTTGTAGTGTTTGGGATGTTTGCCGTGTTTGCAGTGTTTGCAGTGTTTGCAGTATTTGGAGTGTTGTTTGCCGTGTTTGGGTTGTTGTTTGCCGTGTTTGGGGTGTTTGCAGTGTTTGCAGTGTTTGCCATGTTTGCAGTGTTTGCAGCGCTGGGTTATTGAGTGGAGGTCTCTGTTCCGTGTCACAGAACACGGAGATGTTCTCTGTGAATCCAGGAGCTCTTCTGTTCCCAATCCCATCCCCACCATCAGCAGCTCAAATCCTCGGCCTCGATCCTGCTGGCCTGGCCCTGCCTGACCTCCAGCTCTCTTCTGCTAAAATCACTTCCGGCCTTGGTTCTCCTTTTTTTTTTTTTTTCTGTAAAATTCTTAGATCTACATTTGTACCCAGCAGCACTTTCACAGGAAAATCTCCAGTTTTATTCCCTTTGGAGATTTCAGGTGTGATCCCTGTGTTCTGAGTAACTCCTTAGTTCTTGTTTCTTTACTCCTGGGCCATCTTCCTGCTCTGGATTCTCCCTGAGCGGTGGCATCATTTATTCACAAAGATCTCAAACCACGCTGCAGAATTCCTCCTGAGGGATGCTCAAATATTTCTACAAATGGAACCCAGGAAAGATTTTGGCTATGGGAATCCTAATCCCAAAATATGCTGCCCTCCTGAGAAAGTCCGGGATGAGAGAAAAAAAACAGTGGTGCAAGGAGGTAAAAAAAACCCCAAACCCCAACAAAACCCATCTTTCAGAAGCTGGTTCAAGTCATTGTTAGTACCCTGTCATTTGTTTGTGTCCCAAATCCACAAAAGACATCAGAAAATGAAAAACAAAACCAAAAATGAAACCTAGCAATGTTATAAAAGAGTTTACAGCACAATAATTTTGTACTAAATTAAAGGAGTATTTACATCTGGAAAAATGTAGATGGAAACAGAGGATTTTTTTTTTTCCTGGATTGATTGGATGATGATTTCTGGGTTCAGACATTGGTGTTCAAAATAAAAGGAGGAGCTCTGACCCCTTTGGCTGTGAAATGAGCAGGAGCAGGGGTTGCAATTCAACTGAGGAACCAAAATAATTTTATTCATTTGGGGCTGCACAAACACCTCCGGTTCTGAATTCTGTGCAGATCCAGAGCAGGAAAACTCAGGCTCTTCTTGGATTTCGTGGCCAGGTGACCCCCAAATCATCTTTTAAGAGGGAATTGAGGTCTGACCCCAGCAAGCCTGTTCACAATTCTGCTCAATCCAGGCCATAATTTCACAATAAATCCCTGAGGGAAAGGGACCCAGATTGAGAAGGAGCTGAGGAGAAAGAAGGAAGGAAAATAAAGATTTATCACTATTAGGAGGGTCTTTTTAGCATTTTAATGTTTACTTCTAATGTTTATTCTTGGTTCAACTCCATTAAAATTCACTTTAAACTGCCAGAGGGAAGGGCTGGATGGGATTTTGGGCAGGAATTGTTCCCTGTGAGGGTGTGAGGCCCTGGCATAGGTGCCCATGGAAGCTGGGGCTGCCCCTGGATCCCTGGAATGTCCCAGGCCAGGCTGGACAGGGCTGGGAGCACCTGGGACAGGGGAAGGAGTCCCTGCTTGTGGAACTGGGTGACCTTTTTGGTCCCTTCCAGCCCAAATCGTTCTGGGGTTCTGCGATTAAAACTTGCTGAGAGCTCTGCTCCTGCTTCCACCCTCAGAATCCCCTCGGGAAGAGCTGCAGGGAAATGGCAGCAGAGCCCTCCTGGCACCCGGGCACTGCTCTGGGCACGCTGTGGGCAGGGGAGCAGGGAGGACAAACCCCCAAACCCCTTGGATTTCGGGTCAGCCCCTGCTCCCTCTCCCCCAGATCAAGGAGGAACAGAAGCCTTTGTTGCAGGCCGCCTGTGCTATCGAGAGCAGGGCCGGATAAGGGGAAAAGCCACTTTTGTGACTGTTTTGTGTCAAAGCTGCCCGGTTTGGGCCTCTCAGTGGGGCTGGGCAATAATTCACCGCCGCCCTTATCGCCCCTGAGCAGCCCCGGTGGATCCAGAGGAGCGGGAGCAAAGCATGCCAGGCTTTGGGATGAAAAGAGAGCCTTGTCCCTCAGGAACCCATGGGAAACAACCCCAAAACAGCCCCCAGAGCCAGGGGATCACGGAAACCCCTTGGGGCTGAGCTCACAGCCCCTCACCAGGAGCTCAGCGTGGGCTCAGCCAGGCTGGAGCAGGGCCAGCAGCACACGGGGGACACGGCTCTGTCCCTCCAAGGGAACAGCACATTCCCCTCCCCTCTGACACCTGATCTCCCCAAAGTCAAACCCCAAAAACCTGCCCAGTTAAACTGCAAAAAGTGTGAGGAATGAAGCAGCACCAGCACGAGTCCCAGCCGGATTTCTCCCAGGATCTTCCCCCTGTGGGAACCTCCAGAGCAGGTTCCTGTTCCTGCTCCACTTCCTCGAGCAGGGATAGTGGAAGTTTTCTGTGCTCTACGGCACCAACAATGGGCTTGGGAACTCACAGAACCTTTCATTTCCTCCCTTTTATTTGGAAAGGACTTTCCTTTAAGAATCCTGCTATTTAATAGATGGGTTGTGATGTCAAACTCTTTAATAAGAGCTCTGCTTTTTCCTCTGCAGTTTTGTTTTTATTCTAAGCAAGATTTTTATTTTTTTTCCTAAACAGATACAATTTTAAGGAGA
This sequence comes from Bombycilla garrulus, assembly GCA_013400315.1. Classification (NCBI taxonomy): domain Eukaryota; kingdom Metazoa; phylum Chordata; class Aves; order Passeriformes; family Bombycillidae; genus Bombycilla; species Bombycilla garrulus. The sequence goes on from VXBU01006160.1 coordinate 154,097, forward strand.
AGGAAAAAAAAAAAAAGCCAAACATGACCAGAAAAGACCTTATTTGTTATGGAAAAATTATAACAAAGATTTTCTGTGGTTTATTTTTCTCTTTGCTCTTCCTGTTGTTGGTAATAAAGGAATTTTTATTGTTCTTTGGTGGTAATCCTAGCTTTATGTTGAAAATCAGAAAGGACTTTTTTCCTTTCTTTTTATTTTTTTAATTTTTTTTTTTCCTTCTCTGTTTTGGGTTTGGTTCTCTGGTTTGTAGCCTGGATGGAACTAAACCAAGCATTGAAAAATGTTGCCACACACGGTCAGGAATGGCTCAGCTCCTGAGCTGGGGATGTGCTTCCCAAAACCATTCCTCACATCCCGTGGCTGACAGGGGATGAGGAGCATCTTTATTTTTATTCCAGGATAAATGGAGTACCCTGACCTGGGTAATGCAGCCAGAATTTCAGGGAAAATCCCAGAATTTGGAAGATTTGTGCCAGGTTTGCCCCCACTGAGACCATGAGTGAAGCACCCACTTCTACCTGGGAGGTGCCACCCAAGAATGGCTGAGAAATCTGCAGCGACCTCTCGCAGATGGAAAGAGCCTTTGTGGAGATTTATTTTGGAGGATTAGGCTGGATACATTCTAATTTTTTTTCCCTTTTTTTTTTTTTTTAATTCCCTCCTGGTGGTGGAAAGCAGCAAATGGTTGGAATTTTTGTTTCTGCAAAACTGGAAAATTAAATTTGATTTTTAATATGAAAAGTACCAGCAGCTGAAATGTTATAATTTNTGGTGGTGGAAAGCAGCAAATGGTTGGAATTTTTGTTTCTGCAAAACTGGAAAATTAAATTTGATTTTTAATATGAAAAGTACCAGCAGCTGAAATGTTATAATTTCAAGACTAATTTAACTGATACTCTGCCTAAGTACAATCATCTGCTGATCACGATAACCTTTGTTTTCCTTCTCCCACAGAAGTTGTTCTGCCAATATTTATGCAAAATAAGTCTAAACTTGGATCATAAAAAAAAAAATAATCCCATCCTTAATTAATAAAAACACGACACAAACCAGCAGCAAAACAAAGAGAAGAGAAGCAAGGAGAAGCTTCTCCCCTTGTTAAAAATGACAAAATGCCCTTTGGGGAGTTGGAGGTGCCTGTGCTGGCTCTGCTCCGCTCCAGGGATGTCCCAGGGGCGCTCCCCACCCAGCACCCCGAGGTTTCCCCGCTCAGCCCTTCCTGGGGAGCCCCAAGAGCAGCTGAGCAGCGAGGGAGATGCAGCAGAGCTCTGGAAAGAGCTTTTCCACTCGCCCTTCCCCGATAACCGAGAGGAAACAATTACAAAAAAACGTCTCGTTCATTCTCTCTGAGTCCGCAGCTCCTTGACATGATGGCTCTGGCAAGACTTGGAGAGACATCAGACCAATAAAACGTCCTTAAATATCAGGTTTGGAAGTTAATTCATTTGGAGCCGCGCTCTCCTGCCAGCACGGGAACGTTTGTGCCACGAGCGTTTGCCGACGCTTCAGCCAGCGAGCGGAACGAGGCCGCGGTCCCGGCAGGGCTTCTGGAAGTTATCAATATCCAATTTGCCACTTGAGCCTTCTCACTCACCCTGCAAATGAGCTGTGCAAACATGGCCCTCGTGGTGGGGAGCCCGAAGCGCCGTCTGAGCCCCGAGCTCTGCCCTGTTCTGCTCTGCCCCTTCCCCAGGGGCCCTCGGGCACCGTGGAGCCTTCGCCGCCCCTCGCAACCAGCCCCAAGAGTGGAGAAAATAATGTTTCCATGAGGACTGAAAGTGTATTTTTCTTGGAGCAATCTTAACCTTTGGGATCTTTTCATGTTCTTTAGCCATTGTGTTTGCTTCTTCCTTGTTTTCTTACAGGGAAAGCCGAAAGTGACTTAAAATTAAAATCTTTTTTTAACAGCTTTCTCCTGTTCCCTTGGCAAAACAAGTTTTGGAGCAGTTGGAACGATACAGAGCCGTTTACTCCCTCCTCAAATAGTTCTCCCCCTCTTCCAAGAAATCCTGCTCGTTTTGGATCTGATCTCTTGCTTGTGTAAGGAGGGGACACCTCCAGGTCTGGAGAGATCTGCACCAGCTGAAAGTTGTCACTGTGAAGTCAGGGGGACAAATTTATTCATGCCAGGCCAGATTCCCTCAGTGCTACTTGCCCGGTTTTCAGTGCTCAGGACCCACTGGTGATTCAGGGTGGTGGAACTGGAGCAGGAGTGAAATTTATTCCTGCCAGGCCAGATTCCATTAATGCTGCTTGTTTTTAAGTGTTCAGGACCCAGTGGTGGCTGAGGGAGGTGGAACTGGAGCAGGAGTGAGATTTATTCCTGCCAGCTCAGGTTCTCTCCATGCTGTTTGTTTGTTTTCCATGCTGCAGGACCCACAGGTGGCTGAGGGCAGCGGAGCTGGGAGCAGGATCTGTGCAAGGGTGGAAGGGACTGATACCCAACCGGGCTGGAATGGGGGCCTGGAACCACAAATCTGTAAAACCTGCGAGGATTTGGGATTTAGGAATCTGGCTTTGCCCACCCTGGGGCAGAGCAGGGCTGGGACACTCCCAGGAGGGCTCTGCTGTCACCTGAGGGATCCACGGCTCACCTGTAAGGGCTGGAGGGTTTCCAGTTCCAGCCTCGGACTCGTCACCCACCTCAGCCCCAGTCAGCTCTGCAGAACCACCTGGGATGACCCAAAATCTTCATTCCTGCGGAGTTAAACCCTTGCTAATTCCCCCAGTGAGTGTGTTTGCTCCCAGGACAGACACATAAATCACACCAGCTGAAACCCCAGCGAGCCCGTGACAAATACGGTGTTTTTAAAGGTTAGCTGTTGTTCTTTTTAATCAAAGAAAAGCAAGGGGATGGGGTTGGACATTTATGATGTGCAAAAGAGGTTGTAACCACAGAAAAATCTGCCTCCAAAAGCCAAATATTATTCATTTTGGTGGAATGCACTGTTAAAATAGCTCAGCCTTTAAGGAAGAGGCAGGCTTATGTAAACCAGTGAGTTTACTTTCTTTTGAGCACACAACCTTACAAAAATCCCATCTGTGTGTGCATGGGGTGTCCTCCTATGGATTAACAAATGTCACTTGATCAGCTGTGCCCCTCAGGACACTCGGAGAGCACATCTGGGGAGAGATCAGCACAGAGGAAGGCGATGTTTTGGTCCATGACATCTTCCTGGGGCCATTGAGCAGCACCAGCAAATCCCAGTGCTTTACCAGGGGTCAAGAACTCACTCCTGCACCTTCCTGCTCCACCACTTTCCTTTCAGAAAGGCACAGCCAGGCTGAAAATTCATCCCCAGCCCTCTGCCAGAGCTGCGAAACACCTGCCATGAGCAAAACAATACAAAGTCTGTCGAAGAGGGTGGTTAAAATATTGCCATGACTTCAAATTCCAGCAGGGTTTCTTTAATCAACAGCAAGCTCTGAAGTTTCCTGTGGAAGTTCTTCAGGCAGGACACTGAGGAGCTCAGTTCTTTTTGTGCTGAGATTTTCATTAATCCTTAGTGGATTAAGGACAGGTTTGCATGGATTCACCTCTCCAATTTCTCTCCCCACTGGTCCCACCTGCATTTTGTTCCCTGAACAGGCAGGACCTTCTCTAATTTCATTATTTTCATTATACTTCATTATTTTCCATAATGGTATTTAATAAATGCTATTTAATAAATGCTATTTAATAAAAGTTATTTAATAAATGCTCTGTAGTAACTTCCATTTAATATTTTCTATTTAATAACTGCTAAGGGAACCTGCAGGGGGGTGATTGAGTCCTGGGGCTTTAATTATTGTCCATAAACCCCACGGTGTTTGTGGCTCTCAGGGCTCTAAATCACACAGATTGTGTTTCCAAACTCTGTGGGATCTTCCCTTTTTCCTTTCAGTCCTCCACACTGCTGGAAAAGAGGGATTGTTCCTTAAAAAAGAGTCCTGGAGGCCAAGCCAGGGAGGAGACGAGAAGCAAAGGTCAGCGTTGATTCACCAGGTGCAAGGTGGGATGAACGACCTGCTGCTCTCTGGGATTACACAGCTCTGCAGAAAAGGGCAGAGAGATGAATGATGGAATCTCCTCTTTGTCTGTGTGGAAACGTGGCACGCTGCTGAAAACACGTTTTCCTTCTGAACCGAGTTCTTATGGAAATAGACAAACTTAAATTCAGATTTCCTTCTCAGCTTGAATCCCGCAAAACACTTCAGGTGTCTGGGCCTGCTGCTCCAAGGGGATCTTCCTGGCCTTTCCTTCCCCCAAATCTGCTTTTTGTTCTCCTCCATTTTCCAGAATAAAGCTCATTTTCATGGAATCCTGGAGTGCTTTGGGTGGGAAGGGCCCTCAAATATCACCTGACTGCAAGCACGGCAGGGACACCTTCCACCGTCCCAGGGTGCTCCAGCCTGGCCTGGGACAATTCCAGGAATGTTTTATTTTTTCAGGACAGCTCCTGTGCAGATGGAAGATCCCCATTCCCACAGTGAACACCAGGATGATGAGCTCTCCTGGATGAGGACGCCCTCAGGAATGACTCTGCAGCCAGGACACTGCACTTGGAAAAGCAGTGAGGGCAAGGGGCAGATCAGACATTCCTGATCCTGTTTCTCTCCTTTGATTTTCATCTCGTGTAGCTGTAGTGGGGGGGAAGCCTGAAAATGGGATCATTTATCTGAATGTGCAATTTTAAAGAGCTTTGAAATGTTTAAAATAGAGGACAAACTACTCAGGGTGATTTTTGTGTACTTGATGTTGTTAATTTTCATACTTCAGCTTCTCTTCTCCCACCGCTTCCAGTCGCCATCAATTGGATTTATTTTTTTTCTAAATCCTGCTTAACTTTTGCTGGGAGTGGATGAAAAGCTGTGGCTGCTTTTCTTGGCCTCGGGAAAAGTTCTATGTGTGCAGTAAAACTATTCCCTGCTATTATCACCCCGGGAGTCAGACACATAAAACCCCGTTTTATCCATGGGATAAAGGAGAATCGGAAATGCTTCTGACTCAGGATAATTGGTGAAAAATGCTAAATTCAAGAGGTGATCTGCACTGGTGGAAGTGGAATTAGAGTGGGTCTGGGCTAATTTATATTCCCTTGGGTTTTCACCCACAGCAAGAAGGGAAAAACATGAAATAATCAATATTTTCCACGGGGGGGAAGG
>VXBU01006163.1:0-18352 GCA_013400315.1 Bombycilla garrulus
AAACAGAGATGCCTACATTTTCTACTCCTCCCATTTTGGGCAAAACTATCTCACTTTTCCCCACAGATGCAATAAACCATAGCCCCAAAACCCAAGAAGTGTCCAAACTTCTCTGTGTTTAACCAGTGAACTTCAGCAGTTACTCAGCCAACAGAAGTTGCAAGAGTTTAACATCCTGCTTGGTCACAGCTCTTCTGTCTCATGGCAATCCCTGGAGGTTTCCTTGGATAACCAAATGATCAAACAATCAAGTCTTTGCTAAGACAATACATTTGCAACAATAAATTACATTGTGGGGTTTTTTTTTCACTAATTGTTGATGGCAGCAATGATGAGACAGAAGAGAACATTTTTGCACTGCTCCTTGCTCAGTGGAGCAGAGAGTCAAATTTTGCACCAGGTGGAAGGGACCAGCACCTGAGGTTAATTCAGTAGAAACTGGTGGGACTTGTTCACAGCAAAAGTGGACTGGGCTTACATCTTCTGTTTGCCTTCAAGGTGTAGTTATTTGAAAGTGTAAAGTCTGAGGACTCCTAACAAAATTATGGCTCTGCTAGATAGAAGGCACTTCTCTTAGTGAGTAGTTGGGCTAGATGGTCTCCAGAGGGAAGCTCAACTTGCTGCACTCTATTTGTTACTGTCAAGGAAGGAGCACCCTGTACTCTATGTATTACTCAAAGAGAGGTAAAACCTCTGGCAAACCCATACTGGTTATAAACCATTCAGATACCTTTGTATTCCACCCAAAATTGATGCACTAAAGCATCGTCACTGAATTTAAGGCATTTTTGGAAGATTCCTGCACTCAGACTCACTCCAAGACTCAGCACTTTTAAGTAGCTGCATATTTTTAAGGTAGAGGGGACTGCAGTTGTCACATATGACCACCTGAATGGCCACTGCAGAACTGCATACAGCAATTCTGCAGTGAGCGAATTCTCACACGTACCAGATGCCAAATTGCACTGCAGATCCCTCTGAACCAGGAGAAACCCATCTCAGTGAATCTACAGGAGACATCCAGAAGCTGCACAATTACAGGAGCTCTGCCAGGCTATGCCATTCTACTGCTCTTTTAAACAGTAGAATAGCATAGCCATGCTTGATTATAGGTATAAAGCTGTGGCGCAAGGTTCATTATTCTAGGTGCTGTACAAAATTGCCATGGGTGCCCTGCACTTCTCCCTCCTCAGCATGGGCCAGACAAGGCTCTAAGTAGGCACATCCCTATTTTCATATGCACATGAGTGAGCACAAAAACTGGCATTTGATTGAGAAGATTTATTTCAGAAAGATGTCTTCATAAACAAAGGTCACCTGTGGCAAGGCTTATGCAGCTGAGTCATCTGAGGGCTTCTCTGCACCACATATAAATTAATCTTCACTTCATCTGAAATGTTAAAATTATTTGTTTCTCTTAAAAGTATATTGATAAATGTGTGGGAGTACTGAGAGCTTCAACAACTCCCAGAATCATTACATGAATTTATTCAGTTCTCCTCTGCTTGGCCAAGTTTCCAAAGACTCTATTTAGAAAGGACAAAAAATATACCACATTAAAACAACCCTCTTCTAGATACAACAAAAACTGTTAAAGGATAGAATTCTAAGAACGTGCTAAGATAAGGTTTATATCTCAAATATCTCACTGCAGGATTGCAATGGGGAAGTCATTGCATAAAATCATTCCTGTACCCTGCTTCAGATAGGCAGACTGCAGTAAAAACCTTAAAATCATTAGTTTACATATGTTCTTACAAAGTAGGGAGCAAACTTTCTAGAAATTACTGTATTGGGTGAGGGCAGAATTAGACAAACTATCCAGCTGGCAATCCAAATAAATAGATGATCATTCCTGCTCAACTCTCTTGGTGTTCACTGCTGCTGTGGCAATGGAGAGAAGTTCCTGTCTCTCAGCAACGCTACTGTAAGAATTTGCATTATCAGTTTGCAACATCGTGCTGCAAAGTCTTCCATATAAATAAGAGCCTAGCCACTAGAGCCTAGCCCAGATTATTTAACTGGCTTAGTAATGTGATGCTCCACTGGTAAGGACAGATGGCATCTATCAGTTGATGCCACCTTTTATCAGTTCATTTAACTGTAACCAAACCTGGAAGATAGGCAGCATAATGCTTGAAAGAAGTGTAAGACAGCCAGGAGAGAGAATTCATTCAAGCAGTTTGACATCAGGCTCATTCAAAAGTCAATATTCAAATACAAATATTCAAAATATTCAAAACAGAGGTGATACAAACAGAGGTGTACAGACAGAGGCACTACTTTGGAAGTTATTCTCTATTGCACAGATTTCTGCACATCCCTGGAGTCCTAATTTGGAGTGAAATTGTGATGAGGTATTGCAAGACTTGGAAACACTTTGAAAGGTTTTGCTTTTGGTTAACATGGCTATGCCCAGCTCTGACAGACATGGTCCCACCAGCCAGGAGAGAAAACACCTAACATTAGCTAACAACCAACACTGTTTTCCTCTTCCATGCCAGAAACCAGTTCAGGAAATCAGGAACAGTATGGCAACTTGCTTACACCATGCCTGGTGCTAAACCTAGAAGACAGCTATTACTAGCATGGACCTGATTCCTTGTTTCTTTGCTGGTAACAGGGTATCAGTTGCCTCTTCACAGTTAAAAAATAAATAAATAAATAATTAGGGGGGTAGTGTGAGCAGAAATCAGCCTATGGATCTTAATGTGCAAACAGAACTGCCTCATGGAAATCACGATGGTTTGTTTTCCTTCTTAATTTTGGCTTCCTCCTGGAGCTTGCTTCTGGAGCTTGCTGCTGAAGCTTTCTGCTGAATCAGCACATCCAGCTTTCCTGAGACTCTGTAACTTGGAAGGTCACCAACTGGAGCAATTCAAGCTTTCATCACCAAAGAGCAGTGGGAAGATTCAGCTGAAAGACTCTCATGTGAAGCTGAAACACTCAGCGAGCTACTAATTGTAACCTCTTGCCCGTACCTTGAGTTTTTGCAATATCAAACCTTGACTCCCATCATCCAGCCTCTCAGAACCTCCTCTCATATTTGCATCCACTGAAAACTTCATTGATAGATTTGGTCAGAATACACAAATATGTAAAAACCAGGAATCCTTGTAGCAACATGCCACTTCTCTCAGGCTCGGAATTCATGGCCGGGCAGGAATACCATAAACCTCTCGATATCCTACTCTCTGCAAGGAGTGTTTCACTCTGTCTGAATGATAAATGTAAATAGTGCTACAGAAAGGGATCCCCTATACTCAGTGGTTAAGGCACTTATTTGAAAAGCAGTGGACAACAGCTCTAGAGAATATTTAATCCTATCTCATTAACAGTTTAAATGGGAGAAACTGAGAGGGCCCTGAGCTCAAACAGCTGATAATCATTTGCAGAAGTGCATTGCACTGTATGACTGACAAGTGACCCTTTACCATTTCAGGCTAGAAACCAGAAATCATGTCTCCCATATTCCACAAGATTACTCACTATATTGTGTTTGCCTGTTTAAAATTGATTCTGTCAGCTTTTGCCTCTTTGTATTCAGTGAATATATACAGACATATCTATCTTTGCAGGGGTATATACATATACATGCATTTATATGAAATATTTATTATATATTTTTGTATATGTAAGTGTGTATTTTCTTCTGAAGAAAAAGAGGCTTAAAGGAGCATCAAACTGCTGGTTTTTTGCACCTTTGCCTGGAAACAGTCTACCTGAATTCAAAACATGAATTTTTGGAAGTTGACTATAACAAGAAAAATAGGGGGAAAATATTAGTAATAAAACAAAAACAAACAAACAAAAAAAAATAAAACCCACCCAAAGCCACAAACAAAAAGCATATTCTTGTAATATGTAGTTGGCCAAGTTAGAGAACATTAATTAGAATTGTTGAAAATATTACCATTCCTCTCTAATGACACATGAGTTTCAATCTGGAAAGCTGCTTAATGATTCTGTTAAAGATTTGCTTTTAAAAGCCCAGGTATAACTATGATCATACCAAACAAGAACAGCAAAAAAACGACAGTGAGATCATTTTACTGTGAAGATGCCAAATGCTTTACTACAAATATATATTTCTCTATATATGTGTGTATATATGTACTGAATTCAGAAAAAAATGTATACATCTTAAGTACTCAGTCATAATGGACAACAAAAACACTCACTTTTGTGATGCCACCTAAATTGAAGAAAATGACAAGACATAAGAAAGCTCACGATGTCTTGAGCATGGAATGTATCACAGCTGAGCAAACACACAACACAGTATTAGCATGGAAACAGTTTTCCACAGGTACAAATACTTCAGTAACATGATAAATTCATTCATCCATTAGTCAAGCAGTGCAAGTATGTACCACTAAATACATCAAACTAGACTAAAATTCAGTAACTGACCTCTGCATATGAGTTTAACACATGAATTTGAAAAATGCTTTTAAAATATTTTAAATGTGCAAAATCTTCTGCCTCCTCCCCACCCACCTCTCAATATACAATTGGTTGAGCATTCTGGATTATTTTTTTTTTATTATCCCCAGGTGTTATTGAGTTTCCAGTAATTTCAGAAGGACACTGTTTTAAAGGTTGGCCAGCAGTAAAATAGTGCCCTGCCTGGGCTAAGGACTCCAGAGTGCAAAACTGAGAGAAAAGGCATGGCCACATTTCAAATACATGCAGTCAGAAATAGTGGTGTCAGCACAGATGGAAGGAAGGCAGGGACACCCAGAAGGGGTGTTAAGGAGGTGGAAGTGATCAGCAGAATTTGCACATACAGGAGAAAACGGAATTCACAGAATCCTGCAATGGACCCTGGCAGAGAGAGAAAATACAAAGAAAAGACAAAATTTGACCCAGTTTGGAAAAAGCATTTCTTTCCTGAAACCCACAAAAAGCTTCTGCCTCTGACACAGGAAAGGCAACCAAAATCAAATGCAGCCATATGTTTATTTGGCCACAGATAGGTAGTAAAAGTAAATTACTTGAGCGTCAGTTTTTAAAATAAAATATCACTTATTGGCAGTAATTTCACTGTAGGAAGGAAATTTGGTCTCTTCAAAAGTAGGTCAGCATTTCCACACCATGCCCACTCATCCTGGTTTTTATACTGCCTTTGAATCAACTCATTACAAATACAGTCCTCGATGTAAACTCCTGTAAATTTTATTTTTATTAAATTCCTTAAGTTCTGGATTGATTTTTTAAAAAAATAAATTAATTTGTGCTTCATGCAGTCAAACAATAATTAAACAATTGATTTTGTCCAATAAAAACAGGTGAAAGAATGGTTGGTCCTGAGAAAATTGTACCTGGTACAAAGCCATGGCAATCTGTGCTGCCAAAACTGCGTTAAGAGATCAAAATCCATTATAGGTTTCCACAAAGAATACTGATTTCTTTGTACAGTTTACAGAAGTATAAAGTTAAAGCACATTAATTTACTTTTTCTTAGATATACACCTAAAGGTCAAAATGCATTCATAGAAATGAAATTACTATTCCCAGTCTTCAAAATTAAATGTCCTGTTTTAAGTTAAAAGACTGGACAGAACAAAAAGAAAAAAAAATAGAAAATCTATTAACAGTGAGAGGAATTAGAAATTAGTTTAAAATTTTAGTTTAAAAGTGCATATTCTGTGACATTACTAATATTGCCTTCCCTTTAAAAAGTACACACATGTAATCTTGAAAAGTCTCACAACTTGCATTTCATGTAGAACTATCAAACAAACTACAATAATTTGACAAAAAAGTCTTAAATTATTCAAATGTAATCGCAAAGCTTCCTCTAAATATCAATATCTACATATACAGGACTTGCAGACAACTGCAACCAACTGCAGCCCTCTCTTTCCCCTCATTATTTCATGACTTGGAATGGAAAATTTCACAAAACACCTATCATTTAGGAGGAGCAAAAAGCCTTGGATTCCTACATACTGTCATGAATAAAACAAATCTTTAAAGAAGGTAAGGTTAATGGAAAAAAACTGTACATGGTTCTGAAAAGGAAATCTAATTCCATTGCATTCCAGAGTTTTGGCTGGTTTGATTTTTTTTTTTTTAATTGTTGGGGGGTTTTTTTGTTTATTTGGTTNACATTCAGTTGCTGGGTAGATTTTCTAATATTTGAGGTGAAAGGACCTTTTGGCAATTGTTCAGGCCAGTCTGCAAAGGCAAGGCAATAGCCCAACAAGATATTTTTTATATTCGGCCTTCACTGCATTCAGCAGATAAAAAGACCCTTAGATAAGCATAACAAAAGATAAACATCATTTTTTTATAAAAACTGTAATCAAACTAGTGCTCGCCAATATTTGTGAACCTGTAACTGCCACATATAACAATTTGTAGAACTGTAATTCATTAGACATGGAGTAGGTTGGCTGGTGAAACACTAATTAAAATGCAGCAGTTCAAGCCACTCCTGCTGTGGTGGCTGGTCCAGGAGCTGATAATTCCTGCTGGGACTGCAGCAGCATATTTCTAACTTACTTCCAATGTGGCTCCTTCCTCAAGTATTGCAGGAAAAATATAGAAAAAGATCTTTATCCCACAGAGAGGTTAAACATATTGTTGTATGTGGCACTAGTGCCTTTTTACATCACAGGAATTCAGTCAGGAGTCACATTAGCTGCATTCTTTCATATCCATATTAACATTAGATAATTTCCCCCATATCAAATGCTACATCTTACATTTCAGTTTAGCTGGTAGGTAAATACTGAGAAAAAGAATATTGAGCCAGCACTGAACCTGGCTTCCCTGCCTATCACTGAGTGGAAATAGCTGATCCAAGCTTACTAAAAGAGCAAGAATCATTATCTCAAGCATTAGTTTGAAAGCACGGAAGTAAAATTCAAACTACACTGAATTCCAGAAGTTACTGCTGTACTGTGTGTATGTTGCTCCCCTTGGAGTAACCCAATTTTCTGAAATTTGGGTACCTAAACAAAACTTCAGGTATGATTGCTGAAATGCAGGTAAGTGGTGAAGATCAGAGCACTTCCTACAGCACCATGTAAGAAGAATGTATAGAAAATACACCATCTCTTCTTCTTCCTTTAGCTGCATTTCTAAAATAGCGTGGGAATTCTCAGTAGGAAACCCAATTTCATTCCTACCAAGTCAGAAAAAACTTGTCACTTAAACTTGGCTGAAATTGAACTTATAATAGTAGGAGGTTGACTTTCCAACATGAAGATCTTGCAGTCAAACAGACCCAGAAACCGATCTTGAATATTTTATTTGGAAATTAGTTTTCCTTGAGAATGCTCTTCTCTTTTCAGGTACTGAGAGTTCTTAGCTACCCATGCAGTGAAATTAGAAGAGTGAAGAAAAGAAGGTTGAAGAGTGGACCAAGAGAAGCCATGCATGTTTTTGTCCTTGGTACTGAACTTTGGACATGGTGGGGCAAAATTTCCAATGCATGCTTACAGTACCTGTGCAAGATGCAGACCCAGATCCTTGGACTGGCAGTCTCAAGAATTTTCTCACAGCCACAGATGCTGAACACAGATATGGCCTGACTGGCCCTCCCTAAGTACTACACAAAGCCTGACAACTAAAATTATCCAGTGAACTCACCCTTTTTGGGAATACATATGCCTTATTTAAAGCAGCATTTCACCCCATATCTCATATGCAGCGCTTTTCCTCCCTCCTCCTCTTGAAAGATACTAATGAATAATAAACATTATTTATTCAAGCTTAATGAAGAATGCCTGTGAGGAGAAAAGAGTTCTGAGCAGTAAAAGCTTTGTAAAACCTTCTATGTTGTGAACCCCTCCTTCCTGGGCCATTGCAAATTACCTGCCTGGGCTTTTTTCCTGGTGACGTATTTCTTCACCAGGAAGTGTTTTAGACAGTCTGTACTATGAGCAGGTGTCAACACCATTGATTACTGCTCTTCATGACAATCTCCAGCTGCAGGAGGCAGACTGGCCTTTACACTAAATGACAACAAGTGGCAGTATGAACATCCTCACACATTGATTCTGGTTCTCCTGGTCGAGGGAAGGGAAGCAGTGTGGAGGTTCTAACAGCTTGTTCTGTACATAGGAAAGTTACCATTTGAAACCAGACAGAAAAGTTATTGGCTATTCATGTCTGCACATTTAAATCTAGCTTTGAACAAGCCTTACAACCAGCAAGATTAGGCCTAGTCATTTTCAGGATTCTGAAAGGTCTTCTGCCCATGTGCATCTTTAATAGCCCTCTTTTCGGTAAGTTACACCTCTTTCTCCTTGGAGGCTTGTGTTGCACTGAATCATCAATTCCTATGCAGTATCTTCTCTGAAAATAACCTGCTTTTGCCAAGGAGTTTGTGTTTAGTACCAGCCCAGGATCCTTTAGCACAAGACAACAAAGAAAATTTAAATATGTGTCAGATTCAAAAGTTCTTGGGCGTTTTTTTAGCTTCTATGTATATATTTTCTTCTTTAAATCTGACAGACATTTCTAATCATAAGCTAAGACACTGAAAGCTAGGCAATGCAAAAGAGTTTGGAGGAATGTATAATATTTTGCCAATGCTCCTTAAATTAACGTTTAATAACATTTTGTGTATTCTGATCATATTTACATGTATTCTCAAGAGATAAATTGAAATAGCTGATTTTCCATAGTAGAGAGCTCTTTTAATCTGTGACTTCTAGTATTTTCACAACAGTCAGAAAACCCAATTTACCATTATCATAACAATAACCTGCAGACTTAACACTTGGTTGTAATTTTACTTCATTAACAAAGCTACAGAAGAAAGATGAAGCCGTAGCAGAGAGACACTGTTAGTATTTATAAAACAAAAAAAAAAATCTTGAGAAAATGAAGAAGATGGCATTGAGGCATATGCTCTGGTGCAGGTTTTGTCAGTGGGGGTTATTTACATCAAAGTGACAGGGTTTGCAATCCTGCCAAGTGTGGCAACCAAATGTCAACTTACTGCAAGCACAGGGGAGGTTTCAATGAGGTCCTGTCTTCCAAAACTGTAAAGACCAAATCTTCCAGCTTCAGTTCTTGTGACTACAAAAGACCTAAGTAGGTCTAGACCTACCTTAAATGCTGTATTTCTTCCACATGCACAGAGGAGCAATGCTCCATCAGTCCTCAGCTACTCTGCAGATGTCTTGGAGACTTCCCTACCAACCACCCTGTGCCAGGTACAAAGTGGGCAGGAAGCTGGGGTCAGTACACCTTCCTTCTCAGAAGCACATGCACATCATGCAGGACTGCAGTGGGTTGTTCTTGGCTGTCAGGTACCCTCCATGTTGCTCCATCACTTCCAGTCCATCAAAAGGACTGGGGAAAAGCTGGTGGGGAGTTTGACAGAAAAGATTATGGGTTGAAATGAGGATAGAGAGATCCCTTACCAATTAATAACATGGGCAAAACTGACTTGGCTTGGGGAAATTAATTTAATTATTGCCAATTATTATCTGAGTGAAAACTGAAAAGAAAAATCTTGCATTGGCCATATTTCATCATATTATCTTCAGGCTTGGATGGCAAAGTTGTGCCTTTGTGGTATAATTATTTATGCGGCTTTTAGTTTACACTGGTGTACAGCACCAGTCACAACATTAGTGCTGTACAAAGCACTGTGTGATGGGAGAGATGTTCCCTCTCCACTGGACAGGCAGAACTCACAGAAATGTAGATCATGCACACAGTGTGGGGTACGTTTAGGCCATGAGCTCTGAGGAGAGAAAGTCAGGTGGGATATCCCAAATGTGTCTCAAGGAAAGAAAAATACCAACAACAAAGCCACCACTACCAAAAAAAACCCAATCTACCAAAGCCAGCTGTAGCCAGTGTATTCAATTCCAGAAGCTCTGTGTTGCTGCTGCTCAGCAGTACTTCTACTCATTTGTTTCTCCTGTTGTGCTGCTGCTCTTTCTGGTTTTGATGTTTTATAACTGGACCACCGCAGACCACGGAATTTGAAAACGGAATGTTTTGTGCTGTTTGTGTGAGATTGGAGGCAATAGGTACAACAAAGGTCATGGGTAGTAAGATGGGAGACACTGGGAAGGATTTTGTGAAGCAGACAAATATTACCAGACAAGAAGAATAGACTTGATGGAATCAAATACCTTTCATCATAAAGTTGTGGCCCGTGTCTGTTTTCATTTTCTGAGTTTTGTTTATCCTTAGTTGCAGCAATGCATTGTGAGCATCTGGCTTGGCTGAGCTCATCGGGCCTTAGAACTGCTTGCCAAGAAGATGCAGAAAGGACCAGGAGTGACTCCCAGCCACTTGTGTCTTCTAATGTGGTGGTTCCTTTGGCCAATGACAGCGTTAACCTTCAGTGCAAGTACCTCCAGTCTTTTCTGCACCAAATACAAGACCAATTCCAAACCTGAAGCTCTTTCTTTCCTGCATTAGCTGTCATCTGGAGTAATAAATTATATTAAAAACACATTTTTTCTAGGAAAGACTTGCTGTGTCTCAGTCCAAAGGACTCTACCAAGTCCATACTCACCTGCCCATAGTCACTCTGAGGGATTGCAGGTGAAAACTATGATACTCTCCCCAGAAGTTTCCTTCTTCAGCACCTTGTGATGAACATCACCAACTCACCAGTGACATCAGCACTCTGACTCAAATATTCTCGTGCCTATTCTAACTGGACCTTTAACATACTATTAACCTTTTTCTAGAACCCAGCTTTCTCTACACAAAATTTTCTTTGCTAGTATTCCCTATTAATTAAAGAAATTAACATTTCTTCTTTTTCTTCTTCCCATAGTGCATTTTTAAAATATATTCTTTAGTAAATTTAATCAATAATGTACCTTCAGCTTCCTCCCCTACTGCTACATATCCTGTTCCATGTTGCCTTTTCTGCTTTTCCTAAAATTTCAGTTTTCACCATTCTATCATTTGACAGCTTCCACTGCAGCTAAACCTACAAAAAACTTCAATAGGATTTAAGAAACCCTTCTCAATAACCAAGATCACAGACCATCCTGGTAATTAATCATACACATTTACAGGCAAGTGAATGTACACTGAATTGTTTTCATTAAATTGTCACCACTACTTGAAATGAGGCAATAAGTCCTTTCCTTAAATGTGAAATTATTGTTTTCAAGGAGAAGATTCCAGAACTTCTAGTCCATGAACATATGTTATCTTTTCTTTAAGTTCTCTATACCAGTCACTGAAGAAGACAGTGTTTGATTGGTGATGCTAGAGAAAGGCAGCAGTTTCCATTTTTAAAGGACTGAGGCCTTTTAGCTGTCAGAGAGTTGCTCTGTAATCCAGGATAAGGAATCTCATCTAATCTATGTCAGTCTGTACTCCTCTACATAAAGAACTCATCACGGTGATGTATTAGATGTTTGGAAATAAATTACTTCTTTTGTGTTCTCCCCATCATACTGAAACTTCAAGCAGAGTACTCCAATGACATACCTGAAGGCTATAATTTTCAAACTCCATGAGAATATAAAATAGAATTGCAGTTAGGCAGTATTTGAGACATAGTTTGTATAGGATTTACAGATTCACATTTTTTAAAACATGTTTTTATAAAGGTTCTGTGTGTACCTTCAGAGAATTACATAAAATGTGCAGTCAATCATGCCTATGCACCACTTCATGCTCTTCTAAGCCCTAAGTGGGTGACAGCCATGCAGGTCAGCTGTCCATGCCAGCAAGTGGCTGGTGTGTGTCCTGCACAGCAGAGGTTCCCCGCAGGCACAGTTCCAGCATCCACATCAATCACAGCCTGGGAAAAGAGCTGTGGTGCACCAGCTGCGAGGAAGGTTTGGACACGGAACTTTAAAGATGTTCTCTTGTCAGACAGGCAGGTTCTTCTGTGTCCCTCAACAACACTTAGTGGGCCCACATGTCCCTTTGTGTTCCTGAAACCACCTTTGTGTCCTTGCACTCTCCTTTCTGTCCTTGCACCTCACTTTTTGTCCCTGCACGCCCTGCACATCCCTCTATACTGTATCCCTGCGAGCCACTCTGTCCCTGCAGATTGGGGTGCCACATCGACATGCAGAACATTCTCCTCTGAATAAGAACCAAGCTATGACAGGCATCATGTACTTCTGTCAGCTCTTCCCACAATTTTATTTCTTGATGCTTGAAGAGAAAACACCCTTAATGAGATCTCATGTGAAGTCCAACTCTGTAAACTTAGCTTTAGAGGTGTCAAAATTCTGCTTCTGGGTTTGAGTCTGACTAGACAAAATTTATCCAAAATTGAAGAATTCTTTTTTGAAGACTTAACTGAAAATGCACAAGACTCATGGTGATCAATACACCATCCCTCTAGATGCTTAGTTATACTTTAACAATATTTTCTTTTTAAGTATCTATTAACGTTTTTATGCTGCAAAATGTATAGCACAAAGTTTTAGCCTGTATCAATGCCATAAAGAATTTTAGTAATGTTGAGCTCTCTAAGACTTTGGCTCCAAAAAGGGGGGGAAATATAATATGATTTTAAATTATTTGACATATCCTGAAAAAAAAATTTTTTTGAGATTCACTATACTGCTTAGAGGTTTATCCACATTTTAATCAGAATAAATGTTTTCCTTATTCCTCCATCAGAACCTTTGAAAATAAAAAAAAAATTCCCCCACTGACTTAATAACAAACCTATTGGCAATGGCAATTTGTGAATTCTGTTAGGAAACAAATGCTTTCAAGGAAACAACACTAATGTTTGTTAAACTTCGAATGCACTCATGAACTTGAGAAACTGTTGCAAGCACAAGGGTCACAGCAATCTGTAAAGGACTATGTCCTGTCTTGACAAAAAAAAATGTGGTTATGGCTAACAAAATATTAATTATTAAAGCTAAACAGTCCTTGCCCTTTAGAAAGAGCTTTTTGTACTGCATTTTCTATAAATGTTCAAGGATCCAAAAAAAGTTTGTGCACAATGCAGACTGTAGCCTCACGGACACTGGAGGCTCTGTCCCACTCTGTCCCTTTCCTTCTGTAGCTTTCTGTTTTTTCCATTCACCTGCTGGAGCTATCAGCAGTTCTGTAACCTATTACCCATGATCAATGTTGCTCTTTCCTTAGCCCTTCTGCATTTTGGGAAGACTGTGCAGTATTTCAACAACTCTCACAGTCCTGTTTGGGGTCAATTAATAAATCAGGTAGGCAGAGTATAAGGTAAAATGCCCCATATTTAAAATATTACAGACTTAAGACTGTAAAATATTACAACCTTAAACAGTCTACATTTTCCCTGGTTATATAAAAAATGTGGTTCAGACTGATTTCTATAAACAGACTCGGGCACAAAAAATATTTATCTGTAGGATGCAAGAACAATGAATATAATCTCAGTACAATTTGTGTGACTGCACATACAGTCATGTAGTTTGATTTTAATCGCAGGGTACTGGAACCTGTACAACAGACATGCTTTGGTGTTAATGAGGGTTTAAACCCACTTGCCTCATCTTTCTTCCCCTACTGAATACATACTGTAAGAAGAAAACTGATTGAGAGATAATATGTCTAACAGCTTACCACACTGAAAACAGTAACACTGACAAAAACCCAAGTTTTTTGTTTTCCTAGGGAATGATATGCAAATGAAAACAGTAAACAGAACAGTCAGAAGGACTACTGGGATATTTTTCTAATACTTATGGGGAAGTTTTAAGTACAAGCACTACTCTTGTAAACCATTTTCCCAGTGAAGGATAAGTTTAGCACTCTTCAGAGTTTGACAGACAGCCTCAAATGCACTTTGGTGCTGCTTAAGACACTCAGAAACCCTCTGCATCTCCTTTCAAAGACAGCAGAAAGCTGAGGCAAGACATAAAGAGTGGAGAGCGGCTTTCAACTATGGATACCTTATCTAGGTCTGAAAAAGTGTTTAGGTCAGAAGTGGGATGTGGTGATGTCATGTGGACAATGACCGTACAAGGTAGAAAAAACATGTCAGTTAAAGAACAAAGCACACTCAAAGTAATTTAAAGAACCAGAGCTGCCATTCTAGGGTATACAAAAATTGTGTAACACTTGTATAGCTGTACCTATTTATCATTCAGATATATAAGCAATAAATTTACTCTAAAGCAGTTGCTACCAAGATGTTTCCACCTGTTACATATTCTTATTCTTACAGAAAGCTAATTATAGGCATTACAAGCCACTTAGAAACTTCAGGTCATATATTTAAAATTAATTGCTTCATTTCTCCATATTCTTATTTTTGAGGAGGACTCTTCAAAGCCACCATCCTTCCCCCCAGGAAGAAAACCTGTTGCCTGAATAACACACTGCTATCATGCACTTACTGCAACATCCCTGGATTTACTCTTACAGCTGCATTTAGCTAAATAGAGGGCATCTTATGTCCCTTCTCTTTGGTAAGCCTTTCTATAAAAAGCAAAATTTATCTAAAGGGCAAATTTGTCAGCAGCAAAGGAGTAGGACTGTGTCCTAATTGCAGGGTGTCGAAGCATAATGTCTGTGAAGTGGGGTAATTAAAGTCTTAAATTTCTGCCTTCATTGCTCCAAAAGTAAAAAGCAAAATACACCTGCCTTTGGCAACATCGGTTTCCTAACATAGAATTACTATGGCCTTGAAAAAAAACCCACGCACACATAGAAAAAACCCCCAACAACCTGCCCCTCTGTCCCCAACCAACAACAACAACAACAAAAATCCAACAACAACGACAAAAAAAACACACACACAAAAAAAAAAAACAAACCAGAAGAAGGAAATTAAAAAGAAATGAGATATGTACTTCATATGCCTCTTAGCTTTTACTAAAAGACAAAGATGATAGTCATAAATATCCTCACTAAGACCAAAGTTTACTGTGGAGTTGTTTTGCTTTGTAGAGCTACAATAGCAGAAAATTAAGTACACTTCCTGAATTGTTGCCCAGGGCAAAACCTCTCAATTTTAAAATAGAGGGTTTGTGTCATTTCGTGTCACTGATCTTACTACATGAGAAAATGACTTCCAAGTGTGGCATTCATTAGTCTTTCATTTTTTTTGTTCTCCGGGGAAGTCAAATTAAGACAGAGTTCTTAAGAAGTGGCATATTGGCCTTCTTGAGAGGTAAACCTTAGGTATTTAAATGTTCATGTGCTGCAACTGCATTGAGAATTCCTAACTTCTTACATAGTCCGTCTGCTAATCTTTCAGCAAGGTGGGCCTGGCTACAGGCAGAGAAATCAGAAGCTACTGCTGTTGCTGCAGAGATGCTGAGATAGACTGGCCATAAGGTGAGCTCTGGAAAGAGAGAGAGAGAAAAAAATTCTTATAAAGTCACCCTGACTCAAAAGACCCACTTTGTTCTGGTTGATTCATCTGGGTCATGAAACAGCTCCCATGTGTGGTCACACAATAACTCTCAAGAGGTAGGAGAACAGGACAAATATTATGAAGTTACACTTAGGAAATACTTCCATATGTCATGATTCCAAACAATATTTTTATTGTTTACTGCTAATCCTCCCTCTCCTCTCAAAATAAAGGAAGAAAACTGGACAGATGGAGTTAGGATATTTCTTATGTATTATCAGCAGGAAAAGTGATGTACATTTACAAATATCCCTCTTGCCAGCCTCATAAGGGATGACAAACTGTACTATTTGCATGAAGTCAGACAATATGCCTTTGCTGAACTGACACCATATTGCCCCTGCTTGGGAAGCCACTCTTGATCCACTGAGCTCCCACCCAGTGGTTCCCTGCCCATGAATTCAAATGAGTCTCCTGCACAGTAGCACAGTCAAGAGCAGAGAACTCAACCATGAGCTCCAAACATTGCCAGGAGCTGAATCCATTCTTCACTGCAGCACAGGAGGCAAAACATCCCACCAACACACAAGGACCAAATTAGTACTTCAAAATGTAGGTACATGATTTTTAGCCAGAGATTTTTCAATCCTGCATTTAGTAAAGATTAATGAATGTTGCATTACCATTATCAGACTACACAGGAACAAAAATGTTATTGTGGCCCACAAGAGACTGAGAGAACTGTGCAACATTCTTGGTCAAAGTGCATTTTTTCTCTCATTTCATTTGCACTTTCAAATACTGAGCTATTCCCCCCAAATAGTAACCTAAAGAAAACCTCCCTTTGCTTTGTTTAGTGATAGTGTTTTTCTATCATCATAGTATCAAGAAATCTACTTGATTAACCACACATTGGCATTTACTGCAGCCTTCTGCCCTAGAACTTCTAATGGAGAATGTCTCTTTTTACAGAAGATAGGATCTTGCACAGCAACACTTAATGGATTATTCCTCAACCTCTGGTAATTTTATTATGCCAATTTTTTTGAAAATCCCAAAACAAACAATGCTTAAAAGAATGCTCTGTATTAAGTTTATAATCAGTTGTATTATTTCTCTGGGTGGTAAAATAGAATTACCAGACATGTCACAACACTACCTTTTACTTGTATTTGCCCAGTATTCAAAATTCAGAGGAATAAACTCCCAAACCTAGGCCACCTTCAGGAAGAGAGGGCGTGGCACAGTGATGCTGAAGTGCCCTCTGATGAACAGAGTTGACCAGAGTATCCCTGAGACCTTAGGAAAAATGAAAATCTGTACTGAGGAATTCCCAGTCATTCAAATCTGAAGATAAATTTGCTGGACTGCCATGAAGATAAATGGTAAGTGTAATCAGTCTTTGATAAAACTGCTAAGGCTATTCAGGACCTTAATGAGGTCCCATCTTGTACTTCAGACTATGATTTCACCATATATATGACATATGCTATATGCAGTTACATAAAATTAAAAGTAATTACAGAAGTTATCCTAGATTAGTACACCATGGCTTAATATATATGTTACTTAAATGTACTCATTTCACTACAGTGATAGTACAACAATGTAGGCAACAAAAATAATTCTAATATAAGATTTATGGGGTCATTTGTTGATTTCAGTGAAATAGCACTGATTTTGTGAGATATGACCCAGAAGACTTCATAATTCTAATTTTTACCCCTAATTTATTTTTAAAGCAAACCGTAGTTGAAAAATACTCTGATTTCCAATGTCTCAAGAAATGGACTTATCTTCCTGCTGAAATTAACAACTATTGCTAACTTACTGCTCAACATAGTTTTGTAGATATTTAGAAAATTAAAATCAGTTAACTTCCCATTTAGCATATCACACAATAAACCACCCTGTTTACATCTTCATTCCCCTTCTCTCACTAAAGGGCCTATTTCTAGTAATGTGCAGAAAATTTTGTTCCTAATGGGGGAGCACTGCATTCAACATATTTCCGAGTTATCAGGAAAGTCTAGTGCCAATATTGTTAACAAAATGAAGAGGTAGCTTGTTTTCTCCCAGTTTGTGTAAATAGTCTCCATGACTATAATTTAAAGATGTGATATTATTTTCCAGAGTTCCAAATCTACTCCCATCAACTGCAGTGGTAGAAAGTCAGAGCTTCATAGTTTGTCCATGAGAGTGGATTTGCAAAGAGTTAACAGTAATTGCCTATAAAGAGAGATTTAAGGGTAATTGTTTGCTGCCTTGTTTTTAGCACTATAGTCTCTTTGATAATACAAAACACTGACTGTGATAAATGAAAGGCCCTCACCTCTAGAAAAGTAAAAGAAATGAGGACATTACTAAAAAAAGAGAAGAATTCTGGCTTTGTAATTTCATTAGTCCCTGATCAGAAAGATGCATCACATCAGTCTGGGACAGGAGTGCTGCCCCAAGAGGCATCACCTGAAGAGAGAGGACAGTTCATGTGAGAAGCATGGTCTGCTCCCAGTGCAGAGGAGAGGAGGGGAAACCATGGCAGGGACAGTCCCAAGGAGGTGCAAGGCACAGAACCAGTCTTCCAGCCTGGGACCTTCTTGGACTTACTGAAAGTTTGCTAATACATGGATCACTTGTAAACAGAATGACTTAAGTTACAGGAACTGCAGAAAATATGGTTATTGACAACATGGTTGCCTATGGCAGGCTCACAGTCTTTTGGCCTTTTTCCTTTTCCTTTTTTTTTTTCCCCGGTATGGAGGTGCATTTGAACATTTGTTTTAGAGGTTTGTTGTGGTTTTTTTTGTTTGGGTTTTTTTTGTTTGTTTGTCTGTTTGGGGGTTTTTGGTTGTTTTGTTTTGTCTTTGTCTTTTTTTAATTTATCCTCAAAAACTTAAATTTTTAAGGCCTATCAATAATGAACATGCAAGGCTATTTTTGTACTATACAGTACTAGAATTGGGCAGTACACAGCAGTAATGTGAAATTACTCCCATTTACTCAAACACTGCAGCAGGGCTACAGAACTATATAATGAAAATTGCTGATCTGGTTGTGTTTCATAAATTTATGCATGAGTTAAAAAAAAAAAAA
>VXBU01006163.1:25581-63318 GCA_013400315.1 Bombycilla garrulus
GGGGAGGGGAGGAGAGTTCATATTCCTTAAGTTCATACCACCCATGTAGTTTTAAAGGTTCAAGTATGAAAATACATTTTTTTCTGACATCTCCTTATGTGATGACATGTTACAAAGTATAACCAAAAGTTAGCACATATTTTAGCAATCAGACAGATTCAGCTTAGGAACAATGCAAGGCACAGAAAACATGGTCCTGGTCAGGATTAAAACATTATTAACTCACTGTGTATTCAAGTTTACCAATTGTCAACCTACATCAGATCATATATCTGTGATGCAGTATTAACAAAAAGAAGAGATGCATCCATAGAAACTCTTGATAGTTTTATACAGCAGAAAACAGGTCAATACACGAAGCCATGGAGTTAATTATCACAATCTGCAGGTTGAGAAATCTCTAAACAGCAATATTTTGCTAGTATCTAAACTGCCATGAAAAAAAAATTGGCAAAAGCCAATAGTGTGCAAAATCATCATAGTAAAAATAAAGTCTTTAAAAGTAATTTTATTTTTTATAAAATCTGATTTTTATTAAAAGTAGGTCTTCAGGGAGTCACAAAAAGAAGAATGGCAAGAGTACAGCACTTCCTGCCACTAGGACATGGTGTAACTTGACTTTTTCTCAAGACTATTTGATTCAGTGAGAATGTTTGAGAAGGAAGATAGTTGACATTTGACTGTTTAATTTCTGATTCACTGATTATTAACTGTGAAGATGCAGAAATAGTAATAAACAGTGACAACTAAAACCACTGAGGAAATAAATAAATCAGACATACTTTGGCTTTCAACACAAGCCAGTAACACACCTCAGATTTTCTTTCAGCCTTACGCAAATACAAAAGTGCTGGTATGAGTAGTCACATCAACCTTGCAGCTGATAAGTCTCAGAAGACAGATTAGAAGAAAATATAAAAATCTTTAAATGGAAAGAATGAAAAACTATTTGAATGCATAGATGGGTGTTAAGCGAAAATGACATTGCGAGATCTCAGTGTGAACAAATGAAATAAACTTTCAGGGAAGGAGCAAATACAAGATGTCTCAGATACAACTTGAAAAAGAACAGGAATTGCCTCAATTTGAGAGTCACACATTAAGTCAACAAAGGCATGGCCATATTTTCCCCACAGCATAAATGGAAGAAATGCAAATTATGATGGTAACAATGAAGCTCATTTCCTCTCTTGACAGCTGTCCCAGCTTGTCAACAAAAGTTGTTCCTTAGTTTACAATACAGATATCCAGATCACAAAGCTTCTGCCACATAAACGCATAAATCACTGTTTTAGAATGACATAAAAAACTTAGAAGATTAAATTTCTCTATCAACACTCTGTAATTTTTCTCTCTGCATCTTCTGCATATGCAAATTCAAGAAGTGTTTCATCTTTATTCTATGGGCACTTGAAGTATTTCACACTTCTAGGATGATTTTCCCATTTTTACTGCTGGCAAAAGGCAAAATGAGACTTAGTTCAGTGCACAAAACTGTATTTCTGAAGAGAAGGTGCTTTTAATCTGACAGTGTTGAGTATATTTGATCTGGAAACCATAATTGACCTTTTGCTGATAGAGGAAACTGAACATTTAGACATTAGCAAAGTTTGAAATCAAGTAAACATCGGAAAAAGAAAGCAGATTTTATTCCAGCCCTGAAAATGTTAGCTCTGAGTGATAATGAGGAGAGGTAAGGAAATCCAGTGGGACAAAGAGGAGCTCCAAAGCCATTATCACACTAATGCTACCATGCTACCACTTGTGTGAGAACGCCCCATTAGAGTTCCCTTACCATTAAGAAGAACATGAGAAAAATTTGTCCCTAGCCTCAAGCCCACTCAAGGTGACCTTGGATTTATGATGCAAGATGGTGTGTGAAGTTAGAAGGAAGAATGGCACAGCTAAGAAATTTTTCTGGAACTCTGCTTCTCAGTTGGTATCCTGTCCCCCCTTTCAGACTTCTTTGCCTAAACACACTACAAGCCGTAATTTTGAAATTAACTTCAGGGATGGTGGATTCAGTCCTCCCTTTGACATCACATTAGAAATTTCTTTTCTGTCATTTCATTTCAAATAGAAAACCACCAGAGCAACTGATTACATGCCAAATGAGAGGTCTGGAATCACAAGACAACTAGAAGAAGAAGCTGACAGAATTCTAGCTGAGAGTGAACAAAAAGTGAAAACAAGCCAGCAAAGGCAGGCAGAAAAGAAGGGTAACATGACCACCTATTTGATCTTCTACTTTAAGTATTAAAATTAAATAAACATTCTGTGCAGAAATAAGAAAGGCAAAACTGCATTGTCAAGCTCAAAGAAAAAATGCCAAGAGAAGACAAAAATCTGTGACTAAACAGAAACTCATACATAAAAAAACCAAACAAAAATATGAAAAAAATGAACTCCCCCCACACCACCTTTCAGAAGAATTTAAAAGTTATGTAGAGTACAGGGCTGATGTGATCAGGAAAGGAGTAATGGATAAAACCTGGAAATGTTATTAGAATTGTTAGTTATATTTAGTGCACACACAAGGAATGCCAGAAAAACTGGCATTATTTATGCCACAAGCAACTGCATCTTTTCTAGGTAGTTACAAGATCTTTGTCTATTATTTCCATAGAAAGCAACACCACTCAATTTGTATGTTTGCATGTTCTGTTGCAAGTGAAAATGTTAAATCATTTCTCAGTGGAGAAATACGTGGTATTTTGGAAATCTTTCCAATAGAATATAAGTTGAGTTTTCATCAAAATACTATATTGAGCTAAGTATACATATAAATGGTAAGCTAATTTCTAATTAAATAGTTTCTTATGCTGCTTCTCAATGCCTTGCTCTGCATTTACTTGACCTCAGCAAGGATTCATAAACAACACTTACAGAAACCCAAGAGAAAAGAATCTGATCTTATTATCTGTGATTCTCACATTGCAAACACTAGTGAAGTTGGTGAACTGTTTAAAGAGGGATAGCTAGAACAGGTGGCAAGTCAGGATCTTATAGAAGTACAGACTATCAACTGGATTTTGGGAATATAATAATTCCACTGCCACAAAACAAAGGCTGCCTTCAATAGAAGACTCAAAATCTTCAGGTGTCCATTACACTTAATTGCAGGGATTTGGCAGGAGGTGACATTAGAGGGCCTAAGGACTCTTTTTGGCTCCAGAGTCTACTAAACAGATCAAAAGCTAACAACCACTAGCACAGAAAGGTTAACAAAATATCAGCTTTCGGCAACTGATTTTCCTTTTGACAGCATCATTTTCTGCTTATCAAAATTTCAGCCAATGAAAATGATTAATTCATTGTGGCTTGTTGAAGTAAACTGTGTTCTGATCTCATAAGGGAGATACTTGTTAACAGCTGCATTACCAAACTTAAAGTAAGATAAGCAGAATGCTTTCATTATGCACATCTAGCAAAACAAAAAAACCCAGCTTGCAATGGATTAAAAGAGTAAGGATTTGCACCAAATATGACTGGCTGCAAAGGTGGCTGTCAAAAAAAAAAAAAAAGTTGACTACCAACTTATTAATGTGTGAGAACTTAGGAGGGGTCATGGAAAATGCAGAAGACTGCAAGAGGAGGTTCTTCCAAAATGGATAAACTTGTCCTTGCCATCAAGCACATTGAGGTGCAATGTGATGGCACTTCTGCATATGCAGCACACCACACAGACACTCAGGTTTTAAAATTAGTTTTCTCAGGGTGGGACAGTGAAGACAACAGCAGAAATAATTTCTGCCTTATTGCAGGAAAAACGAATTTATTATCATTGGCATAATTGTCACCAGTATTACAAAAGGATAAATAAATCAACCTGTGATTTACAAACACAGCAAGTCAGCACATAGGACTTCAAATGTTTCTAGGCTGAAAGGGGAAAAATGGCCTAGGTATGCCATTTTACTACTTAACTTGACCAAACTGTAGAAAAGTTGTTCTCTCCCTTAAAATTAAAAGCAAGAACAAGGCTAGACATTGAGTTATCTCCTTTGCTCCTACTCCTTATAACTTCCAATTCCAACCAAATTTTTCTGCCACAAGTAGCCACACAGTTCATAGCTGAAATTATCATATCAGCAATTCTACAATAAGTCTGATCAAAAGAATGTTTAAATTCAATTAAAGCAAATTACCCATATGTTTGACAAAGTTCTCCTGAACTCTTCTGCACAGCAGTGCCATCCTTACTTACAAGGAAGACAAAACATGCAGCAATCTTTATTTTCTTAGTTTCTCTGCTAGAAACACCAGTCCCTTTCCTCTTTCTCCTTTAGCAACATCTGTGACTCTTCTTTGCTCCAGGATAAGGGTTCCACGCCCTCCACCCCCTGCTCTGGTCTGCCGCGTCCTGGCTTCCAGCCCTCAGCACCATGGCCAGCGCCACGGCTGATTGACAGAGTGAAGTCCCCCCAAAACGCAAGAACAGAAGCCACTTATCTCTGCCCTTGCTTTTCCTAGGTGGCAGGTCAGACACAGTAGTTATAATATATGGCTGCCCTGATGCTGTTTCAAAGCTGCTATTGTTATTCAATGATGCTGCATAGTATTGAATTTAAAAAGAACTGCTCAGGGTAAATGCTGTTTGCAACAAGGAAATGGTTGTAGCTTTTACAATCTCATCGCAATGGTGGCAAAAGAACAAGCATCATTAAATTATCCATGTGTTGTGGTGTTGTGATGATGTGATTTTGACTTGGGATAGGATGTCTGCTTGTTGATATAAGTGAAGTTTGTGAAGACTGTGAGGAACGTAAACCTCAATGACAATTCTGGTTTATTCTGGCACTAACAGTAACTGGTTTACAAAATAATGCTGCAGACAAACAGCTACTGACCTGGATTGTAAAGAGCTGTAATTATTCACTATCTCTGTTTCTCTAGTTTATGTTCAAATTTCATTACGCTCCTAACAGTGCCCCCAGGAAAAGCATCTGGGGAGTTCAGAAAATATCTGTTAAAGATGTGCTACATTAATGTATATACAGTGTTACATAAACACACAATGCTGTAGAAATAAGAGTGACTAATCTCACACTTTGCTTTAAATACAATTTGCTGACATCTCTTTTTATGCAGGGGATCCTCACTTCTAAAAATTATAAAACTGATTTTGCCTAACTTGAGCTAGGAAAGCCTAATCAACACATCTTACTTGCTCTCCTTTTAATATAAGAAACACGTATGCAAACTCAGCAGCTAAATTTTATTCCATATCCAAATTTGGTGGAGTTATGAGGTTTCTGAATGACAGGTATGTAAATGCTGCTGTGTTTCATATCACACATTTTCTGGACTTCTGCTACTCAGCCTCCCCCCTTCTCCATGCAGCCTTCTGCCAGTTACAGAAAACACATCTGCAGATACTCTGACTTAATTTTCCTGCCTATTTAAAGATCTTGCATTTGAGTTCATAAGTCATTGAAATTATCTTTCTTCTTGGGGGAAAAATAATGCATAGAAGCAAACAGTTAAATTTCATATCAGCAGAATCACAAGTCATGCTGAAAAGCTCCAGATGACACATACTTAAAAGATATCCATGCAAAACTGTTTACAAATTAAAAATAACTGAATTCTGGAATAAAATATGCTCTAGGTTACTTGAAAGTACCTTTATCCACAGCAGAGGCCTTGGATCTTCCCTGTCTGATCCTATGACTACATTAGAGACTTGAGTGGCACTGTGATCTGCAGAAACTGTGCCCAAGTCACCTGAGCTGCATCTGCCCCCAGTAAAATGCAAATACTTATACTGCAGTATACTGTCGGGAAAGGCAAGCCTAATTCACTTTGTTTCATCAATCATTACAGCACCTTACAGACTAAAATTAAGTTCACAACTGCAGACACCTGTGGCCATGTATCCTTCAAAGTTTCATTTTACTCAGTGCATCCAGGTGTTAATGTTGGACATTTTATTTCTTCTGTGGACTCAGAGAAAGTGTGGCAGATTTCTACACATCTCCTCTGCAGTACAAGAGTGAAGAGAAGGGAGAGTGAGCTCATACAGTTTTATCTGAACATCCTCTGCTGAACTGTTTTATGTGACCATGACCTATTACCACTTTTATCACATGCTGAATTGTAACTGTAAGAGTTGTTTCACTGACTTCAGTTTTCAAGCTCTTTTCAGCCTTCACAAGTTGAGTCTTCCGTTAAGACTGAAGAATCATTATTGTTGGTCAAGCACTATTATGATGGGATTTCTCCTTGAGCCAGGTGTTATGAGCTCTTGGAGCTCCCATCCCTGTTTGGGTTTTGTCTTACAAATACCCATGGCTTAAAATGAGCGGGAAAGATACCTCGGGTGGTGTTGGAAACAAAAATAGTTTATTAACTTACAAAATAACAAACTCTCTACTGAGAAAAAGCCATGCCAGAGACCACAGGTCCATGTCTCTGCTACACACCCCCGAAATGCCACAAAGTCTTTGGTATAATGCTTTTTATCACTGACGGCTCAGGTGGGGCTCTGGCAGTCGTCCAATCCAGGTAGCTCCAGGGGTGGTGTGATGTCCAGGGAGTCCAATAAAGTGTCCTGGTTCAGAATATTTCCAGATTGGGAAAGAATGCCCAGGCTCCCCTACCCCTCATGGGGAACAAAGACAGCTCCACACCTCCTCCCAATCTGGGCACTCTGCCTGTAGGAGGTGCCACAATGCAACACTATTAGGAGGAGTAGGAAAAGATAAATTTTCTTTTATAAAAATCAGAGATTTAATTCGGGACTTTAAAAAAAATACAAAAAGATCTTTTGTCTGTCTATACAATGCTATTCACAGTTTTACTCTTCAGAGCAAAACCACATCTTTTTGTTCTCTTTTCTTGCAAGTTTCTATTTTTGTAGTATTCTCCTATCTGCAAAGCCTTTCACTCTTACAAATTAGCTTATTTTGTCATTTTAATCCCCCAAATCTCCATAATTTCACAGAATCTCAGAATAGTTAGGGCTGAAAAGGATCTCTGGAGGTCATCTTGTCTAACCCTCTACCAAGATACAGTCACCTGGAGCAGGTGACACAGGAATGGCCCCAGGTGGGTTTGGAATGTCTTCAGAGGGGCAGACTCCATGCCCTCCCTGGGCAGCAGTTTCAGTGCTCTGCCTTCCTCAATGGGAAGAAGTTCATCCTCAAGTTGAGATGGAACATCTTGTGGTTTAGTTTACGGCCATTGCTTCTTGTCCTGTCACTGAGCACCATTAAAGGGAGTCTGGCAGCATCCTCTCAGTACCTGCCTGGAGATATTTATTTGCATTAGTGAGATCTCCTCTCAGCCTTCTCTTCTCCAGGTTAAACAGGCCCGGCCCCCACCTCTGCCCATAACAGAGATGATCCAATCCTTAAGTGCCTTCCTTTGTCCTCTGCTGGACCCACTCCAAGACCCCTATGCCTGTGGTACTGAGGAGCCCAGAAGTGGATACAGCACTGCAGATGTGCCTCACTAGGGCAAGAAGTGGGGCAGGATCACCTCCCTGACCTGCTGGCCACACTCTTCCTGATACATCCCAGGATCCCAGTGTTTCCCCTGGCACCCAGGGCACACCTGACCTGCCATGGTCAACTTGTCACCCACCAGCACCCCAAGGTCCTTCCCAGAAGAGCTGATCTCAAGTGGGTCAGCCCATAGCCTGTTCTACTGGTGGTTATCCCTCCCTAGGTGCAGGACCCTACACTAGCCGTTGTTCAGCTTCATTAGGTTTCTCTCTGCCTAATTCTTCATCCTGTCAATATCCCCCTGAATGACAGTACAGTCTTCAGGTATAATTCAAGTGCAATTCCCTCATGTGAAGAGTATTGGTTCAGAACAAGCCAGTAAATCTTACAATTATGACAAATCAGAAAGATTTTCCTTTTGCTGCAAATTTAGTGCAGGTAAGTACACTTCTATAAACTTCTAATAAATAAAATGGGTTTTAAAGGAAAACAGAGGGGAAAAAAAAGATTGAAATATAAAAGTATTTTTGAGTCTGCTCCAAAGCTTAATTCCATGAGCGCCATATAACAGATCAGAAAAAAGAAAGGGAAGAGATGCATTGTCTACAATGTTTTCTTGGCACCTCTGTAACATCCAGAGCCTCAAAAAGTCCTGTGATCCATCCCTTTTGAGTTAAAGTACAAAATCTCTTTGAAAGTAATATTGGACAACTTGGACAGCATGAACATTAATGGCCTCAGGCTCTAAGCAAATTCCTAAATAATCTTTTACCATCTAGGGGTTATTCTTCTCCATGCATTTTTAGGACCTCAGTCAGCATTTCAAGAATTGTAAAGAAAGAATCAGCTGAGGACACCTACAATCTAACTAAAAATATATTCAGTGTAACAGGTCAAAGAAAGAAATCTATTCTGAGAGCAGAAATCTGATTTTCACTACATCACATATTTGCTGTCTGAATTTTCTTAAGTGTTTCTACTTGTCTTTTTCTGTAGTTTAATGTTAAAAGACTGTATGTATCCTTCTCACACTTAAAATCATACCCTCATTGAGTGGGCTGTTGTAATATCAGAAAATTTTGTATCTTCAAGCAACAGATCTGTTTCAAACAGTGTTCAATATAAATATTTATGTTTTAAAGAATATGTTGTCCTAATAAATCTATTAAGGTAATCTTGATCATGCAACTATCTAGTCTTCATGTCAACAGACTGAACAGACAACTGGTGACTACTCTCAAGTTTTTATTTATAATCTGAATTAATGAGCTCTTTCACTTCACTGTCCTCTTGAAATGTGAAAAATATGTGTCTAATCTTGATGCTATACTTTTATAAAAGTGTATGAAAAACCTAATCTGCTGTTATAAACATGGCTCTGTATTTTTCACTGCACATTATACCTTTCTCTTTACTCCACACATGAGATATCTCCATCATAGCAATGGCCAGGACAGACTAGATAACGGGGAAGAGAAGAAGGCAACTTTCTCAGCTAGTCATTGGTGCCGTTCACTTTTTTGCATTTCTAAATAAAGGAGTTCAGTTCTTGAGTAAAAGGACACAAACCTATACAGTTTGAGGGATATTACCCTGCAGGACACTATTTCAGTTTATGAAACTGCAACTGAAAATAAACAATAAGGCTAATCTATTTGAAGTCACAGTTTAAAAACAGATTAAGACAATTGTTTGGATCTACACAATACAACTAAAAATGAAGTTTGTAGTATGAGCCACTCAGTCAGCAGTTATTTCTGAAAGAAAAAATTGGCATCATGGAAGGGTTCAGCAGTTTTTTGTAAAACATCAATGGTACAGCTGTGTCTCATACTAAAAGTGTGAAGTTGGCTCTTGTACCATGAGGTCTCCTATGGAACTGAATTGAGATGCCTACCTAAAAAAAAGACTCCCAAGTCTTGAAATTGACAGATTTTTAGCTAGATAAATGGTAAATTAAATAATTTTTTTTTAGAAAGATCAGAAGCACAAACGAAAGCATTATCAGTTTTACAAGGATCAGAAAATGTAGTACTCACAAGCATCTCGTAAAATGTAACATTTTTTTTAATGTAACTAATGGTACAACTACTCAATTTTGAGGGTTTTAGCTTTTCTTCCAAAGCGTTTTGTTGCTATCAGATGTAGATGCTAGCACCATTTCATCCTTGGGTTTTCTTGCCTTTCACAGATGAAAAAACACAGTTGGTCGTATGAATTATTAAGAATTTGTGACATCTGATAGGACCTGGAATTCTTCCCTGTGAAGTGAAAAATGCTAATTACTACTCAATGAATTATTTTCTTAGCAAGCACAAAACATATTACCTCTCTGCATCTCCCCCTTCACAGAAGGACTGCTACTGCACCCCGTATCTCATGGAAAGAAACATAAGGCTGCTAAGTTTGAACAAAACTGACAGCGTGCTCTATGTAAAAGATACTGACAATGTGTTTGACTTTCTCACATTTCAATATAGTTGCCATATAAGTTTCTTTTAATGGAAACTAGTTCCCCAAATTAATTTGGAAAACTCATATGAATGAGTGTAGGTATACAAGATACTTAGATTAATTACTGACAGACTTCTTAGAAAAGGGGGAAATCACCACAATTTGTGAATGTTTATCCTGCCATTTATGAGCAAATACATCCACAAGGTGTCCATTTCTTCTGTCTGAAAAAACCCACAGTAACTCTTCACTAGACATCTCATGTAACTACAGATGTACAATCCAATGTAACTGGCAATGACTACATTTACCTACTTAGCTAACATTTACTCTATTTGCAATTGATAGCTCTGTTTTGAAGCCAATTAATAGAAAATCAACTTTCCAGCTTCACAGAGAAGATACTGATTGGTATATCACTAAATACAAGTATTTTCAATTATTCCATGGGAATGGCTTTATTTCTGTTCCTCAGTGTCTCGAAAATAGTAAATATGAGTAATGACACATATAATTCAGTACAAAAACATTGGCAGCTATGTATATGTGCTATGCGACTTAAATACTACTACATGCAATATTTCAGATGTGAATGCTGTACAAGAGATTAAGGACATGGCTTCAATGAAGAGAAATGTAAATTTCTCTTCAAATAAACTACAAAGGAAATAAAACAAAAAAGGAAAGCAATATAGAAAAAAACAGACCTGATTTCTATAACCTATATTTGTTCAGTGCTGATTATGAACGGTTTGGAAAAATCACAGGATACAGTTATGTAGTCATAGGGAACAGGGTGTAATAGATAACTCACTGCATATTGGATTTGCTAATTTGAAGTCAAACTCAGAACCAGGAATCTGGATCAGAGACAGGCAAGTTTAAGGCAACAGCATCTGGGAAAGTATGCAGAAAACACAGCAACAAGCAGCAGTGCAAACTAGTCCAATACAAGTCAGGGAGAGGTAACTATAATGAAAGATCAACATAGCAAACTGGGCTTTCCCTCAACCACAATGAGTTAAAAGTGGAACAGAAAGGAAAAAAAAAAAATCAAAACAACATAGAAAAAGACACCCCACCTCTCCAAAACAAAATTGGTCTTATCACTAGTGACAATTGTAAAAGAAAACAAAAGCTTGCACAGGACACCTCTGAAAAACAAGGACAGACATTAAAGGTCAAAAAAAGGGACAGTTACAAGAACCAGGAGCATTGTTAACCAGATACTTGATCCAGAGGTGAAAAAAACAGTAATAAAATTTCTGCAAGGCTCAAGCTTAATCCCTTTCTTCCACTAGAGAATCAGCCTTTTTCAGGTGAGCAGAAGGATCGTAACAGCTTTGTAACAGTTTAACACTGGGGAGAGATAAATTACATGTTATCAAAATTGCTCGCCTTCATTAGTTTTATCTCAGAATATTAAAAGCGTGATCTAAAGACATTTCAAAGCCACAAGTGGCTGCTCTTTAATTCAGGGAAAATGAATGACAAAGTAGTAGAAGACTGGAAAATTATGGGAAAGCCAAATTTCCACTGTCTCTAAAAGAAAAAACAATATGAGCACTGGCGAAATATAGGGGGCAAAAAATAAAACATTAGGAAAAGTATTTGTCAGCACCAGAGAATGAGGAGATAACTAGCAGGAAAGTTTCATTTTTCAAGAGCAATTCATTATCAAACATATTTTTTATCTCCTCTGTAATAGGCCTCATTACAGGTGGAGGCAGCAGATGCCAAACACTTTCACGCCCATGCAGCTCATGACATTGTCTGACACAAACTTCTCAGAAATAATACAAGGAGACAGTCTAGGACAAAACACCATAGGATCAGTGAAACACTGGGTAAGCACACTGAAATAATAGATATAAATTATCTGAGAGTTAAAAGTAGTTGCAATTTGTTCAAATGGACAGATGTGTCAACAGTCCTGTGTCTGCTCCTGTGTTTGATGCTGCTTGTTGTTTTCATGTATTACCATAAGAAGTCATTAATAGACAGGTCATTATTGCTTTACCAAGTCAAAAATAAGGGAGTTTTTTTCCATACAGACACTCCAAATGTGGGAATGTATGCTTGAGAGCACACAAGAATTAAAACAGATCTGGACAATCTAACGAACTAGTCAGGAAGACCCCTCCCTAAATAATTTAAAAGAGATAAATACCTCCCTCAGAGAAACAGAATCTCCAGATGCAGTCAATTCCTACATTAAAGCCTCTCTATATCCCCAGGCTCTACTCAACACACAGGTGAATCTTGGCAAGTCTGTAGACAGCTGAACATATCCTGTTATTTCATACAAATATATATACAAATATAAATTTACCTTTGTCTCAATAGTTTCCTGCAAATTACCGCTACACTTGATGCTATATGCCTGTGTACTTTCAGCTGGTCCTGACACTCTGGAGTGCTCTCAATTACTTTCCTGTCTTTAGAAATTGTATTTTTTAGTCTTTCAGTAATGGGCAATGGGCATTTCTGCCTTTTCTGGCGTTTTTTCCAGAAAAGCAATGGGCTTTTCTGCTTTTCAAGCAAATATTTGGTAAGGGTAGCAAAGAAGACTGCTGGACATAGTTTAATAATGAGCCTAATAATTCTGAAAAGAAAATTGAAGACTTCAATATGAAGTAAAAAGAAAGTCTTTCCTCCCTATTGGGTTTCCAAAGAACAGAGCTTAGCTGTGGTCACACTTTAAGCTTTTGTAAAAGGAACCTGGTGAGCAAGGGGAGCCACAGTACAGAAGAATTTAACATACTAGCAAAAGTCATGGTCCTCAATTATATGCAAGAAAGGATAGCTTCAAGCCGTCAGTCATGATTTCCAGTTGATGAAATCCAAATGCTTTTTCTTCTGCAAAACCCCTGCCTTCAAACAGACCTGTATGTATGTCTGATGACACAGTTTATTATTTTGGCTTTTGCTCATAAGTGACTATAAATAGACATTGGTAACTCCTAGAAAATACTGCTAAAGAGCTAAGGGACAATGTCATAAATATCAGTGTACATGCAAACACCACCTTAGAGACATCAGCAAGTATCCCACGGAAACATCCAGAAACAACTTCCAAAAATGGAGCACAACTTCTAGGAAGCAATCAAAATAATAGTATAAAAAGCAGCAGAGAGAAATGGACTACACCTTTCAGAACTAACTTTAAAGATCTTGCAGGTTTTTGTATAAAACCTATATGAACACTTTTTCACACTGGAAACTACCCTAAGATGGTTAGGTGGCCCAATCTTATGGGCCTGAAGTACTACAGGATGGATAACCACATATAAGCACAAGGTTAAATAGCTCTTTAAGCCATAGGAGCTTAAACAATAACATGAACAAGAGCATTAACAGCATGAACCGCCCCTGATGTATTAGACTTTCAATATTTTATCACAGAGCATGCCCATATGCATGTTGCAGTTTCCCTCAAAAGGAATTATTCAAATTATTGTAATTTAAAATTAAAACTCATGTATTACCAAAAAACCCCAAAATCTGTTATCCTTCAGCATAATAAATATGGCTTCCATAATTCTACCTGAAGCTGCTGCTTTTCTGTCAGTGTGACTACACTAGGACTTTCATTGCTTTTAAATCCTCCAATTTACTCAAGGACTTTGAAAAAGGGCCTTGGCTGATCAATGTCATTATTTGTTGTGAAAACTAAGTAGCTATTGCATGCACTGGAAGTTGATGTCTTTTAACACGTGTGTGCATATGAAGCTCTCAGGCACCCTACAGTCAGACCCACAGAATGGTGCTGACAGAGACAATGACAGCCTCTGTCTTTGCCAGCCTATGCAAAACATCAGTAGTCTGCAGAAGCTCCACACTGACTAACTCATTAAAAGTCAGCTGGTGAAGCTTATTAAGTAGACCAGAGGAACTTTTCATCCTTGGCACTACTGAAATTTTGGTTCTGCACCTACTTCAATCCTGGTGAAACTAAAATGACTGAAACTCAGAAGCACTTTTCAGAATATTAATTTTTTAAACAGTGAGTTTGCAATGGTGTATGTCACGGTATATTTTTATTTCCAGCACAATCATTTCCAAGAGGTGAGGACCACAACACACTAGAGGAGGCTCCAAGTGGAAGAGACACCCATCATCTCTCTTTTGGTTGTGAGTGCAGGCTGCATGATGGGGCCAGGACTGCTGCAAGGACCCAGAAAGCACATCTGAAAAGGGGCAGAAACACCTTCTACTAGGCCCCTGTTTCCTCAGTCATCCCGGGCTCTTGAGCTCATAGCTGAGAGGAACAGAGGAGCACATCCAAACACCAAAGATGCCTGACAAGTCTCCAAATGCCTTTCAAAACCACCACTTTTTGGGCTTTCCATATAACTCCCTTGGTGTTGAGCAGCAGAAACAAACAACATTCCCCTATAAGAAATCTGCTTAATAGAAGGAAAAGAATGCTAGGACCACGACACAGGAAGAATCATCACCATTCTTGAATCATTCACCATCATTTAAACATGCAGATGGTACAAAAAAGTTCTTGCAGAAGTGGCGAGCAAAGGATTTACTGCAGACAAGCAGTCTGTTTTCCAAGTACTCTGACTTCCACTTAAGTATCTGCATTTAACAAGAACAATTGTGCCTACCCAAGCAATCACTTGAATGAATTGAAGACAGCTTTCAAAGAACTCCTTTCTCACAATCAGTCAGTGAAGTAAAAATCCCAGTAAAAAGCTGCAAACAGTTTTTAAAACTGAATTTATGAAATTTTAGGGAAATTTATGTTATATGAAAGCTTATTTTCCACTATTTTTGCTGTGCATGAAGATTTGGTCATGCTATTATGGGCAAAATTTCTTAAATGTTAACAAAAAAATGTGCTCTACAGTGAAAGATTCCCTCTTGTCATTTTTAAAGAAATTGGATTTTATGTTAAATGTACTTTAGATGGAAAACAAATCAGCCTTGTTTCATAATAATTGTAATGGCAGTTTAAACTGAAAAGCACTCTGTATGGAGATGAAAGGAAACTGATCTATCTGCAGATTTTCAGACTTGAAAGTCAGAAAATACTGGTTTCAGTAGTAGATTTTGATCCTAATTGGAACTGGGGAAAGGTGGAGGTGCTGGTGTAAAATCAGTGGACAACCATCCCACTAGTCATCCCAGTCCTGTCAGTCTAATCCTATGAAACCCAGAGGCAAAAGTCTCCATGGACAACTGATATTTTTCATACTTCATTTTATATTTCAAGGTGGTTTAAACAACTTCAGTAGAGAGTCTGGCACATGAGAATTTCATGAAAGAAAGGTATGCTCAAAGTATGTATTTTGTATTGTAGTTGGAATGGAAATCTTTGCCAGGATGACATAATCTCTATCTCAACATGGACTTCATAGGACTTCCAGTTCAAGGCAGAGCCCTAAATGAAATCTGACACTCCACAATAAATCGACAATTTCTGAACATCATAATGCTCATTTCATTTTCCAGTCTTCTCTTCAATTTTTTAAGACCAGTTCTTTTGAGATTAATAACTCTTCTTTTGGAGTCCATGGAAATGCTCATTTTTGAATGACTGAGGGATCAGCTTAAACTTTGTTACTTGGCAGTACCAGAAAGTTCTAACACAAATCAAGGCTGTGGAAGAGCCCAATCAGGGATAACAGCCTTCTGCATTTTTTTGAAAAACCTAAAAGCAAGGAAGAGTATTCTCACTTGGCTTTCCTCTTTCCACTGCTCACAGAAGCACAGTGTGGCAATGGGAAAAAAGGAGGATTTTTATCCTGTACCATGTTATTAGAAGGGTGACCCCAACAAGATGCACTAAAAGAGAGTTTAGCTGGAGAAAATGAGAAATTGACAAGCAACTTGTGGCTACAACAGAACATTAGCAAGCCATAATGAACAGTAACTGTTGGCAGAAGTTTGACCATCTGAGAATAAGAGATGTGGAGCCAGCATGAAAGAAAGAGCAGATTCAAAGCATCGCTTCTGAGCACCTCTGCAGGAAAGGACATCACTAGCTGGGGAGCTGACAGTGCCTCAGAAATTTCTGATGCTTGGAGCATCTCAGGTGTGGGGAAGCACAGAAGAGACTGGCTGCTTTGCATAACTGCTGGAGCTTAATGCACTTTCAGACTACTTCTCCTGATGAGGTGCAGAAGAAATCTGTGCAGCCACTCTGCCCCTGTGGCCAAGAGCACTTGCACCACACCAGATGAGTTACCTTGGGGTACCTGGCACACTGAGCTGGAAGACAGATAAGAGGCAGAATGAATTCCCTGGAATCCAAAGGGAAATGGTCAGCAACATGCTGTTTCAAAGACATTGCGACACGGTTCTTGAGGTAATGGTTTGATGGTGAGTGTTGCAGTATAAGGTTTATAGTTGGATCATATGATCTTAAGGGTTTTTTTTCCACCCTAAATAATTCTATTATTTGATCCAGGCATTTTTTCATCTTTATTGGACCTCAAGAACTATTATGACAAAGAGCTTCCAACTGTCTTTGGAGAGATTTTTTTACAAAAATTAGGAATGGTGTGTTGTTCATCACTGATAGAAGATGGAAAAAACACTTCCAAAAAGAATAAGGGTTACATTAGGCTTCTAAATACCTACCACTCATTTCATCTTCAACAGTGCACCCGCTTTAGTGGTTCCCATCCACCTGACATCAAAAGGAATCACAAAAGTCACTACACATTAAAGTCTTGCCACTTACCTTCTCATCCATCCAAGGTTGCACCTACAGGTGTGTGCACACATTTAAATTTATGGCAGCCACATGAATTATAAAGCATTCACAACCGTATCTTATTGCTTCAGGGAAAATGATAAGCATTATTAGTTTCAGCCAACTCTTTTACCTCCTAGCAGTTAAACAAAATGGAGTTCTTCTACAGCAGAGCTGATGCTGTAATGTAAGGTCACAGATGAATGCAGAGACAATGGAAGCTCACAGAAAGGACTAGCCAGCCAAGGAGCCATCATTCAGATTATTGATTGTTAAGTATTGAAACACCCTTACATAGCTTTGTCAGGCTAAATGGCAGTTGTTTAGGCACATATTTCACTGTCCAATAAGGCAAATGTATTTTCCAGCCTATTCCAGCCACACATATTTGTCTTACAATCTATTTTAAAAAATAGCAGAAGCACTGAAAATCATTAATTTGATGCAAGACTCACAATATCCATTCACAATTTCTGTACCGAAAACTATGCCCATAACGGAAAATAAATTTTCTCTATCTGCCTGTTGGGCTGGAACTCAACTTCTATCCTTCAGCTTCCCAAAATGGTCTGTCCCTTGCACAGTTCATCAAAAAGAAAAATGAACTGATTTGGCACTGCATGGGGATTTAGAATAATTTAACAAAATATTTGCTCAGCTTTAGTCATGCACATTTTTCCTTTGCTGGACTTATAGGGGCTAACACCATGTGGTCAGACATAAAAAAATAGCAAAAAATATGTGAAGACCATCACCTTACTCAAACTGTGCTGAGACACAGTGAAAGGAAGGTGAAGGATGGAACCTTGCAAGGATGAACACCAGCTTCTACAGCTTCACTCTTCCCTAAGATCTACTGCTAATGGGCATTTGCATCAAAAGACAGGAGAGTAACATCTCAACTGTTTTTCACCAAATGGAAAACATTCTGTGTTGAAGATGATCTCTTCAGCAGGAACAGAATAGCCATAATACACTGAAAAGTGGCTGCAACATCATTATAAAATTTTAATTCTGTAAAGATTTTGTGTCTACTGAACAGCCTATGATAAAACTGATGTTTTCCACTGCTATAATCTTCCTTTAATCAGAGGACAGATGGAAAAAAAAAAAACCAATGGTATTCAAAGCTCATAAATAGAGAGAGTGAACAGGCAAAAAATATGGGAAAAACAGATTAAATGACGAAGAGCACATTATGGGCACTGGATGAGACAAAGTTAATTGATTAACTTGAACTCACAGATGAAATAGATTAAGTTAAAGTATATCTAAACTCTTGTACAACACTGACTTAGCCTTTTTAAGCTGAAACAAAACAAATGTGACAACAATTTTTAAAAATGTTAATCAGAGGGAACTAAAGGATTGTACATTGCTCTGTATTGCTGAAGTCATTTAAGAATATGAACTGTGGATATATGGATACCTACATAAGCCTGGGGAATAGTTAATGTGGCTCCTATAAAGAGAAGCTATGTGCCAAAACCACTGAAATTCTTTGAAAGATTCAGCAAGCATTTGAATATAAAGAAGGTTTGATTGATTTTGATACTTGGATTTTTAGAAGTTAATTGACAAGGTCCCTCAAAACAGGTGCTTGAAGAAACAGGTGCACCGATGAATTAGTAGCTGGTTAAGAGACACAAAACAAGGAAAGAATAAAAGTTTAGTTTCCACAGTACAGAGAGGTCATCAGTAAGTCTCATTGACTAGAGCTGGTGTCTGTTACCCAAGGAACTGAGATGAAAAATAAGGTGAAAGTAGCTGGTTGGGATTTTTTTTATAATCCAATTTCTCCACAATGTCTATGCCCAGCTGC
The DNA here is from genome assembly GCA_013400315.1 of Bombycilla garrulus. Taxonomy (NCBI): domain Eukaryota; kingdom Metazoa; phylum Chordata; class Aves; order Passeriformes; family Bombycillidae; genus Bombycilla; species Bombycilla garrulus. Next base: position 44,018 of record VXBU01006163.1, read on the forward strand.
AACAGGTGTGTACTGGGCTACTAAATGCCATAGAAAATTCCCTGAAAATAAATATAAAATTATTCATATAAATATTAAATTATTTATACAATCCTAATTTCTTATATTAAACAAAATAATTAGCCTATTATCACTAGAAAAGACAGCTTGACATATAGACATAAATTACACAAATCAAGCCTTTGACTAGAAGAAGAAAAAAAAAGGAAACCCAAAACCCAACAACTGTTAAGAGGTATTAAGTATTAGCCCGTGTGTAATTTCACTGGCTGAATGTCTCTCCTGGTTTATCTCCATCTATTCAAAACTCTGCTGGACACACTGCTAGGAAACCTTCTCTAACTAACTTGTTTTAAGCAGGGAGTCTCTGCCAACTCCATCCGTTCTGTGATTCTGAGTTACCTCTCAAGCACTGCATGCAAATTTCCATGACTACTCTGGTATGAGAAGCAGAACTGAAGGTTGAGACTTTGCTTCAGATTTCTGTAGGCTGAGGGACTGCTCTGGGCAAGCATCAAAGCATAGATGTTCTTGCACTTCTCTTCTAGACATGTGTGTTGCTATAGGACACGAAAGAGCACAGACACACACTGCAGTTCAGGCGATCAGAAGAGAGGAGAAGAGGGTTTATTTTTTCTGACTCCAGTATTTATAGTTTTCCAAAAGTGACAGTGGATTGGACGGTGGCAGTGCCACCTCTCCAAAGACACTAGATAGACAAACAGTCCATCAATTTTTCTCCTCCTCTATGAAGGAATGCAAAACCATTGAGGTGTTTACAGAAAGTGTGTGAGAAAGTTCTTCACAAATATGTAAATATCAGAAGGCTCAGAAAGTCTTACAAAAATCAGGGCGATACATGTGCTTCTCACTATGGAAGGGACACAGGATATCAGCCCTAACAGGTCTTTGATCTGACCCAGCACCACCGTTCTTACACTATAAAGACTCAAATGACGTAGGATGACTGGCTCATTTTAAATTGTATTGCAAACATATATGTATGTATGCATTAGTCAGTAGATTCTGAAATGGCTGAAAGTTCTAGAAACAAATACTGAGTGTTTCCGAACAAGATGTCTCCACAAGCAAAATGGAAAAACACATTCATGGTATCATTAGAGTTTTCTTTCTGGAAGACAAATTTAAGTTTCCTTTAAACACTAAAACACGCATTCCCAGTGCACTGCATGCACATCTCTGAGAGCAACAACTGCAGTTCAGGTACAATTTCTAGTCAGGCATTAAGGATGTGGGAGAGTACATCAGCGCGAAAAGACATTTTGATTTCAATTTGAGATAAGAATGTGACTAGGAGAAACTGCCTGATCCTTTGGTGGTGTCAAACAGATCAATACTGAACTTACTGCTACCAACAAGAGGACACTGAAAATCAATGCAGTTATTCTGAGGATAACTGAGAAGAACTCTCCTGAGTCATCAAGACAGCTCCTGGTAACATGGGCAACCATGTCGTACAATCTCTTCCGCAAAATTATCACATACCAATTTTAGGCACAATTCTCGTCTGTCTTGCTCATATTTAAAAGGCTGTTACAGAAGTACAGATGGTTACAGATTTTTTTCTAAATTATAATTTTATTGGAATCGTGGTCAAGGTAGGTCTCTTCTCCTTTGTATGCACAATGATCCAAATTTAAGTGAATTACTCTAACTCATAGACGTAGATCTCTGTTGAAGAACTACCATAACCAACCATATGGGAGTAAAGAAACCCAATTCCTCCAGAGTATATTTTCAGATTGAAATGTTTGCAAGTAAATTTAAAAAAGAATTTTCATTATACATATGGAGGCACGTATTTTATGTCAATGTTGCCATCAGTTTTCAAAACTGCAACTATTATGCTGGATGGATAAAAAATTAGGATCTATCAGGTCCCAGAAAACTCACAGACCCACAGAATTTTCAAATGCCATGCAAAAACATTCCTTTTTGTTTGACAGACTTACTGGAGATGAGTCCTTCCACATTCAGGACTCAATAAATTTACACACATTTAATCCACATTTCAAATACAGGAGGAGGAATATACCTATTTGCATATTAAAACCCAATCTACCGAAACATCAAAATTTCTGTCAGCTTCCTGACTAGCACACCAATTATATTATTTGGCACCCATCACAAGAAGACAGATGTACAATGACCAGTTTTGCAGCTTCTGAAATTCTGCCCATTAAATACGTGGAGTTTATTTTTTCCTCTTTGTGTAACAATGACAGAGTGCATTCATGTATTTTCTCTGTATAGAGAAAGCACTGGGAGATGGGGTGAGGTAAGGTAGGAACAGACTCCCTTAGCCAAAGGAGCTAGGAATCCCCTAAGGAATATAAAAGATATTCATCCTTGGTAAGGGCAATACTACAAGAAGCCTGACTTGTTTTAGTTGGAGTGGAATAACCGTATAGAGGGGAACAATTTTATTAGCCATTTACTTTTAGGATTTTTTTTTCTCAGTCATAAGAAAATTTGACTTTGCATCTAACCTTCATCAAAACTTTCCAGAAACACACTGCACATTACTTCAGTGTTTTTGCTTTCAACTGACATGCATGTTTGAGCACTATACCTTTGGTTGGTTCTATATCTTATTTAATATTTGAATTATCTCCTTTGGCATAAACTTTGGAGTATGCTGATTCAGTTTGCTAATGATAAAGATGGGGAGGCATTGGCAGTACATCAGAGAGCTATAACACCAGAAAGAAAAAGCCTGTACTTACTACCTGGGGAGTAGGATCAAGAGAAAAAGGATAAAATTTAGCTGCATTAACTGCACCGTCACGAAGTACAGATGAATAACAAGAACTCCACTATAAAATCTCATCAACTGCAAACAGAGAAGGAAAATAGAAAACATACAGTTTGGGCAACAAAAACAGACAGCTATAAGCCACCAGCTTATAAGACAGAAGCTGTAAAAAAGCAAATGTGACTTCATCCCATCCCATTCAATGGTTATTGTTCTTAGAAAAGCCTAAGAATTTTGTAACTGGAGACACTAGACAAATACAGCTTCCATAACCTCTCTATGTTCCAGCAGGGAAATAAACAATATGAAAGCTGCACCACTTTTGGTCCAAGCAAGAACCAAAGACAGAAAACAAAAACAGCTAAGAGGGACCTGAATCAGAACTCTCCCAAGGCACCATCACACAAGATATTAACTTACTTCATACTTGCAATCTGGTTACTTTGAGTGAAGAATGTCTTTAATGAACACAAAATGTTAAAGGGTTTGCAAATTTTGATTCAAAATTGTTTAATAATTCCATGGTGTGAAACTGTCACTTATTCACAATGCATAAGTACTTCAATTACTCATTCTAACTCAAAACAAAGAGAAATGCCAAAATATTGAAATTTATCATGGGATGAAAATTCCAGAGTCCTCAAATATGACAACTAACTATTGCAAAGATAAGAATATGTGGATAAAACTAGCTTTAACAGATATGGCTCTAAAGAATTACATATGGTCTTCTAATGGCCACGTGCCATTGTGGGTGACTAACACATCTTGCTAATTATTATTATTCTATCTTAGCTGCGACTAGAGCAAAACACAGTAAAATGGTATTACTAGGTATTCAGTACAGTTAAGACACATGGTTCATAAGAATGGCAAATTACTTACACGTCATCTGTTATATATTTATTTTGTTAATTCCCAAATAGCAAACATAACCAGTTCACAGAATAGAGACTGACAGGAGAAAGAAAGTAAGATTTGGAGAGCTATTTATGTGAAGAATAAATTTCACCAGCCCTAATTTAGACAGTCATTTGCAAGGGAAATATATCTAATATGATTTTTCCCTCACATTTAGAAAAGACGACATTTCATCTTTTCTAAAGTCATGCAGGAAAAGAATGTGAAGAGGTTAAAATATTTTGGTTTTTTTCTTCTACTATGTAAGTGTAGCATGAAAAATAAATATAGCCTGTATGGATCAAACCATTTGAAATCACTGTACATTAACATGAGTTAATGTACTTTAACTAGACAACCTGAATACTCAAATGGTCAAAATGATACCCTTGTGCTGAGGAGAAGGTGACCAAGGTTTTTATTCTCATTTGAAATTAATGATTCTCTGAAAAGAATATTCTCTTTATGCTACTGCCAATCAAATAAATTCTGTGAACAACTTTTATAGTAATGAAGAAAACTGCCTTTTTCACTCAGTTTTATTCCTGCTCCACCTACTTTTGAATACTTATAATATAAATTATGAAGAAAGATGGAATTTGAATTTAAACTCAAAAATAATTTACGTGCATATTTATTATGGGGGTAATACAGAGACAGAGATGGCTTTCACTCCTACTGGTGTCAGAGGAAAAAAACATGCTTGTGAATTTTAGGGTCTCTTTCATTGCAGATTTTCCATTACATACTGACCTCATTTGGAACTGATTACTGATCTTAGAATTCATCAGTCTCTAATTTTAACTACTAAACTCTGTTCTTGTTTACATTTAAGACATTCTTGAATTAAAATGCTGTGAAGGGAGAATAAGATACAATTTATTTACCAGTCTTCCTCCTCCCTGCACCAAACAAAATTAATTTATTATTGTCTTTTCTGTGTCATACGCGTTGCTCCAATACTATCAGTTACTTGTTGTGCTAGTAGCATTTTTTAAGACTAGAATTTGTCTTCTTCTTTCAATTCAAATTAATCCTCTGCCAGTTAGCTAGCAGACCAGTAAACAGTGTGCTCCACAAGCACTTGAAGCTTCCATCAAAAAGGCTGCAAAGAATCCCCAGGAAAAAAAAGGAAGGGTGAGAGGGAGAAGGGAAAACCCCACCTTTATCAGGTTTCTTCCTCTGATCACTCGGAGCGTAAAGTCATTAAATAATGTCATTAGTCATTTCCTAAGCAGTCATCAACATCTACACCATAAAGTGTTGCTTCCCATTAAAAAATCAGCTTTCAATCCTTTCATTTTTTTAATTTTACTAAGCTAGTCAGCCAGAAAAATCATGAGGGTTTGAAGAGAAGGTAGAAGGATCACTCGCTGCACCCACTACATCAGGTGGGACGGGCGGGAGAGGGGGAGCATCCAATGAAGTAGGCAGCTAAAAATGTTCATGTACATGTGTCCTACAGCTCCCTGAACATAGACTATGATAGTGATGTCGGATCTCAGCATGTCTTGCATTCACTTTTAACAAATCATTATTGAACAACACAGGAAGCTGACAAACACATTCTCCATCGTGAAGACAAAAAACCAAACATCTCTAAAGCACTGCACATCAGATCAGGACTGTGGTTCATTAATCTAGAAAATATGTCAATAGGTTAAAAAAATACATTTTAAAAAATCTATACTCATCCATGGCAGACTCTCAGGGCCTTACAAGCCTTACCAAAACATAATTTTTTTCTGCAGAAGTTTAAAACTATGTAATACCACCACATTAAAATAAAACAATCAAAGTGTGTCAAAAGCATTGACTTTTTTTTCTGGTCCAAAGTTTGTTCTTAAAATACTCTTGTTGATCAATAACATTAGGCTGGTGCAGGACACCTAATAAATCAGAAAACACTGTCCTGTATTTAGAGAGAATCTGAAAGAGGTGTGTCGCTAAGTTTGAATAAAATTTAAACAACTAATCACCAAAAAACATAATAGCTAAAGATCTTGCTATCAGGTGAAAACTGCGCAATTTATGGCCAGCCTTCCATAGAAGGGTACAGAAGTCAAATCATTTCAATAGGGTGTGTTCTTTTACAACTAAGTACAAAATAAAATCACATACCACATTCTTTGGCACTGCCAGTGTGACTCTGTTAACAAGGACTATTTAGGAAAAATCAATATGAACATTATTTCAGAAGTACTTGAAAATAATAACAGTGGCAGCTGATCTGATTGACTGTCCCTCGCAGCCACCTCAATACAAAAAGATAAAAATGATACATTTGTTGAAAATTTTTATTTGTATTCCATTCTGCTAAAGTCTGCAGTGCAATCAGGGTTGTCTTCATTAATTAAATCACACCAAATTGAGTATATTAAGGTGCAGTATCAGTACCCAAAGGCAGTGAACCTGGTATACATGGATATCGTCCTAGGTTACAATGTAAGAATATTCCAGAAGGTCTGTATTCTATCTCCATCTTCATGAACTGTTGAAACCAGGAGGGGCAGTGTTTTCCTTGCCTCCTCCCCCCGACCATCTCCTGTTAATGGGCCATTAACACCTTGCCCCATGAGTCATAGATAACTCCCTCCGAGAGCCATTTCCTGTTTAATGGGCAATTAAGGACCCACCACATGACTCAGAGAATGACATCAGCCCATTGTGAGATGCTCCGCCCAGGGGGAGGAGTCAAGCATTCCCACCTGGATATAATCTGGGCATTTGGACAGAACAGGCATCTGCCTTCTACTGGATTCCCAGAGGAGCAGCCTTCTCTCCCACTGGATTCCCAGAGGAAGGACCAGACCCTTCAACATCACCACTAGACCATTGGAGAAAAACTCCACCCTTCTACAGGATCTCTGCTTCAGCAGAACCATCTGTTACTCCAGGAGGACTACTGGAGCCACCATTCCAACTGGACTGNATGCTCTAAATATTAAAAGACTGGAAATAAGGAAACATATTGGTCTGTTCATAATCATCTCAACTGAGAAGAAATATGAATATTTGCAAGAAAGAAAAATTATTGTGGGGAAAGGAGGGGAACACATACATGATCCTTCTTTAGAATTGACAGCTATTCCCTAAATCAAAGCAAGTTGTTTTAGTTTTCTTCACAATGCCTGGAGACAGGCCAGAGGAGAGATGCATCACATATTTCTGGTGAGGAAGGTCTGGGTAAAAGAACTGTGGACAGTTCTGAGATAAAGTTGGAGTTCCGGCATCTTATCTGTGGCATACGGGTGTTCACAGAAAGGTATGCATTGGAACATAGACTATACATTTTTTGAAGGGCATAAAATGTAGTGTTTTGTTTTTTATGGCTGTAAATTATGACTCTTGGACTTGCTTTTACATTATCCCCCACAAAATACCATTATATATAGACAGTAAATAATCAAAGGGCAGCGGGTTTTATTATTATTTTTGTTCCTCAAGAGGGCTCCCATTTCCTTCTCTTTTACATTTTATAGCTCTTTAGCACAGATAACCACATAAAGGAAAGGTAACCGATGACAGTAATGACATTGACAATACAAGGTCAAATAAAGCATCACTAAGACCAAATGTAAGAGAATTTCCAATATATCTGTGACTGGTTGTAAAATGTGTCATTCTTAGCCTTTTTTTTTTTTAATGTAAGAGGTACAGAAATGATAAATATCAGAAAAGACATTAGACAAACCAAGAGCAAAAAGCAGCACCAAAATTTGGAAAGAAATTTTCTCACTTTCTCAGAATTAACATCCCAGGACTGGAAAAAGAATATTCCTTGTGGAATTACTGATTGTTCAGATAATAAAGGCTTGCTTCTTGTGAACAGAGGAAGTATGGTAAAAATGCCTAAGTAAAGAAGCAAAGAGAAAATAAATATGCAAGTTTCTATGTTTAAATTCTGGTTCATTTTGAAAGCACAATGAAGTATATGTTCTTTATTTTTATGCAATCTGAACTCCTAGTAATGGTTCATTCATATTGCACCTATGTAGATGAAAATAATATTCTGGCCTCTGCAGGTTCTTCTACACAACGTACAGGTCAGAAGGGTGCTCTTCCGAAGCCCAGCCAACATTATGGATAACAGAAGACCACAGAAGAATTGCTCAGGTTTACTGCCACAAAGCTGGCTCAATTTGTTGCACTTTAAACAAAATAAGGGCAGGGAATAACCACTTTCTAAAAATTTCCTTGTTGACTTTTTCAGACAATATTCAGGAAAATAAAACTTCTTTGATCTGAGTGACTGAAGAGGACAGTTAGCCCTTTATAGCAAGTACTTGAACTTCCACAGATGGGGCACAAGCTACTGCAAACTGCTGAGTATTTTTTCACTGAACACCACGCATAGTGGCCATTTACTATTGAGCAAGCATTTAAATATTCTTTCACAGGAAGAATTCTGCCTATGAAACTGTATCCATTACAATCACACAACTGTGTGCACACTCGGGCACACACAAAAAGATGCAATGGAATGAGCACATAATATGCTTCTGATACCACAGGACTCCAGTAAATTTATCTGCTCTCCACCTAGAATCATACAGGCTTATTCTACAATCACTCTCTTTCAATTGCTCTTGAAAATACTTAGATTCCAGATTTTCTCTCCCCAGCAAGACTTGGATTTTGATAATCCTGGTAAGTCCCTTCCAATTCAAGATACTCTATGATTGTCTCTATAATATGCTAAAAGAATGGCTTCGTTAAATCTTACCACTTGCAGTCTAATGCGATGTTTTTCAAGCATGACAGTTCTTCTATTAACACAAATTATATGATTATCACTCCTAAAACCAATCTGTGTAAAAACTTGTTCAGTATTCTTAAGAGTACTTACTTCAAGAGCTACTCATTTTTTTCCACTAGCAATATAATTTTTCAAATTAGAAAACATTATCTAAACCAGTGACATAAATCCATAGTGGCTGACAGAAAAAAAAAACCTGAAAATCAGTAAATAACTATTCTATATGATAATTTTTCATTATTATAATTGATCGCCTATTCACTTCAGATATTATATAGGGAATGGTAAATTTTCTTTCATTGCTTTTCAACACAGCTTTTTACTTCTGGATCAACCAGTTCTTGAACTGAACCAAATAAAACGTGGAAAAAAAAATCACTCCCTGCACTGAATAAAGAATTTTAGTTGTCTAAGCCTGGGCTACTCACTGCAAGGTCTGGTTTCTGGTACCCAAGTGAGAAACTTCACCCTGCCCACTCTATCTCTTACCTTCCTACCTCAAAGCAGGGTCCGACCACAGCATTCCCAAATGAGGCCTCAGACTCACCTCTTCAACAACCCTCCCCATGGGCAGGAACAGCCTGAGGGAAAATGCTTCCTGCTTGTCTGAAGGTGTGAGGGTAACAAGAAGGTGATGGTTTGTGGCACAGGCAAATCTACACTAGCAGTTTCTGCTCAAAGATAATTCTCATCATGATTCCTAAAAGGGCTCCATGCTCTCACATTCAGACAGCTAGCACCATGTGCTGCCTGTCGGTTGCATGCCTGCATCACTTCCTCAGCTCAATAAAAAAAAAAAAGAATCTCACTTGCAAGTGAGCAAGAGTGTTGTTGAAGGAGGACAGACCTAGATTAAATGCACCCTAAAGCACACTGAGCAAGTGATTTTCAAAATAAGCAGGGCAAAGAGGCTATAAAACATTACTCTTGAAATGAACAGAAAAAGGAACCTTTTCTAATGAAGGGACAGAGGGTAAGATAACTGGCATGCTTTCAAAGCAAAAACTGTTTGAACTTCAAAGCATCAAGTAAAAACCCAATCCATTTCCATAAAATAATGCTTTTATCAGTTCGGCAACAAAGTTTTAGCTTTGTTAGGTTAAATCAGCTAACAAAGAAGTTAGCTGATTTCATCTACTACTGAAATTACAAAAGTAGATTACAAAAGTAATCTTATGTTAGGATTTGATATTAACCAAATGTTAGGATTGACCTGTAAGATGTCACATTCTGCACAGTGAAATCTTGACTTCAAACTGTACAATAGATTTAAACTTTCTCTGTGCTAAAATCTCAAGGACATAAACCATGTATGATTCAGCTCACATTGTCAGTCCAAGCTATGTTGCCAAGTATTGAGAACCTTTCAGTCTCAGTCTTGAGCAAGGATCACACTACTGAAAGACTGTCCGTGCAGGAAAAGGCAACCTCGGAAGAAAGAAAGCCCGAAGGAATTGACTGGAAATATTTTTATCTGCTTTTGGCCATTTAATAAATCTGCAGTCTGCCTCCAATAGGAACATTAGACAATTTCCACTCAGATAGTTATGTAGTTAGTTAGACAAAGAGGGTGCCTGTCAAGTAAAATTCTAACAAAGAAAATTTCCATTTTTTAATATTGCTGAGTATCAAAAAAATCATTACTCAATTTCTTCTTCACTCAAATACCATAGTTAGACCAATCCTGAATTCAGAAACTCTGTACCAAAAGATAGAGCAAGGGGTATACAAGGCTACCAAAAGGTTTTAGTCCTTCAGGAAATACAAGTTTAGAGTACAATATGTTCAACATCTTTTTCCAAGGGAGTGTGGAAAATAAGCTTTTAGATGAAATACACTCAGAATAAAATTCCAAACTCTACATCAACAACTGCAACCTGTAAAACAAAGATATTTTGTAAAACAAATAACAAAATTTCACATATACAGTATTTTGAGCTCCACTTATACAAACACAAAAAAATGTGTAAGATGTAAAAAATGGACTAAGAGGAAGCTGAACTAATCAGAGCTTCAGTGGAACATAAAAACAGAATAAAAGAATGAGAATAAAGGCCTATCTAGCCCAGAGTATGAAGAGTGGCCGAACACAGTGTCAGAGAATACCCTCAAAACTCTCAACAACTTACAGTTCAATAGTTAGTATCTTCATGTTTAATCAGTCTTAGTGGATTTCCTGCATGTCAATTTGACTAGTTGCCCATTAAGTCCATGTAATCCTTTTGCATCCATAGTATCCAGTGACCAGGACTTCCAGTATGCTCTGCTAAGTGGCCTTACCTCCTGTCATTGATTTTTGACTGGATACCCTATTTTTTGACACATACCCCAAAGAGCTGGCATGAAAATAGAAAAAATTATAAGAAAATGAGCAAGCATGCATCTCTAATGAGATGTTCCATCCAGGCCATATGTGCCTCCAGATACCTTTCATAACCTCATTACAGGTTTTACTAGGGACAGAAAAGAATCAAATGGTTTCTCCTCCACATCCATTTTATTTATCTAAACTAAACTTCATCTGCTATTTAAATGCCCAGCAAAAGACCAGCAAATATTTCTGTTCAAGCCCTTTATCTATGCATATGTTGGGCAGTAGACACATGAACTGATCCCTCTGGAGCTCCACTGTTTAAAACAACTGTTGACTCCCACCTAAGCTTATAGGCATTTATCATTCTTCCTAAAAGGATCATCTCCCTCTTCTTTTATGAATCTTTAGCTAGTCATGCAAGAAAGAGATACAGAGTAAGACATCTTAAGGACATTTCAGACATACTTTGCACAACAAGCACTCCTTCCAAAAGGAAATTCCCATACTTGGCCACAGCTCTCCAAATGCAGGTCTTTGGAGTATGGCAAAAGACATCTTTAATCCCTGTATTTGCTAAAGATAATTTAGGACAGTGCTTTCCATTGGTTATTTTAGTATATTGCTGTATTTACTGCATCTAAAAGGATCACATGGCCACATTATTCAGCTTCACCTGACACATCTTCACCTGACACATTTTACCCATCACTAACCTAACTAAGCAATGAATATTAATTTTTGTAGACATACTCAAAACCATAAGTTTTTAACCATATTCAAACTTAAAGTTTGGAGACAGGATTACCAAGAAAACAATACATTTTTATATTACACTTGGAAACCAAGAGGGATTGTTGGATCTTCCTCATAGATTTGACAAGATACACCTATTAGAGGGGTTCTGAGACATCCATCAGCACTCTGGATGCTGGCTCTGAAAATACCTCAAAGCTGGCCTTGGCACCTAAGGGCCAAGATCTCATTGCCATACATATTAGAGAAATTTTCTCTCAAAGTACGTAACCCTCCATGTTCTTCTGTCCCTTCTCTACCTCTTACTCTTTGATTAAGATGGTTGTTTTCTCCTGTATTGTTTTTGCTTTTGTTTCAAATCTTACTTCTTAGATCTACCCAGGAGCAGTGCACACCTAATGGCTCACATCTCTATACTGCTTGGGTGTGGTTATCTTCCATATTCAAACTTTTTATTAGCGTTTCAGCATTTACTCTCTCATCCTGCAAGGTAGAAAAATCCATTGCATATCATCTTCACTCTAGTACTTTTACATGCATTAACTTTTCCAACTAAAAACTGGAGATGTCACATGTTAGAAACCCTTCCTTATATAATAAATCCAAGATGTAACACAAATATACATTACATTTATGCAAAGCCCACAGTCACTATTGCAAATGGTAGGAGGATTTTAGACAGATCCCAGAGAAGAGTACTAATCCAGGTGACAGAGTTGGTATCAACTGTTGTAATTCACCAGCATTCTGTTTTGTTTCCTTTTTTGTCAACTCTAGACACAAGACCAACACAGCAATATTTCCTGCTTTATATTTTTATGCTTCTGCATAAAAAGTGGTACAGTGTAGCCAAGTATAAATGTGCTATGCATACGTAAAACTATACCTATTAAATCTGACTAGGAATAGTAGCAATAGTGGGTAGAAAAAAGTAGCAGCAGATGCATAAAACCTAGGCAGAAAGCCAGGAATTATACTATATTGTATTTCTATCACCTCTCCTGCCCCTATCAGTTACAGTACAAGAAGCACAGGTATGCTTTGTAACAATAACTTTCATTGCACATCCTGTCTGAAAAAAGTATTCTACCAAGGCAACCATGTTATTATCTGCAATTTTCCCACATTTATACCGGAGTTTTAATACTCTATCACTGGCAAAACTAACAATTGCTCTTTGATACCTACTTACCTACACATTTAAGTCATGTACTGTGAAACCTTAAAAACCCCTGCAATCTTCCACTTTTTTGCACATTATTTTCTACCTGCAAATTCAACATGAAGTAACAGATGCACCAGGAAGGCAAAAATTGCACATCAGATATAGCGTTTTTCACCAGATGTAAGTGTTTAAGAACCTGAAGACTTGAGACCTTTAAGTTGCTGGGCAGGACCGTCACCAGGGCAGTAGTGCAAAATTAGTGAATGAAGACGCAGCAGCTCATTCGCCTACACTGCACCCTGATGGGAAGGACCCTGCCTGCAGAGGCCTGTTCAGGGAATCCTGTCTCGGGCGGGAGTTTTGTCAGCGCAGGGTTCCGGTGATGGAGAGAACGGCGGAAGGTCTGGTGCGAAGGGATGCGGTGAATGAAGTGGCGTTTCGCTGCTCCCGAAGTGATGCCCACCCTTCAAGCGACAGCGCACGGCGGCTGGTAGCACACAGGTAATCCTGACTAAAAGCCGCCAGCTCGGGCCAGCGTCCGCCGAGCGGACAGATACCTCCTCCTACAAATAATTCCCTTCACTCGGGGATTCCTCGGCTTGGCTCTTGGGGAGCTGAGACTTTTCCTTCGAGAGCCCGCCCCTTGTGAAAACCGCACGGTCTCCCGCTGCCGCTCACGCACACCAAAGTTTTGCCGCTCTCGCCATAGCGACGCGGGCAGGGACGCCCAGCCCCGGCCGCCCCCCGCCCGCCTGACCCAACCCGGCCCAGCCCGGCGCCGCCTCACCGTCCCAGCTCGGACTCCAGCTCGAAGTAGTGAGCCAGGGTGTCTTTGTTGGAGCCATCGATCCAGTAGTCGGGCGCGGCGGAGCCGGGGCAGCTGGCGGCCGACGAGCTGGAGGAGGAGGATGAGGAGGACGAGGAGGATGAGGATGAGGAGGGCATGGTGACTTTCAGCATGCCGGGACGCCTGCCGGAGGCTGTCCTCCGCGCCGGCTACAGAATGCAGAGCGACAAGGCGGCGGCTACACCTCGTCTCCCCTCTTTCTCTCCTTCCTTACTTATTTCCTTCCCTCCCTCGCTCTCCCCTCCCTCTCCCCTCCTCCCCTTTCCCCCGCGCCGCGCTGGAGAGGCGGCGGCAGGTCCCCAGCCCGGCGGGGCGGGGCCGGGCCGGGGGGATGCGCGTCCGCTCCACTTCATCCTCCCCGCCGAGCGGAGCGGCACCTCCGCGCCTGCAGCGAGAGACCCCCGGGGGCGGCCCGGGGCGGAGGGAGCGCTGCGAGTTCAGCGGCACCGGGAGCGGGACACGGGCCCGCGGGGGGACAACCGCACGGGAGGTGAAACCGCATCCCGATCCGCGGGCGGTGTGCGGCGGGGCCGGGCAGGATGCGCAGCCCGTAGCGAGGTGGGCGCCGGCCCGCCATGCCGCAGCGTTTTGCCAGTTCCCGAAAGGGAGTTCAGGAATTCTGCCGCGAATTTGGCGAGGAGGGTGTGGGGGCTGAAGCTGAACAAAGCAAACAGCAGTGGGAAAGAAAGAGACTGACAAATTCTCGAACATGACTATAAAAATCCCCAAACTCATCTTCCCACCAGCGAACTAAAAGAAGCCATAGAGAAATAAAACTGCTGTGGTGCAATGCCACTCTTTAACAGGTTATGAAATCTGCAGGTTACGAAATGCATGCGAATTACACTAAAGCATGCTACATCCTCGACTGCAAAATCCTTAGCCAGAAACATCTATTAGAAGGGTCGTTTTTGTTGGTGTGGTGGTGAAATAAAACAGCAGCAGTTGTGTGTGCCTCGCATGCATAGTGTGCCAGATCAATCCCACTCACATCCTCTCTGTGCTGTTACACCCACTCACACTGCCATGCCAGCACAGGCAGGAGGTAAAATGGACCATGTGCAAACCTGTGCAGCAGAAGGGACAAAGTAGTGTCCTCTGATTTCCAACCACAATTCACTGGCCTGCTTTTTAAACATCATAATTCTTCCTCAAATAAAGCACAGTATCCTATTCAGCATTGTGCTAATTTAGATGTATTGATGTTTTCCAAAATTATTTGTTTCCCCTCATAAACAAGTCTATTATTGTTCCTTAAGTTCTTTACTGGCAACTAATCTTAACACTGAACCTCATAATTTCTTAAAGATTTTAACAAAGAAATGCTTCTCTCTGAGTAACCAGATAATAGAAGCAGTATCTCCTAAACTAGTCTTTGTTAGTAGCAGGAAAGGATAAGAGATAAATTAGATAGATAAACGAGAGATAAAACCTTTTCACCTCCAGATTACTTATTGCCATTATAAAATTAAAATGTAGACACCTCTCCCACTGTAATTTGAGATTTTATCATTTTCAAATTCATATTTGAAAGTCAGAAAAAAGTAACCCAAAGTCCTGATTAGAAAATCAAGTTCCATCCAATACAGTTTCACAGCAACTCCAGATTTTCTTTGAGATGAGTGTCATGCCCAGAGCACCCACAGTTACAGGACTGAGATCAGCACCAGAGCAGCAGGCAAGCAGCAGCTTTTGCACTGCTGCTCATAGCCTCTTTCAGCCCCCCAGCTCCCTCTGTCTCTGCTGGTGCATGCAGATCTTTTCTTTATAAGTCTTGGGCTGAAGGGTGGCACTTTTTTATCTTATTTGTTAACAACACCTCCTGGGAGAAGAAATGGTCACCGATGAAGACAATCATGCATGCACAAAATGGCAAATCAGGACACTTAGAAGACAGTGGTTTTCCATGTCGTATTTTTAGTCAAATATCTAATATATTCTGCATGCCAAAGGGTACATAAAATTCTGTTCTGGTGGTGGTTTTGTTGAAATTATTTTAGTAGCATTATATTTGTCCAGGTACTTGCAATCAGGTTCATATCTGTAACCATCTAGATTTAGCATGAGTCCAGCTACTCCTTGACCTAGCACCAGTGGATGTATTTATTTTTTTTTAAACTGGAGTATCTCTAGAAAAGGCATTTTACTTTCCTTGAAACTCTGACTCAAAAATGAGCTGCATAGCACTATGCTGACACCCTTGTACTTGAAAACTGACTGGACCTTGTTTTCCAGAAGGCCCACATCCTCCAAAAATTGAGATCACGATATCCAAATGTGTCCATGTAGAATCAAAGAAAGTCTTCAGGTTGCACACTGTATCTAACCAGCCAAAAAAAATGCCTCTCATTCTCATGGAAACCAAAGACAGCATTTCAAATGTGCAGTGCTCCAACTCAGGTCTTTGTCAACCATTTGAAGATTTGCACAGACTTTATTGGACATGAAACTAAAACACTAACAAATCTTCATTTATCAATTTGTGACATACTATGTAAAAAATATAATTATGGAGATACAAAGATCATCATTTTCCTGCCAACAAGCCCAGGTTACAAACTCAAAGAAAAAAGGCAGGTCAAGGAGGAAGCAGTTTATATGAACAAAACATACATGCAAGAGATGTCCAATCTTCTGCCCTTCTCCAGTCACCCATAAATTTAAACCCCAAAGCAGGAATGTAATCTGGTGTATTGGTGGAGGTGTGGGATTAGTAATCTTTCTGCCCTCCTTGTAGCTGTAGTCCTGTTTTGTGAATACTCGTCCTTTGTATAGACATCACTGCATCAGGTATAAGCAGAATGTACTTTAGAGGGCAAAATTAAAAGGTAAATATAGGATAGGAACTTTTTAAGCTTGACTTCTGGAATTTTCATACAATTCTAGCATTTAGGTCTTGAGTAGAAACTCAATAAAAAACAAATTCCGTCCTGAGTTTTGAATCAATAGTTTCTAGTTTGTGGGCATAATTTGAAAGAACACCATGTTAGTCCCCTGAGACTTGTCAGTATTTCTTCCTGGTCAAACTACAGCAGCTTCTTATTGAAGGTATGGTGTGTCCACACCTATTGTAGTAAAGGCAGTGTTATCTATGAAAAGCAAATTGTCACATACAGTCCCCATTAAGGAATATTTCCCTCAAAATGGTTTCCATATACTAGAGCTTCCTTCTTTACAAAGATGATCCAGTATGGATTCCACATTTCCACCTGTTCTAGACCAGATGCTTATCTGCTATAACTGTAACACAAATTAAGTCTTCTGAAACAGAAGTTGCATAAACTGTGTCACACATAAGTCAAAGAGGTTGAGATCAAGGCAAATCCCCAAAGCTTTCACTTCCCTTCCCTGTCATTGATTTTTCCCTGCTGAATACAAAGCCTTGCATTACATTTTATTTTTTGCAACATCTTTCAACTCCTGTTCAACTTTCAGTACCTCTGGATGACTATGTAAGGTTCCATGGATGCCTGTCAGTTGGGAATGCTAAAATTTCTGCCAATTTCTTTGTTTTCATTAATGTATAGGAAGCCTTATTACTTGTATTGAATAAGTTCATCACAGTCTCTTAATTTATTATCATCTTTCATGCTGTTTTATGTGTAAATCTAAGTCTATTTAAAAATTTATAGAGCTGCTGGGTAAGGATGGACTTTTCATCATAGTTGTATGCGAACAGTTTAAATCAGGTGAGAATGAATGCAGTGCTGGGGGAGACCAGCAGAGTAGTGATGTTGCAGAGGAGGTGTCTTTATGCAAGAAAACAAAGAGGAGGAACATACTGACCCATACTGACCCTGACTCATACTGAGTGACAATAGTGGTGAAGGAGAGTAAAAATGTGCCCTCTACCTCAAACGTTACTCTCAGGATTTGAAGTCAAGTCAATTCTTTTTGCCAGTGACTGAGAAAAGCAGACATGTAAATGGGGATTAAAGAAGTGATTGCCTGAAAATAAACTGTTAGAAAACAGTGTGATTCATCCATCTCTGAAACACATCATGTGGGCTGTGGGTATCAATANAAGGCACATAGAACAGTTATCTTTGTACCATAGTCACTTATCTTTCCTGTCCCTCTTAAGGTGATTCAATAAATCATTTGATTTCTAGGATGTAGGAAGATACTTGAAGCATTCCCTTTCATTTTGCAGGACTAAACAGTGTTGGTTAACAAAAAAAACAAAAAAAAATACAAAGCTGGTCCGCAATTCTATCTATGAGTCATTAAAACCAAATAAACCACCCCCCTGAGGACAAGCTTCACAAACCAGAAGTCACCTGGTAGGACCAACAGAAGTTACACATAACTCTTCATGACTTAAGCTTGCTTAGCTGTTGCTGGTTCTCTAATCCCTGCTTAAACAAATTCCAGCTGGAGGCCCTTTGCCATTATCAGCAGCTCGAGAAATTTCTCCAGGATATTGTGCTTCCTTGCTTCTCTGGCAGAACTTTCTCTTCCCCTCAAATGCTATTACGCAGTTTAAATATGTAGTTTAAACTTCCTCCATCACAGGGGAAAAGAACATCCTCCTCACACGATACCCTGCACACCAAAAAAAAAGCAACCTATTAAGTGAACTCTAAAATGTACAAGTAAGAATACAAACTTTAAGCCAGGTTTAATGCATTGTTACACTTTCAACAGAAAGTTGAAAAAACCTGTTAGGAAAACAAATATAAAAGGTCCTAGTCACAGGCAAGCACTCTTAAAATAAAAGCCAACATTGTTAATATTGTTTATCTCACTCTCAAGAAAGAAAAGAAAATTTTATCCATGTTTTGGTATTTGGAAAAAGAAAGCTGCATACAGGAAATTATATGAAGACTGTAAGAGGGAGGCAAAATTAGCAGTTTCTGACAAATGGTCATTTATATGAGGAGCATTCACTTTCCCAGGGTAGGCTGGAGTCCATCTTCTACTCAGTGGTAAACTGGTCATTTCAGGGGAAGGTTAGAGGGAGGTTTAAGCATTAGCAGCCTACGTGGATTTGCAATGAATTGAAGCAATAAATTCCCTCCCCTACTTAAAACACCTTTTTTCTATTTCCTAAAATGCATGTTCTGCATAGCACCATAGAAAACATTAAGGAATCATTTGAAGGGGAACAGCCGCCACTCACTTCATTTTAAATGCTAGTCAGTGGTTGTGCATGTCCATTTGCTGATTTGTGAGCAAAACGCAGTTAAAAATTCAGCAGGTCCCTCTGTGTTATATTGCCCAGCAGAGAGAGATAGTGTAAGCTGCCTGCTTGGTTTTCCCATATAAATACACACAGATTCAGCAATGTAAGATTTCTTACTACAGGTATAAAGAAAACTCTTGACTGCCAGCACCTCAATACCTTATCTAGCAGTAAAGTGAGTTCAGTAGCCAGATACATTACCAGGAACTTAATAGCCACAGTTAAAATCAAAGAGATTTCAAGGTCTATCCCTACTGCTGTTCCAAAAGGCAGCTAAGTTACTAGCTAGACCAGCTAGTGTTCTTGCCTTTCCAGTTGCCTGATTCTGTGACCTTCCCTTACCCCAAACAAAATAAATAAAACCCTGCTGTGTTGTGAAAAACAATTAAGGCCATCAGTTCTGACTGCTGCAATCCATTATGAAACAGACCTTCTTTGTTTCACTCATCTGCCTCATATTTAAGTGGCTATAAATTGAGAGCGCTGTTAACTGTACTGGGTTTCTTGTGACTTGAGTGCCAGTGACAATGGTGGGAAACACAAACAGCTTGTACCTGGGGCATGGTATAGAAGAGAAAAAATAGCTATCCTAATTTATTTCA
>VXBU01006166.1:19090-30496 GCA_013400315.1 Bombycilla garrulus
GTATTGGGGTACAGAGGGACTATGGGGTTTGATCTATTGGGGTGCAGAGTATTGGGGTGCACAGACACAGGGGTGTCATGGACAGGTATTGGGCTACAGGGACTGAGGGTGTGATCTATTGGGGTGTGTGATCTATTGGGGTGCCATGCACAGGTATTGGGGTACAGGGACTGGGATGTGTGATGCAGTGGGGTGCAGAGTATTGGGGTGCTCAGGGCATGATGTGTGTGTTCTATTGGGGTGCAGAGTATTGGGGTGCTCACAGACTGGGGTGTGTGATGTATTGGGGTGCACAGGGACTGAGGCGTGTGAAGCACAGACTGTTGGGGTACAGGGACTGGGATGTGTGATCTATTGGGGTGTGGGATCTATTGGGGTGTGTGATCTGTTGGGGTGTGTGATCTATTGGGGTACAGGGACTGGGATGTGTGATCTATTGGGGTGTGTGATCTGTTGGGGTGCTCAGGGAATGGGGTGTGTGATCTATCAGGATGTGTGATCTGTTGGGATGTGTGATCTATCAGGATGTGATCTATCAGGATGTGATCTATCAGGATGTGATCTATTGGGATGTGTGATCTCCTGGAGTTCACAGGGATCCATCTGGGGCTGTGCAGGATCCTGGGAGCACAGAGGTTCTGGGGACCCCAAAACCGTGCAGGCCCTGTGGGATGGGCTCTTCCCAAGAGAGGATCCCCACTTTTTGGTGAAAGAAGACATTTCTGCACTTCATGTTTTTAGAATATGAGACCAACAGAGCTCATGGGGCTGCGCTGTCCTTGCAGGGGGAGTTTTGGGGTAAAATCCAGCTCAGTCTGGTTCTTGAATGTTCCTCTTTGGTACAAGGATGGAGATGGTGATGCTGAGCACAAGAAAAAACCCAAAAAGCGTTTGATAAAACAAACTCATTTAATACAAGAACCAAATGAGCCATTTTGTTACCAGTTCCTTGGAAAAACCCAGGTCCCCCAGGCAAGAGAGACAGAGTCACCAAAACCAGTCAGTTCACACCAAAAAACAGCAAAGTTCCCCAAATTCCCCCTTCCCTCCCATCAGTAAAAAATACAGTACAATGATTCCATTGATACACTTCTAAAATACAGAATTTACAACAAACTCTCCCCCTGCCCCTTAGAGAAATGTGACAAATATTGATTGATCTTTTCTTTGAAGCAAATCCAAGTGCTTTTACCAAAAAAGCTACATTCCCAAAAACCTGTGGGTGTGGAGAGCCTGGCTTCCCACCAAGGTGCATAAAGCTCCCAAATTAGGTGGGGATTAGTGAAAAAAAAAGCTGAAAAAAATGGAATTAGATGAAAATTCAAAAGCAAAGGCAGGTGAGAGTCGGTGGCAGTGAAGGTACCTGGGGAGTTTAGAGCTCACAAGGCTCCCTAAGAGGGGAGGCCACACTGCTTTTGTACGAAACAATGAAAATAAAAATCGAAAATAAAAGTCAAATCCTTATTTGCTGAACTCAGCAAGGCAAACATGGTTCTGTCCTTCCTTTTCAGCTGCAGGAACATCTTGAGGGGTCAGAAATCACAATTCCATCAATAATCAGGGATAAAATTAATTGTTTTTTTTATCATGCAGAATAAAATGAAGCAAAACTGAGTCTGAGCTCCCGGATTTGGAATTCCTTGGATGCTGAAGTTGTCCAAGTTGCTTTTTCCTTCCAGGTGCTCAGAGCTGTGCCCAGCCTTGGGGAGGCTGTTCCAGCTGCACCCTCAGAGAAGGAGGAGATTGGGTTTAATTTAGTCTGAGATCAGTGAAGCTCAGTTTAAACAGGACAGGCTGAGGTGAGGAGCAGGAAATTCCTGCCTGGACTTCATTCCCAGGAGCATTCCCAGAGTGAAATGTTCTGTGTAATAATGCCTTGAAAAAATCCACACGGGAATCACAGGCACTTCCTCCCTCTGTCCACAAAGCTGAGCCTAAATTATCCTGTTTTGCAGCAAATCCATGTTTAAGTCCAAGTTTATCCCTCAGAGCAGCGTTCTCCTCTGGAGCTGTGTCCCATTATTCCCCAAAGATCCACAGCACGTTGACTCCAGACAAACCCAGGTTTACACGCCTGCAAAAAGGGATCAGAATTGGCCACTTTCATTTAAAAGCTGCTGTAAATTTGATTTTAACACCATTAATTCTCAGCCCAGCGTGGTGGTTTTGGTCTGACACCATTCCCATCTTGTTCCCATCCATACTTACCCCAACATCCCAGACTCCTTGGTCTTTATGATGTACAGGAACATCAGCAAGGTGTGGAACATGTTGTTCCTGCCCTGGAGCCACAGAAAGACACGAGGATTTAGAAATCAACATAAAAAAATCTCAGAATTTTCCTAGTTTGGAACTTCCCCTCAGAATTTGCACTGCCCTTAAGGGGTGACATCAGTGACATCACCCACCAGGGATTGTGATTTGGGGTTTTACAATTAATTGGCAGAAAATTAATAAGAGGAAGCCCCGTGTCCAGCACAGCAGCAGAGTAAGTACCGTGTGCTGGAGCAGCCTCTGTGTAAGGGGCAGAAAATGTGTGTAGGATTTTAGGAGACCCCAAATGAGGCCTGGAAATGATTGCTGAGAGCAGCAGGACAGCAAAGCCCCTCACCTTGGGCGGGCTGTGGACGTGGCACTCATAAATCAGCTCGTAGTGGGGTGGGTTGATGCTGCTCTGGTAGATGCAGAACACGTTTTCGTTCGAAGTGTCTGAATTAAAAATTAATTTAAATAAAACCAGATGTCAGAGGTGCTGATTTCAGAGGTGCTGCTGTGATCCCAGAGGAAAAGCTCAGTACCTGGTTTATCCGGGGTCTGGATGAAGTGCTGGGAAGTGAAGGTTTTGCCGTCGGGGTATTTGGGGTGAGGAGGGAGCCTGGAGTCCAGGTAAGTGCAGAACACGTGCATCAGGATCTGGACAAACACAGCCAAACCTCACTGGAACGGCCCCAAAACCCAGCAGCTGCCTCCCCATAATCCCACCAGTTAATCCCAGTCTCTGATAATCTGAGGTTACAATTTAAGCCCAGCTTTAGGAGTAGCTTCATCCCTAAATCACCAATTTCAGATCAGGAGCTCAAAAACTGCTCTGCCCACCCCAAACCCAGCAAGGAAACTTCTCCCTTTCCCTCATGGAAATCACTGGAAAAGTCTGGGCTGGCCAAAAATGTGAAATGAACTCTTAGGATGAGCATCCAGGAAGGCAGGGGCAGCCTGAGGGTTGTTTTAGCCCTTTCTGGAGAGTTCTCAGTATTTTATGTGGGTAACATCAGCAAATTATCTGTGATCTGGTGCTTTCTGTGCTGCTTACACCCAGCAGGAGCTGTTTGACAGAGAAAAGGGAAAATTTGCTGGGAAAAAAATGCCACAAATCTTCAAAAATCTGGGAGATGCACCTTGGAGCTCACAGCATTGTGTTACCCACAATTAACAAAAATGAAATAGTTCATTTGTTCGGTTTTGGGCTTTGTTTTTTTTTTTTTTTTTACTAATAGCCTTAAACTAATATCAAAACTTAATATTAAAACTTCTTTACTTGCACTTTTGAGCTGTTCCTGTTTATCAGGACACTCAGAGCTGCTCCACACCTGGACAATTCCAAATATTTCACCACGTTCCCAAGGAGAAAACCAAATCTTATTTTAAAGTCGATTTTGCACTTCCAGCAATGCAATCTCTTCAATTACCCAGCAGCAAAGCTGCAAAGCTCTGTTTTCTGATTTTCCCCACGTTCCTCAAAGAGTCCCTGGCTGCTCCCCCCAAAACCTGTCCCAAATTCCAAGCAGTTTTCCTGGGAACTGACCGAGGAGTCGGTGGGAAGGTCCGTGTCCCACTTGCGACCCTTGAAATCCCCTCCTCCGTTCCAGCGGAAGGAGCTCATGCATCCTCCCTGGGAAAGCTCTGCAAAAAAAACAACAGCCTGTCACTCCTGAGGGCTGGAAATGCACCTGAACAAATCCTCCCCACTTTCTGCTGCAGAAAATGGGGGAGAATTCACATGGGGGATAGGGAGGGTGTTGATAAAAGGGGTGAAGTTCCAGGATGGTTTTTGCTGGTAGATTCAGGAAGGGATTTAATCGCTCTGCACCTTGGGATGGCAGGAGGAAATCATGGAGTGGTTTGGAGTGGAGGGGAAATGAAAAATCATCCAGGGACAGCTCATCATCCAGGGACAGCTCCCACCCCCCCAGGGTACTCCCAGACTGGCCTTGGAACCTTCCAGAGCTCCAGTGAAGGATTATCCAGGGACAGCTCATCATCCAGGGACAGCTCCCACCCCCCCAGGGTACTCCCAGACTGGCCTTGGAACCTTCCAGAGCTCCAGTGAAGGATTATCCAGGGACAGCTCATCATCCAGGGACAGCTCCCACCCCCCCAGGGTACTCCCAGACTGGCCTTGGAACCTTCCAGAACTCCAGGGAAGGATCATCCAGGGACATCTCATCACTCAGGGACAGCTCCCATCATCCAGGGTCACCTCCCACCACCCCAGGCTGCTCCAAACCCTGTCCAGCCTGGTCTTGGAACCTTCCAGAACTCCAGTGAAGGATTATCCAGGGTCACCTCATCACCCAGGGACAGCTCCCACCACCCCAGGCTGCTCCCAGGCTGGCCTTGGAACCTTCCAGAACTCCAATGAAAAATCATCCAGGGTCAACTCATCACCCAAGATCCAGAACCAATGAGTTCACCGAGTATGGAAATGTCTGGAGATCAGAACAGCACAAACCTCTGATCCTCTCCACCAAGTACTCCTGGTTTGGGGTGAGATCCAGGTACTGCACCAGAGCGTTCAGGGTGGGGATGAGTGGAGCTTTCACCAGAGCTGCCTGTTTGAGGCTGCTGATGCTGGCTTCTGCAAAACAAGAGGCTCAGCTCAACCATTCCCTGCTCAGAGCAGCAAATGTTTCCAGCCCTCAGCAATATTTGATCCCTCACACCACCCCAAAGTTCAGCTCAGTTACTACAAAGTAGCACAAATCTGCTTCAGCTACAAGGAAACAACAGGAATTCACGGGCAGAAGTGGGAGAGAAACAGAATTAAAACAAAAATAGCATTGCTGGTTTTTTAAGCACTTTGCAACAGTAGATTTTGAGGAAACACTCTAAGAACAGAGAGAATTTAATTAAATCACGCATCAAATCCACCTCTCAGTTAATTTGAAGCAACAGAAGTTGCTGCTACAGAATCCTAACATGATGTGAAAAACAGAAGCCCAGCTCATCAGAATTTTTAAAAATTTGACAGAATTTTAAAAAACCCAGTTCTTTCAGGAAGTGGTGATTTGAAGGAAGAACTTGGAAAAGCACATAGCAGTGGAGACAGTGAGGCTTTTGGGAGACACTGAGAATTTACAGGGAATCTGTCTTTGAAATGCTCCCTGACTGATTAATAATCAATTATTATTAATGATAATTTGAGCTGTAAAATTAAATTTATGGGGGAAAAAAAAAGCATTTAAAAATTTTACCCAAGTTGTCCAACCACTGATATTTATAGAAAAATTATGGAAAATCTTCCCAGTTTAAAATGCAGGAGGTGGAACAAAGCAAACACCAAAACAGAGCAGAAATGGAACAGAAATATTTGCTAGACCTATTTTTTTTTAATTGTCAGGCTGCTGATCCTACCTCCAATCTGCAGCTCTGGGCAGCCCATCCTCCTCAGCTGGGTGCTCACAGATTCCATCTCTTCCACAAGAGGCACCAGGATGGTGTCATTGATCCACTAAGAACAAAAAAAAATGGGAAATTCAAGCTCAGAAACAACAGGAATGTTTAATAAACCCCTCAGCTTACACCCTACAATCATCCCTTCCATGAGCACAAAGCAGTTTAACCAAAGCCAATCAAGCAGGGAAATAATTTAATTTAATTTAATCATCAAGCCAGGTAGAATTTGAGTGACCCTTTCTGAAAAGGCAGAAAATTCAATATATAGGAATTGGGAAAAAGGATCTGCATCAGGTAAAGCTTTTTTGGACAATGAGGGTTCTGAATCACAGCCCTCCAAACACAAACTGATGGATCCAGTCCCTCTCCTGTTTGTTTCAGGCAGAATTTAAGTGACCCTTTCTGAAAAGGCAGAAAATTCAATGTACAGCAGTTGGGAAAATGGATATGTACCAGGTAAAGTTTTTTTGGACAATGAGGGTTCTGAACCACAGCCCTCCAAACACAAACTGATGGATCCAGTCCCTCTCCTGTTTGTTTCAGGATATCAGATGATAAATCTCTAAGATTTGTGTGTGACAAATACCCCAAACCTCAGACAGGCATGCAACCCTTCCCCTGTCAGGCACAGAGGAGGAATTTCCCCACCCCACCTGGAACTCCTCAGACAGAACTTACATTCCTGAATTTGGCCGTCCAGGAATCCGTGTGATCCAGGACCTGCCGGTTCATTGTCACCCGTGCCCAAACCTACAGAAAGATTTATTAAATCCATGAGAGCCTCACAGAACACAGAGCTTTTAGGGTCTGTGTAGGGTCTGTGACAATCCCTGCTGCTTGTAAAACAAGAGTTGGCTGAATGCTGGAGGACTTCTTTCCCCCACAAGCAAAATCCAAACCTTTACACAAAAGTGCATTTTAAAATCCCATTTCTCCCTCTTTTTTTAAATTTTTCTGTGGAATTTACCTCTTCTGCAGCCTGTTTGGAGCTCAGATCAGCTTCATCCTTGTGTGCAGAAGGAGCCTGGGACCTGCAGGCCAGCTGGTACTGGAACTTTCTCAGGATCTGTGCGTGGTCTGCCATAGAGCGGCTGTAGTTCCAGAAGGTTGGGCTGCTGGAGGGAGAGCTGGAATCTGAGCTGCCTGAAAAGATTCATTCATCCAAATGAAAAGTTCAGTTATTGCCAAGTAATTCTGGAACAAACAGCACAGGGACAACAGTTCAGTGTGAGTGAATACACTGAGGTCACTGCTAAAACTCTGGATTCGGACTTATATTGATTGTTCCAGTCCAGGAGAAAAATTTACTGGGTGTAGTTCATCCCTTTTATCCTTATCTTGATTGTCCCAATCCAGGAGAAAAATTTACTGGATTCACCCCCCTTTATCTTTATCTTGATTGTCCCAAACGAGGAGAAAAATTTACTGGATTCATCCCCTTTATCTGAAACCACCTGGCCAAAATCCCTCTCTTATCAAGGTGTTTTTATCTCAGTCCATTCCAGCCAACAGCTGCTGCAGAGATAATCCATCAACATTCCCATGATCCTGTTCCAGGGAATAATTGCAGGAAAACAATGGGGTTCAATTCCTCACCAGCAGCAGGTCCTTTGTCAAGCTCACTGCTGACCCATAAATGGCTTTTTTTACTGGTATTCTCCCATCAAAAAAGTCAATATTGGATAAAAGCAACACTTCTTCCCAAGCTTTTCCAAACAAATCCCTACCTGTCCCATCATAAAAATCAATATTGGATAAAAGCAACACCTCTTCTTCCCAAGCTTTTCCCACCAAATCCCTACCTGTCCCATCACAAAAGTCAATACTGGATAAAAGCAACACCTTTTCATTCCAAGTTTTTTCCACCAAATCCCTGCTAATCCAATAAAAAAAATCAATATTGGGTAAAAGCATCACCTTTTCATTCCAAGCTTTTCCCACCAAATCCCTATTTGTCCCATCACAAAAGTCAATATTGGATAAAAGCAACACCTTTTCATTCCAAGTTTTTTCCACCAAATCCCTGCTAATCCAATAAAAAAAATCAATATTGGATAAAAGCAACAGTTCTTCCCAAGCTTTTCCAAACAAATCCCTACTTGTCCCATCAAAAAATCAATATTGGGTAAAAGCAAAAAAGCAACACTTCTTCCCAAGATTTTCTAAACAAATCCCTACCTGTCCCATCAAAAAAATCAATATTGGATAGAAGCAACACTTCCCAAGTTTTTGCCACTAAATCCCTATTTCTCCCATCAAAAAAATCAATATTGGGTAAAAGCACCACGTTTTCATTCCAAGCTTTTCCCAGCAAATCCCCCATTTACCCAGCTGAACTCGGTGCTGCTTCTCCTCCTCGTTCCTCAGGAAGGTGTCCAGGGATTTGACATCTGTGATGCAGTCATCTTTGTAGGTGGAATTGTTGTAGAGAATGGGGGAGAATCTGTAGTGAGACCTTATCCCAGCACTGTCCACAGGCCCCACACTCACGGAATAGGGAGACCCATTGGGAGAGTGGCTGAAGCTGGAAACCTTGCGAGAAAACAAAATCCAATTTAATTTTATTTTTTTTACTTTTTACACGGCTCAAGCTGCTCCCTCAGCTGTTCCCCTGTCCATTACCTTGCTGTAGCTGCTGCTGGGTGAGTAGGGCACAGAGGGGCTGTGAGAGGGGCTGCTTCCTGGCAGGTTCTGCAGCTGGGGGCTGTAGCCACTCAAACAGCCCCCAGAGAATTTGGGGCTGGTGCTGGGTGAGCGGGAGGGGCTGTAGCTCAGCACACACTGGCCCTGGATGGGAGGTGATGGTGTCAGGGACAGCACTCTCTTGGCTGCTGCCTCCTTTGGAGGGGTCACTGGGACAGCTGCAAGGGAAGAACAGCAGGGTTACAACACGGGCATGCAGCAGCCTCCAACTGCTCTTGATTGTCCCAGTCCTGGAGAAAAATTTATTGGGTGTAGTTCATCCCCTTTATCTTTATTCTGATTGTCCCAGTCCTGGAGAAAAATTTATTTGGTTTAGTTCACTCCCCTCTATCCTTATCCTGATTGTCCCAGTCCAGGAGAAAAATTTATTGGGTGTAGTTCATCCATTTTATCTTTATTCTGATTGTCCCAGTCCAGGAGAAAAATTTACTGGGTGTAGTTCACTCCCCTCTATCCTTATCCTGACTGTCCCAGTCCAGTACAAAATTACTGGGTGTAGTTCATCCACTTTCATCTTTATTCTGATTGTCCCAGTCCTGGAGAAAAATTACTGGGTGTAGTTCACTCCCCTCTATCCTTATCCTGATTGTCCCAGTCCAGTAGAAAAATTTACTGGGTGTAGTTCATCCATTTTATCTTTATCCTGATTGTCCCAGAGTCCAGTACAAAATTACTGGGTGTAGTTCATCCGTTTTATCTTTATTCTGATTGTCCCAGTCCTGGAGAAAAATTTATTTGGTTTAGTTCACTCCCCTCTATCCTTATCCTGATTGTCCCAGTCCAGGAGAAAAAATTACTGGGTGTAGCTCATCCACTTTATCCTTATGTTGATTGTCCCAGTCCAGGAGAAAAATTTACTGGATTCAGCCCTTTTATCTGAAACCACGTGGCCAAAATCCCTCTCTTATCAAGGTGTTGTTGAAAGCAGTGTTAGGGATGGTAAAAGACACTGAAATTGTGGTCCCCTACAAAACTCAGACAAAACTGAGACCTGTGAGCCCACCCAGGAGAAATCCTACTGGGGGGATTTTCTAATAGTCCATCAGCTCCTCCACCTGCCCACTGTTCTTATCTTTAGCACTCTAATTGATGTTTTAATTATCTAAACACAATTAGTTCCACCTTCAATGGCCACAAACTGAACCACAGCTTGAGGAACAATGTGGAGCCCAACCCCAAACACCCAGCTCAGTATGCAGCTCTTGTCAGAGGAGATCATTCAGAATAAAGAACCCAGAACTGGAGAAACACAACAAAAAGCAGAAAAAAGAATAAAAAGAAGGTTTATTCCCCACCTGTCTTGCGCAGCCAGCCCATGATCTGCTGGCTGGGACTGGTGACCAAGCTGGTTGGTGCTGCTGTGTAGGTGAAATACCTCCAGAAATCAAACAAAGCATTGAGGCTGAACAGGGCTGCCAGGGCAAACTCTGCAGGAAACACACGACTTTCTGTCATGGTTTGAGCAAAAATGACATTATCTGCAAAACCAGGCTATGTCTATTATAAAAAGGTCATTATTAGTGCTGCCAGGTTGGGGAATTTCTGAGTTTTCTTCATTTTCTTAGGCAAGAACCATTGGAGATGATTTTCCTCACGGTTGAAATTAATTTATACATTTTAAAATGGGATTGTTATTTTCCCAAATATAAAATCTCATGATTCTTGCTTCTTTCCATCCTGTTTGACAGAGCTTAGTTTCCTCATCTGAAACCAACTGGAATTGCTGTAAAATATCATCCACTCCCAGAGCACAACACAGCAGGAAAATAAATCTGAGCCTCTCTAAAGCCTTAATCCACACATCAAGAAAGATTTCATGCATTATATAAATTCTTCCTGCCTTTTTACCACGGAGAAAAAGCTGTTAACACTCCTCATCTGCCACTAAAAAGATGGAATTCCAGCAGTTTCAAGCGAGATGACAGAAAGCAAAACAAACTTTTGGTTTTAAACTCAAACAGAAAAAATAAATAAATAAAAAAAAGACCTCCTATCAATAAAAATGAGTAAAAAAAGCAATCCTGAAATTTGATTTCAATCCTGCAAGGACTCACCAATGTACCAGAGTGGAAAGCAGGTGATGTTGTAATAAGTGCTTAGGAGTTTCCCAGTCCTGAAAAGCAAAACAAGAAAGAATTCAGCAGAAATTCCATCCTGGGGGTTATTTAGGGCTCCACACGGTGGAATCTTTGCTGGTTTGAGTCAGGTGCAGCAGTTAACTCACATTTCAGTGTAGATCATGCCTGCTACAGATATATTGAGGAGTCCCCAGGCCAGCACCACCTTCCTGGTCTCTGCCTGTTTCCTCATCTTCACAGCCAGGTCGATGAGGGAAGTGTCTGCGCTCTTATTTGGTGTCATTGTCTGTGAGAACACAGGGAAAAGGCAAAATCTGTGAGTTTTTACTCGGCAGGAAGATCCTCAGGAAGGTTACTGAGGAACTGTGTCCATCTTCTCCCTCATTTTTGAATAATAACAGCTTTCAAAAGGAGGAGGGAAAGCTCCTGCCTCCTCCAGGCAAGCCCAGTGTTTTTATTGAGAATTCTCATTATTATTTCAGTAGGGAACAGAGTATTTTCTGTCATATGAGACCCACAGATTTTATTTCCTCCTTTTTGCCCAGTAACACCTTATGTGAAGGAAATAACTCTGTCACAGGCAGGCAGCCCCCACATTTCCCCCCAGATCTCAATCCCCTCCCCAAACCTCACTTCTCCCCTCCTCAAACTTCATCTTTTTCCCCCATGCCAAAGCTCTTCGATCTTCACCAAAAACCTCTTTGATCTTCACCACAAACCTCTCTGATCGCCCTCTCCAAATTTAACCTCTTCCACTTCTCAAACTTCCCCTCTTTCCCATCCCAAACCTCTGCTCCTCCACTCCCCAAACCTCGCTTCTCCCCTCCTCACATTTCACCTCTCCTGACCTCACCATCCAGCTTCTCGAACCTCTCCTCTCCTCCTCCCCAAACCTCTCAGATCTCCCTCCCCAAAATCTTCCTTCTCCTCCTCCCCAGACCTCAGATCTCCC
>VXBU01006166.1:31395-43267 GCA_013400315.1 Bombycilla garrulus
TCTGCGCAAACACAGCTTCATATTTCTGTACGAGTGTCACCGAAACAATAAATAAAGGAATAAATAAGACTCCTAATACTGTCTTTTTAAAAATGTTAGCAGGTCAGGTATTTATGCTTGGCCAAGGTTGTGTGTGTGGCTGA
This sequence comes from Bombycilla garrulus, assembly GCA_013400315.1. Classification (NCBI taxonomy): domain Eukaryota; kingdom Metazoa; phylum Chordata; class Aves; order Passeriformes; family Bombycillidae; genus Bombycilla; species Bombycilla garrulus. Next base: position 31,539 of record VXBU01006166.1, read on the forward strand.
CAAAGTTCAAGCCTTCACATTGGCCCCAAATACAAAACTTTTTCCCTTGTTTATATATTTGAATGTGCAAATTCATTGTTTCTAAATTGCATCATCCTCTTAGTTAATTAATATTGTGTTTCCTATTAATTTCCTCACATTTTATACTGTTCTGGCCCAAATTATTTAGTAATTTTGTTATCTTTTTCTCAGACATGGAATCTCCAGCCTTCCAGCCTTTAATTTCCCCTAATTTTCTGGTAACAATATCCCTGAAGTGTTATAATTTTAATATCCCACGTGCCCAGTCTTCAAATTCTTTGTGTCTGTTCATTGAAGTTTGTCAGCATTAATTTTAACAAACGTAATCGATGATTTAATGATCAATGTAATAATAAAGGTCTGTGGAGAAGCTTTGCTAGTGCTGGTTAAAAGTGGGCGCTGCTCATAAATAACTAAAATTACAAATTAAAAATTAGTTATGGAAGTTATATCATTTCCAACACAGGCATGACTTCAAATTTTTGTGCAGGTGTAATTTCCTATTTCTGCTCTGAAATGCTGTAAATGGAAAGGGTTGTGTGTCTGAAGGTCTTGATTTCCTAATTTAAGGAAAACTGAGTTGGAAATACGTAGCTCCATTGCACCTAGAGTTATTACACTGACATAAAGCTGCAGATTTTCCAGAAACATCAAAAATATGGGTTCTGCTTCTAAAATTAATTCTAAGTGTCCAAGTGATAAACCACATACTGAATTCTCTACTCATTCTTTATCCAGGGCATTTCCAAGGTGGATTAGGGACAAGGAGGCCATCCATTATGTGCAGAAATAATAATTCCCTCATCAGTAATCCAAAATAAATTGGCGTTATAGCCAATTAACTCTGATTATCCAGGAGATGAGTTACCGGGGGAGCCCTTTGCCACGTGAGTGAAATATTTCTATCCAAAGGTGAAAATTTGCTGGGATTTTTTTTCCTAAAAATGACAGGAGAGGATCTTGGTTTGCTTATTTGAGGCAGCAACAAAGGGTCTGGATTTTACAAAAACTGAGTGACTCTGTTGAAATTTAATGATTTTTTGTGGCTTTTCAAGTTGTTTTTGGGGGATTGTGTGACAGCACAAGGAAGATTTGTATCAATACAGAGATTTTAGGCAAGGAGAGGGTTAGGCTGGTGAGGTTTAACCTTGGGTAGGTTAACCAAGGTTTAACTTTGGGTAGGTTAACCAAGGTTTAACTTTGGGTGGCTCAGGGTGTTCCTGACTCACTGTGTGACTGTGGAGAGCACGTCCCACCCTGCCCACGCTGCAGGAGAGCCCTGCCTGCCCTGTCCCACACACCCTCCTCCCTTTTCGGGCTCTGCGAGCCGCCCTGGAGCTCAGCCCAGGTGTTTTGGGGTTTTTTTGAGCTGAGCTGGGTTCAGGGGGGACTTGGACCCGAGCTTGGGGACATCCTGGCTGTGGAGCTGCCCTGGGAGGTGTGTGAGGACCTGTGCTGCTCAGTGCCACCAGCCCTGCTCTGCTCCTCTTGCTGGATCCTCTTCAGGCTCTGCTGCTCGTGGTGAGGTTCCTTCTGCCACCTGATTTGCTGTGTCACCTCTGCCTGCCTGCTGCTCCTCTTTTGGGACCCTGGGATCAGCACTGCTGATGTTTTCAGCCTCTAAAATCCCACAGTGGTTTGGGTGGGAAGGATCTTTTAAGATAATGCAGTTCCAACCCCTGCCACGGGCAGGGACATCTTCCACGGCCCCAGGGTGTTCCAACCTGGCCTTGGATATTCCAGGGATCCAAGGATTCTCTGGCAATTCCAGCAATTCCCAATTCCCCAATCTCCCCTTTCCCACTCTGAAGCCATTCCCTGTGTCCTGTCCCTCTGTCCCTTGTCCCCAGTCCCTCTCAGCTCTCCTGGAGCCCCTCCAGGCCCTGGAATGTTCTGGAAGCTCTCCCTGGATCCTTCCCTTCTCCAGGGGAACATTCCCAGCTCTCCCAGCAGCTCCAGCCCTGAATCTCCTCTGGATTCACTGTGATTCCGTGGATTCCTGTGGCTCAGGGTTTATCTCCAGACCTTTTTGGACCCCACAGCTCCAGCACGAGGTCATTTTGGGGGCCCTGCAGCTCCTCCAGGGGATGAGGAGTGAGCCCAAGGTTTGGCTTGGGGTGCAGCTCCTGAAATGCAGTGGGTGGAGGCCCCAGAGGATGCTGAGCAGGGCACTCAGAGCTTGTTGGGATACTTCATCCTGCTGTCAGGTTTGGCAGGGTTCCTTGGCAGCCCTGAAATCCACGTGGGGTGTAGCATGAGTAATGAAACGAGCTCTGATTTTGTCCTGGATTAAATCCCTGCTTCCTGTTTTCAGAGAGAGAACTGAGGTAGGTGGTGCAGACAGTCAGCTGATTCCTTATGAAATATGGAGGCTGGGAGCTACAGGTGGGATTTGATTTCCTGTAGTTCCAGGAGCAGCCAATTTCTGTCTCGTGGGATACATTTTTGTTATTTGGTTTAAGTTGAGGGAGTAGAGATCTTTTTTTTCCTCCAGGAACTGAGTTTGGTTTAACCTTAGAGACCAGAGCACATTCTCCTGGTGCCCCCAAGACAAAATGACTCAATCCTACAGACCAAAACACGTCTGATCCCTGCCTGGGGCTTCCTTTGTTCCCAAAAACATGAGACAAAGGACTTGTTTGGAACTGTGAACAAAACAGGACACCCGTGGGAGTGGAGGTGCTGACAAATGCTGAGTGATACAACCGAGATCTTTATTAAAAATTTCCTCTAGGATTTGTCAGGAAATTCCTTTCCTGGCTCTCCTGAGGTGGATTGAGCAGCTGAACGTCTGCCCTGTGTCCCTTCTCCCCAGCTCCTGGCTGTCCCTCAGAAACATTTTGATTTGGATAAACAAAAAGTTTATCCAGCAGCCCTGTGACCCCACCTGCAGCTGTGGGGCAGCTGTGTCTTCCCATGGGAGATTATTCTGCCCTCCCACGTGGATTCCAAAGGATCTCCAAATATCCAAATGGTCACCTCGAAATCCCCACAGCCGAGAGTGGGCTGCTGACCCTCAGGGAGAGCTGGGATCAGTTCAGCTTGTCCCTGTTTTCCTCTGCCCTGAAAAACATGTGGAAGCCACGCACATTTTTGTGGTCAGAGCTTTGGGACAGACTCCTCCCCTCCTCAGTTTGGATGTGTCAGTGGAAAATATTTTTTTGGAGGTGAAATCGGCCTTGAAGGCGCTGATAAATGTGAGAACGTGATCACATGGAGTGATAGGTTCTATCAGATGTGTTTCAGCTGAAAAACAACCTCTGTATAAATTTCCCTCTGCCAGGCCCAGCTGAACTTTCAGGAAACATGAAGCTGATTTTGATCTTTGGCGCCCTCATCGGGGCTTCCCTGTGCCTGGAAACCTTTGTTGGGTGAGTTACATTTCTGGGGAAAAAATTTAATTTAAGGATGCTGTCCGCTTGTTGTTTTTCGTGGTCTCCACATAATCTGCCTGGGGAACATTTTTTTGGTTTTTGTGACTGCTGCTCTGGTGTTTGAGGGAAGCTTTCTTTACTTTCATTTGGGTTTTCTAAAGAAGGGTTCAGCTGTGGAGTTGAGATCCTCAATTCCCGTTCATCCAAGGTTTGATTTTGGCTTGAGTTAACCTCACAGAAAAGCAGAGTTGAAAGACCAGAACTTGTCCTCAGATCAAAAAGTTCACCACTTTCCCTTTTCCCATCACGTTTCTTATTTCTTTTTCTTCCTCTTCTTTCTGCCTTTCTAAACATTTTAAACCCTAATTTTCAACCATTAAATTCTAAAGGTTTGTCTTTATGTTACATTGCAAAAATTATCCTGCAGCGTATTTCCTCACAGCCTCACTGACCATGGAAGAGCCTTAATAATTAAAAATTATAAAATCCTACTGGATAAAACCTGAGGTGCCCTAAGTGAGCACTAGATTCCAGTGAGTAAATCCATGTGTGAAGGTTTAAGAATAAAAAATTTCATAAACAACGTCCCAAAACTGAGGGATTTGTAAAGCCAGGAGGGGCTGTTTTGATCATTTAATCATGAACTGAATTCTGGTGAATCCTTTCCCTCAGCATCTGTGGTTAATTCACAGCACAACCCAATCCTGAGATAAAGCTTATGGCGATGAAACCAGTAATAAGTTATTAATAAGTAATAACTTATTAATCCAGTAATGTTAGTAATAAGTTATTATTTAGAAGGAAAAGCGACTTTAAAGCTGATTTAACTCGCTTCAACAAAAAGATCTTCTCTCTCTGCTGGCCAGGGAGAAGATCCTGGTGTGAACATGATGTAAACGTGGTGTAAACGAGTCCCTCCTCAGCAGCCGAGGCCACGCAGTAAATAAACACCCACAAAAACCATTTTTTCAGCTCATTTCCACCCCAAAAAAGATTTCCCATCGCTGGGGTGCTGGGCTGTGCTCGCAGCTGTGGGATTCTGGCATTTCCACGGGGTGATTTGAGCCATGCCTGCTAAACCGAGGTGAAACAAACCCCGCGGTCCGTGTTTGCTCTGCTCCCCAAACATTTGATCCTTCCCCTCCTCAGCTGGGATATTTATTTTCCCACAAGCTGCTGCCAAAAAAGCGAGCGAGGGATGCAGGATCGGTCCCCTGCGATTTAAAACTCACCCGCGTTGTTTGGTTTAAGGGTGACACCAAACCAAGCGGTCAGAGGAGTCATTAAAGCACAATTAACACTGAATTAACGAGCCCGGGGACAAACCGGTTCACCCAGCCCCCTTGGGAGACTGGTTCTGAAAACACCGATTCGTTGCAGGCACCAGGTTCTCCGAATCAAGACCAAAAATGAGGAGGAGGTCAAGCAGCTGAAGCTTTTGGAGTCGCTGGAACACCTGCAGGTGGGTCATGCTCGGCATTTTTGGGACATTTCACACGGATTTGGAAGGTTCCCATCACCCTGGAACAAACAAACAAACAAATAAATAAACAAACAAATAAATTTACTCTTTCAGCACTTCATATTTGACCTGCAAGTTCGAGTTCCAGCTCAGTGTTAAGGAGGGCCAGAATTTTTTTTTTTTTACCCCTGCATTTGAATGGTTAGATCTTGATCTCAGTGTTGAAAAACTTGTTTTTCCAGTAGGAATGGCAATGTTTTGTTTCCCAGAGTTATGGAAGGAATTTATTGGTTGGTCTACATTGTATTGAGACAGGAAAACATGGTGTAAAATTCCAGGTTATTATTACTGTTCTTATTGCCATTGGTGAGAATTTTTAACATCACTTGTTAAAATCAGGGGCTTAAAAATTATTATAGGAAAAATTTAGAAATTAAAATTTAGAAAAGTCCTACCAAAGGAGAAATGAAACCAATGGGTTTCATGTTACCTAAGACTGGAATATGGAGTTTTTTCTTGAAATTATTTCTAGTAAAAGGGAGAATAATTAAATAATCATCAGAGACAACTAAAATTTCCTCTTGTTTCTGTGACCAAAGCCTAGAAGTCAGTGGAAAAAACTGACTGAAGCCTCTTGGTATTTATTATTTTGTAGAGTTTATCTCAAGAACTGACACAGCAAACAAAGCATTCCAGAGCTCCTCTCTGCAGGAACCACTGGATCTGGGAGAAATCAGCATTTCTAAAACTCTGCCAGAGCTGTTTGCAGGACGCCTTCCCCAAACCAAATCGATTTTCCTTTCTCTCCCCAGCTGGATTTCTGGATCAACCCCTCAGCCCCCGCCCTCCCCGTGGATGTGAGGATTCCTGCTGGCAGTGTGCAGTCGGTGAAATCCTTCCTGGAATCCCAGGGGATTGAGTATTCCATCCTGATCGAGGATCTGCAGGTGGGCAGTGCCTCTGCCACTGATTTCTTACATTTTTGGAAACACTGATTCACAGTTTGGCCCCGCTCCCGTTTTCCATATTCCGTTTTCTGTGGGATCCTCCCGTTATTTTTGTAGGTTGTGGGTTGTTCCTCAAAGACAATTCCTGCAGGTGTTCTCTGAGCAGTGACATCAATAAACCCCACAGGGCTCTTGAGGAATTCCACGTGGATTTTTGGCCCCAGATATTTGGGAATCCCAACACTGAAATTACTGCTGAGGGTAGTTATGGATAAAAATCACCCACTTGGGCACTAATCTGACATTTCCTCCTGAGCAGTAATCCCCAAAGGGCATCTAAACCAGCATGAACTCACTGTCTTTTCATTTATTTATCTTCTAGCAAGTGAAGCAGACACTTCTCACCCTTTGAATGTTATTTTAGGATGTTCTGGATCAAGAAAAGCAAGACATGGCCGAGGACGCCCAAAGGCAGCGCAGCAGCAGCTTCGACTTTGGTGCTTACCACACTCTGGATGATGTGAGTACCTCAGGGGAAGAGTATTCTGATTTTTTCTGCTCTTTTTGCATGCTGTCTTCAATTCAACATCCTGTATTAGGAACCTAAAATGTCCTTGCAGCTTTCTCTGGATTTTTGCAGTATTAATTTTGCGCTCAGAACAATGAGTGTTGATCAAAGTTCCATCAACTCTCCGGCAAACTCTGTCAAAAACCCATCCTTCAAAAAGAAAGAGACATAAAGGGATGTCGAAATTGGGAAATAAAGAACTTTTTGCACAGAAAAACTGTGGTTTCCCCATCCCTGGGAGTGTCCAAGGCTAGGCTGGGATAGCAGAAAGTGTGGAATGGGATGGGCTTTCCAACCTGAATCAGCCCGTGATTCTCTGGAAGGAATGGCAGAACACATAAATATGATTTTAATATACTCAGATATTATATTAATATACTCAGATATGATATTAATATTATCAGATATGATATTAATATACTCANCCTCAATATGATATTAATGTCCTCAAATATGATATTAATGTCCTCATATATGATATTAATATCCTCAGATATTATATTAATATTCTCAAATATGATATTAATGTCCTCAAATATGATATTAATGTCCTCAGATATGATATTAATGTCCCCAAATATGATATTAATATACTCAGATATGATATTAATATACTCAGATATGATATTAATGTCCTCAAATATGATATTAATGTCATCAAATATGATATTAATAAACTCAGATATGATATTAATGTCCTCATATATGATATTAATATCCTCAGATATTATATTAATATTCTCAAATATGATATTAATATTCTCAGATATGATATTAATATTCTCAGATATGATATTAATACACTCAGATATGATATTAATGTCCTCAGATATGATATTAATCTCCTCAAATATGATATTAATATCCTCACAACCTTTCATTTCAGATCAATGCAGAGCTGGACCAGCTCACCTCCGAGTACAGCTTTGTGGAAAAGATCCAGATCGGGGAATCCTACGAAAAACGGCCTCTGTACGTCCTGAAGGTACGACAAAAATACCCCAGAACCTGTTTGTAGGGGTGAACAGCACACAGGAGCACCCCAATCTATTATGGGATGTCCTTGCTGGGAGGTGCCAGGTTTTGAAATGCTGCTGTTTGCTCCCTCAGTTCAGCACCGGAGGCTCCAAGCGCCCGGCCATCTGGCTCGACGCCGGCATCCATTCCCGCGAGTGGGTCACCCAGGCCAGCGCCCTGTGGATTGCCAGCAAGGTTCCTGCAGCAGGGATTTGGTTCTGCCTGCTCCTGGAGATGTGTGCTGCTCTTTCAGGGACAGCAGCCCTCCGTGTGTTCAGTTCATTCGCCCTCAAAAACGTCCCCGAGCGTTTGGCGGCTGCTTCGAGCTGGAGTTGGAAATGTCTGTTCTGTTAGAACAGCTGGGTTTAGATCAAATGGAGGGGTTCAGGTGGAATTGTTACACAAATGGACAAAGGCTTTGAGGTTATTTTGCTGCTTTGCTCTGCTCAGCCAGGAAAATGCAGTGGGGTTGGTTTAGTTCCACAAAATATCCCAGCTCTCTATAAATGAGGATTGAAATCCTGCTGAAAATGACTGAGCTCACCCAGGAAAATGCAGTGGGGTTGGTTTAATTCCACAAAATGTCCAGACCTCCAGCTTTCTATAAATGAGGATTGAAATCGTGCTGGAAATGACTGAGCTCACCCAGGAAAATGAAATGGGGTTGGTTTCCTTCCACAAAATGCTCCAGCTTTCTATAAATGAGGATTGAAATCATGCTGGAAATGACTGAGCTCACCCAGAAAAATGCAGTGGATTTGGTTTAATTCCACAAAATGCCCAGACCTCCAGTTATCTATAAATGAGGATTGAAATCCTGCTGGAAATGACTGAGCTCACCCAGAAAAATGCAGTGGATTTGGTTTAATTCCACAAAATGCCCAGACCTCCAGTTATCTATAAATGAGGATTGAAATCCTGCTGGAAATGACTGAGCTCACCCAGAAAAATGCAGTGGATTTGGTTTAATTCCACAAAATGCCCAGACCTCCAGCTTTCTATAAATGAGGATTGAAATCGTGCTGGAAATGACTGAGCCACCAGAAAAGTCACAGATCACAGAATAAGCTGAGCTGGAAGGGACTCACCAGGATCACAGAGTCCAAGTCCTGGCTCTGCACAGAACCACCCCCAAGAGCCACCCTGCACTCAGGAGTGTTGTCCAAAAGCTCCTTGGGCTCTGCCAGTGCAGCACAATTGAGAATTCCCAGCCTGGTTATTCCATCTCAGTCCCAGTGCCAGCCTTGGCCTGTCCTCTGAACAAGGAGGAGAAAATGTTGTTGTCCTTTTCTGTTTTATTCTAAAGACCTCCTGTCTTCAGAATAAAACAATAAAACAGATTCAGTGCTCACTCCACGTGTAACAAAGATCAGCAGATAATGGCTGTTCCTTGTTTCCCTGCCCCAAAATCCAGCCTTTCCTCTGTCCCAAACCATGAGGGAATGAACATTTGGGGAAGGAATGACTCAGCTGAGCAGGGTTTGCTCTGTCTCTGCCCAGATTGCCTCTGACTATGGAACAGATGCTTCCACCACCTCCCTGCTGGACAAGATGGATCTTTTCCTGCTGCCAGTGGCCAACCCTGATGGATTTGTGTACACTCACACCTCGGTGGGTCAGCTCTCTGCCTCAGCTCAGTGACACTCCTGCCTCTTCCAGGGGAATAATAAACCTGAGGGAAGGGGGCTCTGAAAGTCTTAATGCTGTGAGAGGAGTTACCAAAGAGTTGGGCAGACAAAGATCCTCGTTATTTGTCCAACCCATCCTAACCCACTTTAAATACCCCGGTTTTAGTAAATACATTTGATTTTTGACCCTTGGCCCACCTTGGCAGTGTGAAATACTCTTGGGATCATGCCTGGGATCGCTCCCTGGTGGGTGGCAGCTGTTTCTGGGGAGCAGTTTTGGTGCCAGCAGCCAGATTTGCTCCTTTTTGAAGCAAAATTCTGTTGTAGAACCGCATGTGGAGGAAAACCCGCTCCAAGATTGCGGGCAGCGTCTGCGTCGGAGTGGATCCCAACAGGAACTGGGATGCAGGTTTTGGAGGTAGGGATGAAGCTCCTGGATCCTGTAACACAGAACCAGCAGCTGGATTAATCACAGCATCACGGAATCGTGGAATCACAGCATGGTTTGGGTCGGAAGGACCCAAAATATTATTTAATTCCACTCCCTGCTGTGGGCAAAGCCACCCTCCACTATCCCAGATTGTTCCAAGCCCCATCCAACCACAGAACACCCTCAGGAATTTAAATTCCTGTGTTCCTGGGCATCCAGTTCCAGGCTGCATCATCCCAAAGTGCATCCCTTGTACCTTCCCACCGTGTCGCTGCTGTTTGAGCAATATTTCTCAGCATTCATCAGCACTTCAAGCCTTGCTTTGCCTGCAGCCCCGTCCTTAGGAAAGCCCAGCTTCGTGTGGGTCTGCCCAGACCTCCCAGGAGTTCCACTCCTCACAGCTTTGTTCCCTCCTTGCACCACCAGGTCCTGGAGCCAGTAGCAATCCCTGCTCCGACTCCTACCACGGGCCCAGCGCCAACTCCGAGGTGGAAGTGAAATCTGTTGTCGATTTCATCAAGAATCATGGAAACTTCAAGGCTTTCCTGACCCTCCACAGTTATTCCCAGCTCCTGATGTACCCCTATGGGTACAAATGCACCAGGCCAGATGATTATGCTGAGCTGGTGAGACAGAAGGACTTGGTTTTATTTTATTTTTTTCTGTCTTTCTGCGCTTTTCGTGCTCTTCTCTAATGACAGCACCACAGCTGGAATGATATCTCTGAGGCAATGTGGGTCTCACAGCCGTAATTCCAGTGGGAATTTCTCTGGGGGTCTCTGTTCTAACCCTGTGCTGGAAGGGCTTTGGACTCGGAGCCAATTTCAGTCTGAGTCTGGATTAATTGTTTTGATTTGTTTTGATATTTCTAAAGAAGAATTCCACAGCTTTTTCCGCCTCATCCCAAAGTTTCCCTAATCTCACGGGGATTTTTTTTAGTCCTAAATACCTAAACGCAGTTCCCCTGTGGCAATTTGTTGCCTTTTTCCCTTCCTTCACAAAGAGCCCAGCTCAGTTTTCCATCCAGCCCCCATCATTGAAGTGAGCACAAAATTGACTTTGGGGTATTGGAAGGAGGTATTCCAACTGCTCTGGGAATTTCTGGTGTCTGCTGAACCTTCCCCTGACAAGCCAGTGAGAGAAACTCTGGTGAACACCTCCAGAACCTGCTGGAAGTTTCCTCACCTGCAGTGGCACCTCCCAGAAATGCTGTGGAAGCTGTGACTGCTGCTGCTGTGAACCATCTCCGAAGCAGTTTGGGGATTTCTGGTGAAATCCCAGTGTTCAATCTCGGGAAATGTGGCTGCTTCCCGACCTTCCCTTCATCTTCTCCCCTCCAGGAATCTCTGGGAAGAGCTGCTGCCAGTTCCATCCGCTCCCTCTACGGCACCACCTTTCAAGTGGGCACCATTTGCAAAACCATCTGTGAGTATTTGTCCCCTCAGAGGTGTTAGGGGCCGTTCCAGGACACCAATTCCTGGCCTCCTGTGCATCAAACCATGACACCTCCCCACAGGCTCTGTCCCTCGTGGGAACCACGGTGCTCCTGAAGTGCCACCACCGGTCACACACCGCACCTGAGCTCATTTCTGTCCCCCAAAACACAAACAGCAGCGCAGCAGAGCTGCCCCATTCCTCTGCTCACCCCTCTGGATGATTTCCTTTCCAGACCAGGCCAGTGGAGGCAGCATTGACTGGAGCTACGACAACGGGATCAAATATTCCTTTGCCTTCGAGCTGCGGGACACGGGGCGCTATGGTTTCCTGCTGCCCGCCAGCCAGATCATCCCCACTGCCAAGGAAACCTGGCTGGGCCTCAAGAGAATCATGGAGCACGTCAGGGACAAGTCCTCCTGAGAGCTGGGCTGGGAGTCAGCCCTGCAGCAGCAGCTCAGAAATCCTCCGTGTGCTGTGAGGGCTGAATAAACCTGATTAATAAATAATTCCCACCCCCGCTGCCACGTGGTGTTTGATTTGTGTCCTGTTCTTGTGTGTGACGCATTCCTGAGGAGAGTTTGGGACACAACCCTTCCTGCCCACACATCCCTGATGGCAGGGACACCTCCCAGTGTTCCAGGCTGTCCCAGCCCCAATGGCCTTGGACACTCCAGGGATTCTCTGGGAATTCCAGCCCAGCCAGCAATTCCCAATTCCCAAATCTCCCCTTTCCCACTCTGAAGCCATTCCCTGTGTCCTGTCCCTCTGTCCCTTGTCCCCAGTCCCTCTCAGCTCTCCTGGAGCCCCTCCAGGCCCTGGAATGTTCTGGAAGCTCTCCCTGGATC
>VXBU01006175.1:613-14830 GCA_013400315.1 Bombycilla garrulus
CCCCGGGCACGCCCCGCCGCTGGCGTCACGTTGCGCGGGAGGCGCGGGGCACGCTGGGAGTTGGAGTCTCGCGCCACGTGGTGCGGGGGACGCCTAGCGGCGGAGGCGGGGAGTGCAGGCGGCGTGCGCGGCTGCGGCCACGTGGGATAACGGGGCTGGAATTCCAGGGAACACCCGCAATTCCCGGAGCGGCTTAGGGGAAACGGATCCCCTCACAGCCCGGGCTGGAATTCCAGGGAGCGTCCGCAGTTCCCAGAGCGGTTTAGGCGGGGAGGGGGATCCCTTCACAGCCCGGAGCATCCGGAATTTCCGGAGCGGTTTAGGCGGGATGGGATCTCCTCACAACCCAGGCTGGAATTCCAGGGAACATCCCGGATTTCCGGAGCGGTTTAGGCGGGAAGGGATCCACTCAGAACCCCTTGCAAGGGGGCACATTCCACTAGAGCAGCTTGCTTTCAGCGCCATCCAGCCTAGCCATGAATATTTAAAACATAAAACAAGCACAGTTTTTCTAGATGAGTAATAAGAGCTTAACTTCTAACAAAATTTTTATTTTTCCTCTTTTTTCAGACAAAATGTCGAAGGGACCAGCTGTCGGGATCGATCTTGGCACCACCTACTCCTGTGTGGGCGTGTTCCAGCACGGGAAGGTGGAGATCATTGCCAATGACCAGGGCAACCGCACCACACCGAGCTATGTGGCCTTCACAGACACAGAGAGGCTCATCGGCGATGCTGCCAAGAACCAGGTGGCCATGAACCCCACCAACACAGTCTTTGGTAAGGCTGCAGGGTTGGCACATTTGGGAGGGATTAAAGAAATCCTTCCTGGCTGTAAAAATTCTGGTTGAAGTTTTTTTTTTTTGTAGAAATTAAGGGATCGGAGTTATTCTAGCCTGGGTACAGCAGTGTTATAAGAGGTTTAAAGTTTCTAGGTATATGGGATGTGTTTGCCTTACAGCAGGTTTTTAAGCTAGCTGGTTTTGAGTAATTTTAATTTGCTATTCCTGCCTGGTTTGTGGCACAGCATTTGTGGTGTTTCAGTGGTGATAGCACTGAGTTTGTGCATAGCAAAGAGGTAAAACTGTCTGAGCTTTCACAGGGAAGCAATAATACTAGTTTAAGGATAACTATCAAGGATTTTCTGCTTTTTCAGTAAAAATTTTAGGTTTTTAATTAGGAACAACCATTATTAATACATTTCAATTTTTTTTTTTGCAGATGCAAAGCGGCTGATCGGGCGCAGGTTCGATGACTCTGTGGTGCAGTCTGACATGAAGCACTGGCCTTTCACTGTGGTCAACGATGCTGGCAGACCCAAGGTGCAGGTGGAGTACAAGGGCGAGACAAAGAGCTTCTACCCAGAAGAAATCTCCTCCATGGTCCTAACCAAGATGAAGGAAATCGCAGAAGCTTATCTTGGAAAGGTGAGTCCAGGCCTGGAGCAGGATGAGGTGAGGTGTTTGTGTGTGAGGGTTTGTCCCTGACTGGGCTGTTTGCTGTGTTTGCAGACTGTCACCAACGCAGTCGTGACTGTCCCAGCCTATTTCAACGACTCCCAGCGCCAGGCCACCAAAGATGCTGGAACCATTGCAGGCCTCAACGTGCTGAGGATCATCAACGAGCCCACAGCGGCTGCCATCGCCTACGGGCTGGACAAGAAGGTGTGGAGGGGTCACTGGGGCTGGGGAGTGAGGTGTGAGGGGCGGAATTGAGTGAGGTGTGAGGGGCAGAATGGTGTGAGGGGCAGAATGGTGTGAGGGGAGTAAAGTGTGAGGGGGGGTGGAAATTGAGGGAGGGGGGAGTGAGTGTGAGGGGGGAATTGAGAAGAGTGTGAGGGGATGGTATTGAAGGAGGGGAGTGAGGTGTGACGAGGGGAATTAAGTGAGGGGGGAAATTGAGGTGTGAGGGGATGGCATTAAGGAGGGAGTAAGTGAGGGGGATGGCATTGAGTGAGGAGGGAGTGAGTGTGAGGGGATGAAAAGGGACTGTGGGGATGGGATTGGGGTGCAGGGAGTGAGGGGATGAGGTTGAGGGGAAGGGAATATTGGGGATGGGATCAAGGAGTAAACTCGATGTTTTCTCCAGGTCGGCGCTGAGCGGAACGTTCTCATTTTCGATCTGGGCGGCGGCACCTTCGATGTGTCCATCCTGACCATCGAGGACGGCATTTTCGAGGTGAAATCCACAGCGGGGGACACCCACCTGGGCGGGGAGGACTTCGACAACCGCATGGTGAACCACTTCATCGCCGAGTTCAAGCGCAAGCACAAGAAGGACATCAGCGAGAACAAGCGCGCCGTGCGCCGCCTGCGCACCGCCTGCGAGCGCGCCAAGCGCACGCTCTCCTCCTCCACGCAGGCCAGCATCGAGATCGACTCCCTCTACGAGGGCATCGACTTCTACACCTCCATCACCAGGGCTCGCTTTGAGGAGCTCAACGCCGACCTGTTCCGGGGCACGCTGGACCCCGTGGAGAAGGCGCTGAGGGACGCCAAGCTGGACAAGACGCAGATCCACGACATCGTGCTGGTGGGAGGCTCCACGCGCATCCCCAAGATCCAGAAGCTGCTGCAGGACTTCTTCAACGGCAAAGAGCTCAATAAGAGCATCAACCCTGATGAGGCTGTGGCGTATGGGGCAGGTAATTGATTAATCATTAATCACTAATCGCTCACTCTGCAGCGTTTGGTGGTTCAGGCTGGTCTATGTCCTGGGTTTTCCACCAAAGCTGTAGGGATTTCCCTTGGCCTTGCAATGATGAATCAGGTTCCAAAGCCATTCGTAGTTTCCACCAGAAGTCGAAAGGCTGGTGATGGTCCAAGCACCTTCCTTGGATGTCTGAGCGAGCCACGTGCACCATCAGAGTTAAAAATGTACCAACAGCAGTTACATTTCAGCGTTTTTAATGCCATGTTTCTCCCCCCAGCTGTGCAGGCTGCCATCCTGTCTGGAGACAAGTCTGAGAATGTGCAGGACCTGCTGCTGCTGGACGTGACTCCCCTGTCCCTGGGTATTGAGACAGCTGGAGGGGTCATGACAGTCCTAATCAAGCGCAACACCACCATCCCCACCAAGCAGACCCAGACCTTCACAACCTACTCTGACAACCAGCCCGGGGTGCTGATCCAGGTGAGCAGAGCTCTGGGGTAATAACACGCACTGTCAGTGCTGTCACTGGTTGGTTCTTTAGGGAATTTTTGGGCCAGAGGTGTTAAATTCCTGTAAATTGTCAGTTCCTGGTTGCTGTGATGAAAGTGACTCCAAAGCCATTCGTAGTTTCCACCAGAAGTCGAAAGACTGCTGTTGGTCCAAGTACCTTCCTTGGATGTCTGAGCGACCACATCCCTTCAGGACAGTAATTAAATACCCCATTATGACTTAATGATTTAATGGGATGCTTTTTCTCCTCAGGTGTATGAAGGAGAGCGTGCTATGACTAAGGACAACAACTTGCTGGGCAAGTTTGAGCTGACTGGCATTCCCCCTGCTCCCAGAGGGGTCCCTCAGATCGAGGTCACCTTCGACATCGATGCCAACGGCATCCTGAACGTGTCTGCTGTGGACAAGAGCACTGGCAAGGAGAACAAGATCACCATCACAAATGACAAGGGTAAGGATCCATTCAGGGTGGGAGAGCTCTTAAAAAAAAACCAAAATGCTTTCTGCATTCTATTTTAGTCACAGCTTGGCTGTAATCAGAGCGTTTTCACACAGATTTATAACAGTGTGAGCCTTTTGAAAATTGTAGTAATTAAGAATTTATTCGAAGGTACATTTTGGGTCTCTTCTGCCACTTTGGAGTAGAAATGTGTAATGTTGGGAATTTAAAATCATTCCCTGAAAAGGAGAGTCCAGACTCATGAGCTGTGCTCTCTGCAGGCCGGCTGAGCAAGGAGGACATCGAGAGGATGGTGCAGGAGGCAGAGAAGTACAAGGCAGAGGACGAGAAGCAGAGGGACAAGGTGTCCTCCAAGAACTCCCTGGAGTCCTACGCCTTCAACATGAAAGCCACCGTGGAGGATGAGAAGCTCCAGGGCAAGATCTCTGACGATGACAAGCAGAAAATCCTGGACAAATGCAATGAGATCATCAACTGGCTGGACAAGAACCAGGTATGCCGGGTTCCAGGTTCAGTTCCCAGGGTCTGGCTGAGCTGCAGGGAAGTTCAGGCTGGAGGAGGAGCCCTGGTTGCTGTGATGAAAGTGACTCCAAAGCCATTCGTAGTTTCCACCAGAAGTCGAAAGACTGCTGTTGGTCCAAGTACCTTCCTTGGATGTCTGAGCGACCACAGAGTTCCCAATCCCTCCTGTTCCCCCTGGCTGCCTCCCAGGAGCAATGGCACATGCTAAACCAAGCAGAAATAATTCCTAAGCCTGGCTTGGTGGTGGGGATAAACCAGCCCAGGTTGTTGGGATGTGTCACTTATGGCGCAGCAAGTTCCCAGATAAAGGGAAAGTATTTCCCTTACAGCAGGTTTTTTAGGCTGGCCAGTCCTGAATAACAATCAGGTGTCTCAAGCTGGTTTANTCCCCTGTAGTATTCTTTTTCCAGGCTGGCCAGTTTTAAATCTTAAATGTCTCAGGCTGGTTTATGGCACAACAAGTTCCCAGATAAAGAGAAAATATTTCCCTTACAGCAGGTTTTTTAGGCTGGCCAGTCCTGAATAACAATCAGGTGTCTCAAGCTGGTTTTATGGCCCAACATTTGTAGTTTTTAGAGGTGCTGGCACTGAATTTGTGCAGATCCAAGAGGTGAAGCTTAGTGCCTGCAGCTGAGTTGACAAGGCAGCGATACCAGGACAGGAATCTGGGATGGACCACAGTGACAGATTGAAATGTGGGCTGGAGCACTTGGGATTCTCACCCCTGAGCTGTTAGATTTCAGTTTGGGATGTAGAGCACTCTGTATTCTCACCCCTGAGCTGCTGTTAAATTTCAGTCTGGGATGTGGAGCACTCTGCATTCTCACCCCTGAGCTGCTGTTAGATTTCAGTTTGGGATGTAGAGCACTCTTTATTTCTCACCCCTGAGCTGCTGTTTCTCTTGCAGACCGCCGAGAAGGAGGAGTTTGAGCACCAGCAGAAGGAGCTGGAGAAAGTTTGCAACCCCATCATCACCAAGCTGTACCAGAGCGCAGGAGGGATGCCCGGGGGGATGCCAGGAGGATTCCCTGGGGGTGGAGCTCCTCCCTCGGGGGGAGCCTCCTCTGGCCCCACCATCGAGGAGGTGGACTAAGGACACTGGGAAATGCATTCCACTAGCAGTTAGTGTTGGAGAGACCCCCAAGAGCTGGGGGTTGGAGTGAAGGACCCAATCCTGTAGGCACATCTGGGTTTATTTTGCCAGGTTCAAAAATAAAAACACGACTCCGTAACTGAGCTGCTGTAAAAAAAAGTGAAAAATGAAAAAAAAAATTGGAACAAACCATTTTTTTTCTGGGCATTTTAAATACTTGAACATGTGCGCAGGTGGGAGATGAATATCATTGCACTTTACAGTACTGTAAATGAGTGGAAATGCAATTCATGTCCTAAAGAATAAAAACTATTTAATGGGCATCACACTGTCTCTGCCTTCACTTGTTTGCACCAGCTACCAGTGGTAATAAAGGGAAAAAAAACTAATTTCAGGTAATTGCTCAACTGAGAATTTTCCAGGTGGGTGTTGCAAGGGGGAGGGAGGTTTGGAACAAGGTGTTGCTTAAAACTTCAGGGTCTGAGAGGAAAACTTTTAATTTGATTATTACTGACCTGTGGCAGGAATTCTGAGTTAATTACATTAACTTTTAAATCAAATCCAACCTCTAAATTGCATCTTGCAAGTACAAAAGTACTGGATAATTAGTTTTTTCTTAAAGGAATCTCTTGCAGAATGGTGGAGGTGACTGGAGTTGGAGAATTTGCTGCCCTCAGACATGGCTTTGGGTGAACTTTTCTGCAGTAATTGACAATGTTGTATTTTATGAAAAAGCACAGCTTTATGTACAAATTTCTATTTATATAGCACCAGTGGAGGAACAGTTAATTAAATGTCAGCTACATTCACAAAATTCCTACAACAGCAGCGGGTGGAAGGAACTTGAGGGAGATGAGATCTCCCTTAAGCCTGAAAAATATTTTGGGTTTGCGATCCTGTGACTAAACTATGTGGGGTAGCCCCCAGTTCCAAAAAAATGATTCCTGTAAATCCTGCCCCAGATCCCATCAGGAATCCTTTATCTGATCATGCAGGCTCCAAGGGTTTCACATCATTTTTGGGGTTGTGCCAGAGCAGGGGGTTGAAATGAGAATTTACTGGGTGAAGTGAAAACTTTAAACAAAGCAATCATGGAATTTTGTCCCTGCTTCTTTAACAGGCAAGGGTTGAGCTGTTCCATCACCAAAATGCTTGTGTCCCTTATTCCTCAGCTCCTTACACTGAGCATGAGCCCTCAGCAAGGGTTTGAAGCATCCCGGGGTTGAGTTGGGTCAGAAACATCCAGGAGTGCTCATCCTGCTCCATCCGAAATCCCAAACATCCCTGAGAGCTCATCCTGCTCCATCCCAAACCCCAAACATCCCTGAGTGCTCATTCTACTCCTTCCCAAACCCCAAACAGCCAAGAGTGCTCATCCTGCTCCATCCCCCAAATCCAAAACATCCCTGAGTGCTCCTTTTTCTCAATCCCAAACCCCAAACATCCCTGGGCAAACCTCTGAGGAGCAATCCCCCTGTCCCACCCCAATCCAGGTGATTTTGCTCAGGACAGAGTGGCAGCACTGTCCCTGCTCTCCCCATGCTGCCTGTGCGCTCCCTTTTAATTGGATAATAATGAAAAATCAATCACACAAAATGGGGAGGGAAATTAGGGTTTAAATCCATTTTAGTTTGGGGACCCTGCTGGCACTGCTGGTGCTGGGCCACCAGGTAGCAGCACTGACCAGGGAATGGCAGAGAACCCTTTTTTTTTTTTTTTTTTTTTTTTTGGTTGCCCCTCTGGGTTTGAATTAATCACCCCAAATTACTGATGGTGTTAATTATGATCCAGAGCAGCACCTCCCGTTAATGGTGTGCAAGGTTCTCGTTGCCTCGAGGGCTGCAAGGTGGAAGTGGGGTTTGGAGAGGGGTATTTTGGGGTATTTTGGGGGTTGAGGGAGTTCCTGGGGGCTCTCAGCTCTGGTTCAGAGGATAAATCCTACAAGCAGAGCTCAGGGGAGCAGAGGGGGCAGCCGGAGCTGCTGCAGCGAGGGCACCAGGCACNTCCAGGTGATTTTGCTCAGGACAGAGTGGCAGCACTGTCCCTGCTCTCCCCATGCTGCCTGTGTGCTCCCTTTTAATTGGATAATAATGAAAAATTAATTAATCACACAAAATGGGGAGGGAAATTAGGGTTTAAATCCATTTTAGTTTGGGGACCCTGCTGGCACTGCTGGTGCTGGGCCACCAGGTAGCAGCACTGACCAGGGAATGGCAGAGAACCCTTTTTTTTTATTTTTTTTTTTTTTTTTGTTGCCCCTCTGGGTTTGAATTAATCACCCCAAATTACTGATGGTGTTAATTATGATCCAGAGCAGCACCTCCCGTTAATGGTGTGCAAGGTTCTCGTTGCCTCGAGGGCTGCAAGGTGGAAGTGGGGTTTGGAGAGGGGTATTTTGGGGTATTTTGGGGGTTGAGGGAGTTCCTGGGGGCTCTCAGCTCTGGTTCAGAGGATAAATCCTACAAGCAGAGCTCAGGGGAGCAGAGGGGGCAGCCGGAGCTGCTGCAGCGAGGGCACCAGGCACGTCTAGAGAATAAATGAGTGAAAATTTCAAATTTATGGGGTTTTTGTGTTGAGCACAACAAGGGAACACAAAGAGTTGTCTGCAAAACAAGGAGCTGGTTTTAGTTTACCTCACGGGTAGTTTTGAGTTCCTGACTTTGAGATATTTAAAATAAACCTTAATCCTGAATTCATTTTTTTCCCTTTGTTAATAAAATGGAATTCAAGCTCTTTCTGCTAAAATTGGGTCAGGTTGGTTTGGAAACTCCCAGGTCAAGTGCAGTGCTGCCCTGGGGGCCAGAACGAAGAATCCAATGCAGGTAACACCCACACAACTTTTATTTCATGTGTCTTTTGAAGAGATTTTTTGAGGATTCTTGAGTTTTATCTGGGATAGAGCTCGAGTTTGGGTTTGAAGGAGATTCCTGCTGGACTGGGGAAGGAAAAGCTTCGTTCTTGCTCAGTGTTGGGAAGCCAAAGCTGATTTTCCAGGCAGCTCCGTTTCCTAATCCTAATCCTTCCTAATTTCTTGGAAAAACTGAGGGTTCTCCAGAGAATCCAGGAGCAAAGGTGAGAAAAACGACTCCGAGTTCCTTTTACAGTTTTATAAAATTTCCAGTGCTCTGCTCCAGAGGAAAGGAAATCTGGGTTTGCTCTGGGGTCAGGGTTTGTTCCCTTGACATCTTGAAAAATGCAGGGCAAAGATTTTGCTTCAAAACTTTTGCTCGAGTTTCTCGAGGAAAAGCAATTTACTGGGGTTAAACAGCTTGTGTTTGGTGAATAAACCCAAGTTTATAAATTATCTGTAATGGTTTTAAGGATAATTAACCAAACTGTTCCTTTTCCTACTGGAGAAGAGGGAAACTCCTTAACCCCCAGCAAGTGCAAAGGTGATGCTAACTCTTCCAAACAGCCCTTAAAAACCCATTCAGACAGAAAAATAAACCTGAATAAAATAAAAACCCCTCAGGAAAAGCCAGGATCAGTGGGACTGATCCTTAAAAACCCATTCAGACAGAAAAATAAACCTGAATAAAATAAAAACCCCTCAGGAAAAGCCAGGATCAGTGGGATTGTGGCCAGGAAAGCCAAGATCAATGGGACTGATCCTTAAAAACCCATTCAGATAGAAAAATAAACTTGAATAAAATAAAAACCTCCCAGGAAAAGCCAGGATCAGTGGGACTGATCCTTAAAAACCCATTCAGACAGAAAAAAACCCCAAATAAAATAAAAAACCCTCAGGAAAGGTGTAAGGGAAGGCGCAGGGAGAGGCTGCGGTTGGAAATTCTCATTTTAGGAGGGGTTTAAAGGCAAAATGCAGCTGAGGCAGGAGGGCACCTCAGTGGATTTGTGCCCAGGAAAAGCCAGGATCAGTGGATTTGTGCCCAGGAAAAGCCAGGATCAGTGGGTTTGAGCCCAGGAAAAACCAGGATCTGTGGATTTGTGCCCAAGAAAAGCCAGGATCAGTGGATTTGTGCCCAGGAAAAGCTAAGATCAGTGGATTTGAGCCCAGGAAAAGCCAGGATCAGTGGATTTGTGCCCAGGAAAAGCCAAGATCAGTGGATTTGAGCCCAGGAAAAGCCAGGATTTGTGAATTTGTGCCCCTGAGCTCAGCCAGCAGGGCTTTCCCTGCCAGCCAGGGCTGCCCAGAGCCTGTGGAGGGCCTGGGAGTGGGGTTGGGATTTGGGGGATGGCACAGCCTGTGGGGAGAGGTGCTCAGGGGATGGGCTGGGTTATGGGCCCAGCAGAAAATAACTGAAATAAAGCATCAAAATAACTGAAATAAAGCATTTTTCTGGACACATTTCATGTATTTTGGGGGATTATTTAACACTTAAAAGCAGCAGCAGGGCAATCCTGGCACCTGGGGGGCAAGGTGTGGGTTTATTCACACACACGGGCACTCAGCACCCTCCTCCCTCCTCCTCCTCCTCCTCCGTGCTTTTCTTCCC
The DNA here is from genome assembly GCA_013400315.1 of Bombycilla garrulus. NCBI lineage: Eukaryota > Metazoa > Chordata > Aves > Passeriformes > Bombycillidae > Bombycilla > Bombycilla garrulus. Next base: position 10,308 of record VXBU01006175.1, read on the forward strand.
CTCTCCCTCATCCCCACCATCGTCCCTTCCCTGCTGATTTCCCACCAATTCCCACCTCCCTTCCCGGGAATGATTTCCCACCGGGCAGCGGGCCTGATTCCCCTCATCACACCTCCCTGCAATCTTCCCACATGAAATGTTTAGCCCGGCCCCGGCGAAGCACACCGAGTGTTAACGTGTCGAGAGCTGCCCGCAGACGGCATTAGGCTGTAATTTGAAAGTGAGTGAAGTGATAATGCCACGCTCCCCGCTTTTGTGAGCCTGCATTAATGCAGCTCTGCCAGCGCCGGGCGTCGGCAGCGCATCGACTGGCGCTAATAGCGTGAGGGAGGGCGGCGAAATTGGGGCTGATGCAGGAAATAAAGGGTATTGACCAGCCCACTGCAGCGCCACAGCGGCCTTTAATCTATTACTGCCCTTGATGGGGGAGTTTTAATGCAACTTTAGTGTCAATCACATTTCCAGCCCCGCTCTGCCTGCTGGGGAGGGCGGCAGGGCTCGGCTCGGGCCGCGGCTCGCAGCTCGTGGGTATCGATCGCGGCCAGGCTCAGGGGTCTGGGTTATAATTATTTCATTAAACCGTTTAATGGTTATCAAATATGAACCCCTCTCCTGTTCCACTTAGGGCTTGTTGCAAAATTGCTAATCCATGTCGAGTTTATTTCGCTTTAATTGGCCGATGCTCCCGAGGGCTCGCCGGGCCCCTCCCTGCGGATCGATCCCGGGAGAGCCCCTCTGCCGTGGCTCGGGGATTTGGGGTTGGTTCTGAGTGATCCTTAAGGATTAAAGATCATTAAAGATCATCCCAAATAAGAGCAGGACACCCCGATCCCCGCTCTGAGCTGTTTTTGCCGTGCTGGGATCACAGTGGAGGAGATGTTGGAGCTCTTTCCTTGCACCAGGAGCTGGAGGAACGGCTGGAGCTGGGCCAGGCAGGCTCAGGTGGGTTTTAGGGAAAGGTTCTGCTTCCCCCAGAGCTCCCCAGGAACTGAGCACGGCCCCGAGGTGCCAGAGCTCCAGGAGTTTGGATATTTTGGGATTGTTGTGGTGTCTGTGCACGGCCAGGGGTTGGACTCGATCCTTGTGGGCCCCTCCTCCCAGTTTAGGATATTCCATGGTTCTTTCAGAACACAGGCCATGCCTCTGTTTTCCATCTGACCCATGGAATTGGGTTTTTTTTCACTCTTTTGGGGTTTAGGGATGAAAAGGGCAAATTACGACCAAAACCCTCCTCTTTTTCAGGCATGCTGTTCATGCCTGTAAAGGAGGGAGAAAATTCCCCTTCCAAAGTGTTCTCAAATCCTTTATCAGAATGAAAACAATTCTGTTGCTTTTCCCTCAGAACCAGACCATGGCTGTGTCCCAGCTGGTCCTGAAGGCAGCTTTTAATAGGCAGCTTTTAACAGGAAAAGCCCTTTTCCCAGTGAGTTATTCCCCACACGAGCACCTCATGCGGGCACAGCCCGGGGCATTTTGGGGGCTCCTCTTGGTTCCTCACCCTCTGTAACTGCAGGAGTTGCTCCTGGCACAACTTTGTGGGATTTGGGCTCGTTTTGTTTTTTTTTTTCTGTTAAAGCGAGCTGTGAATTCCTCTTCATTCCACTTTCCCTCCTTGTGAGTGGCACGCAAAGCCAGGGTCGAATTCCTACAGCTGGGAAATCCCAGAGGAGCTGTGGGAATCTCGGGGACTCTCACCAGCCGCCCCAGGGCACCCTCCTGCCCTCTCTGCCACCCCAAATCCCACAGACGGATGAAAACGGCCGAGCCCGTGGAACGCATTTGTATTCCGGATCCATCGGAAGCCTGGGCTGGTCGGCACCTTTCCATTAAAGCCCTGGATGCTCTGGAAGAAGCGATATCTTAATTTGAGCAGAGCGATTCCTGTTTCCGTGGGCAGGCAGTGCAGTTCCTGCAGAGTCCTTTATCAGTATTCTGTGCTGCCTCCCGGCAGCTGCTCATTTGCTGTTGCCTCAACCTGTGCTGACCTCATTTTCTCTCACAGAGCAGCGAAGGATTTGGTAAAAATTAGTTATATTAGTGGCTCCCGATCCAGCCAGTTTATTTGTGATATGACAAATATTTCAGCCATTAGGATCTTTCCGTCTCTTAGCGGCTTAAATGCACTCACTTATATTCCAAATCACTGCTTAATTTAAAAGCCTATTTGTGCAGATTGTCGCAGGCAGGGAAAAAAAAAAAACAACCTGCGGAACGCTCACCCCTTGGAACAGGGCCGGGATTGGATCTCCTGCTCCATAACTTCACAGTCCCACTAATCACTGCCTGCACGCCTGGAGCACAGCAATTCCATGGAGGGAGGGGACACGGAGCTGGGAATGCAGGGATGGATGGATGGACAGACAGACAGATGGATGATGGATGGAAATGGATGGATGATGGATGATGGATGGATGGATGATGGATGGATGATGGATGATGGATGGATGGATGGACAGACAGACGGATGGATGATGGATGGAAATGGATTGATGGATGATGGATGGATGATGGATGGATGATGGATGATGGATGATGGATGGATGATGGATGGATGGATGATGGATGGATGGATGGATGATGGATGATGGATAGATGGATGATGGATGGATGATGGATGGATGGATGGATGATGGATGGATGATGGATGGATGGATGATGGATGGATGGATGGATGATGGATGATGGATGATGGATGATGGATGGATGATGGATGATGGATGATGGATGGATGGATGGATGATGGATGATGGATGGATGATGGATGGATGATGGATGCTCCCTCCCTCCCCTGCCAGCCATGCCTCAGTTTCCCCTCCTGCCCTGATGGGGTTTGGGGAGCCGGGCGGTCACCTTTAGGAACATCTCAGTGTTCTTTTTAGGGTTTCTTTTCCCCTGAAGAACTTCTCAGTGCTCCTTTCAGGGCTTTTCATCCCCTGAGTAACTTCTCAGTGCTCCTTTTGTGGTTTTTCCCTTTAGGAACTTCTCAGTGCTCCTTTTAGGTTTTTATTTTTTCCCCACCAAAAGCCAGGAAACAAATGCAGGTTGTGTGATTTATTTCCCGACTCTTCCTCCCCCCGGAGCTCAGCGGCTGGGATGAGACACACCAGGCAATTCCCTCCGATTTTCAGGAATGAAAGTTGATTTTTGAAGAATAAAGGATGGACAGCTTAACCCAGCAAATCCCTGCCTCTGGAGAGCTGCAAGGAGCAGCTCCAAACCTGCAGAGCATCTTTGGGGTTGCTAGAAAGCAAGAAAATGAATTTATAAGTATAATTTTTGGGATTTTACTCCCATGGAATTACTGTTTATGCTTGTGTCAGCTGGGGTGCTCAAATTTAAACATTAAAGGAGTTTTGCAGCAGGTTATGGCAGAGGATTCTGACTAAAAATAATTATACTTGATGAATTTCCCTGCGCCTTTCCCAGTCAGGGAGTGATGGAGGCACATTTAATTAATTTATTTCAAAGGATAAAGCTTCAGAGAGCAAACTGTAATTCTTGCTCAGCCTCCCTCCTCAACTTGCAAGGCTCTGGGAGTTCAGATGCTGATGGAAGTGCATCGATTTTCCCCTATATTGAAAGCTTCCAAAAAAAAAAAAAAACCAACAAAAAAAACCCCAAAAAACCCACACCAAACCTCCTCAACAAAAAAAAAACAACAACAAAAAAAAATCACGACTCACCTCCCGGGCTGCAAGTCCCATGGTTCCAATTAAAATCACCTGTTAACTGAAAAAGGTCTCTTTTTAAAAAGGGTTTAAAAGATTTTCATTTAATTGATTCCGTGTGAAATGCCCTTTGCAATTACCACTCTAAACTACTCGTTCCCCACTGAGTAAGACCCAATTTGAGATGTTGATCAAGACTTTGCACTCTTTCCACTCTCCACAGCGAGTTCTTGAATTCCTTATTGACGGCTCGCATCTGCCGGCGAGGGATATTTTTAGTTTGTGGCAAGAAAGCTTTTAAAAGGTTCCAACGCTTTGATTTTGTGGCCTCTGGAGCCTCAAGAAATAAATCAGCTCCCAACGCCTCCAAGCGCTGGGTTCCCCTCGTTTCAGAGCAGGGAAATGCCAGAATTTCACCAATTTCACGGTGTTTCCATCAATTTTAGTGCAAAAATCGCCCTCCCCCTCAGTATTCTGTGATTTCTGTCTCTTGCCTGAATTTTTGCATAATTAATAAATTGTGGTGTTGGTTGGGTCCTCCTCAATCTCGGAATTTTATTTGGTGGGGTTTATTAAAATTTGGGGCTGGGAACCCAGAATATTCCATGGGTTGTCCTCCCCAGTTGCACTCGGGTGAATTTGCTGTTTAAAAATTTATTTATACAGAAAAATATTATAAATTATAGACATTATATAATTGATATCATTATATTATATATAATAATATATACTAATCAATATATAATGTAATTATATTAATAGATACATCTATATTATTATCAATAACAATATATTACATATAATATATCAATTAATATATATCAATACATATATATAATTATATAATTATTATAT
>VXBU01006175.1:62928-79704 GCA_013400315.1 Bombycilla garrulus
CAGACTGCATTTATTACATTTATTAGACTGTATTTACCAGATTGTATTTATCAGACTGAATTTATCAGACTGAATTTATCAGACTGTATTTACCAGACTGCATTTATTACATTTATTAGACTGTATTTACCAGATTGTATTTATCAGTCTGTATTTACCAGACTGTATTTATTAGACTGTATTTATCAGACTGTATCAGATTGTATTTATCAGACTGTTTTTACCAGACTGTATTTATCAGATTGTATTTACCACACTATATTTATCAGACTGCATTTATTACATTTATTAGACTGTATTTACCAGATTGTATTTATCAGTCTGTATTTACCAGACTGTATTTATTAGACTGTATTTATCAGTCTGTTGGTGCTAAGCTGGGAACTGCTGGATCTTTTGGGGATGCAGAAGGGTTGGAAATTAATTTATCACTTTCAAACCAATAGAAACCCAGAGTTTGAGCGTTTCTAAAGCAGCACTTCATTTACCCCTGCAGGACCTGTCGTGCTAAGCAGGTGCAAAACTCTTGGTGGGTTTTTTTAGGCGATTTATTTGGGCTGTGAAGCTTTTGATTGCGCTGGGAAAAGCGGAGTTTGGGAAGTACAGGCAGGTGGAAGCAGGATGAAGAGTTGTTGCACAGTGCCATCTAGTGCAGCCCAGCCTGCCTCCCACCCTGCTCGTGTCCTCCTCCTGCAAGGAGAGGGATTTTGGCTGCTGGCACGGCCGGGACACGGAGGAGACAAGCACGAAACGCCGTGCTCTGTGTCCCCCTCTGCTCCGTGTTCCGGGATGGAACGCTGTGCCCGGCGGCTTTTCTGTACTTGTGATTTCAGGTTTGAGAAATCCAGGTGACTGGGACCAAACTCACCGTGAGATGTGACATCCGTGGGGTTTGGCTGGGCTGGGGTTGGTGCTAAGCTGGGAACTGCTGGATCTTTTGGGGATGCAGAAGGGTTGGAAATTTCTGGATCCTCTGGGGGTGCAGAAGAGCTGGAAACTGCTGGATTCTCTGGAGATACAGAAGGGATGGAAATTTCTGCCTCTTTTGGGGGGGCAGAAGGGTTGGAAATTTCTGGATCCTCTGGGGATGCAGAAAGGTTGGAAACTTCTGTATCATTTGGGGATGTAGAGGGGCTGGAAAGTGCTGGATCTTTTGGGGATGCAGACAGGTTGGAGATTTGTGGATCTTCTGGGGATGCAGAAGGGCTGGTAGCTGCTGGATTCTCTGGAGAACTGGAAACCACTGGATTATCTGAAGTGCTGAGAACTTCTGCGTCCTCTGAGGGTCTGGTTGATTGTTTGCAGTCTAAAGAAACCCCCCCAAAAAAACGACAAAAAAAATCAGAAGAGGCTTTGTCACCAAAAATATCCTTGAGAAAGGATCCATGCCCTGCTCCATGCTCTGGATTGTTTGGGTTTTCTGTCTGATCAAGGGTTTCACTTTCAGTCCCATCCTCCCACCCCCAGCTTTCCTGTCCTCGGAATACATTTGCTGCTCTGAAACGAGGGATAAAATCAAACACTTTTCTGTGAGGAGCCTGGGACAGGCGCTGCTGCTCAGAGCTGCCACCCGGGAACAATCCAAACCCTTTTAGCCCCAGGTTCCTCATTTCAAAGCAGATCCCACACACAGAGGCAGACTGGGAGGCAGACTCCGGGCTCCTGTGCGTGCCTGCAGGATTTTCGCCGCCTCAGGGCAGTGAAATTGGGGAGGCAGAGCAGGAGGAGCAGCAGTACCCGTGCTGGGGAGGTCCTGGAAGGTGAGAGATGCCGTCAGCCTGGCTCCCCGGAGGGCAGGGTGCTGGATGGTGCAGCTGGCTGTCACTCGCGGGCTGTAGCTGAGGATCCTCAGCGCGCTGCTGCTGCTCCACTTCCTCCCATCGGCTCCCAGCCGGTGCCTGGTGTCACCTGCACACCCCCAGGGAGAAAAAACCTGAGTGTTCCTAGTGCAGAGCAATAAATAAAGGCATTTCTATCACCCTGAAATCCTGTTCTCCATCGCTGCTGCGGCACAGCTTTGACTCTTCCCCTTTGCCAGCTTGTGGAAGTTAAACACGAGGATTTTTCTTGCCTGGTCACAAGGAATTAGGGGGAGTCTGATGTGGTTCACAATCTGATTTGATTCCCAGTCTGATGTGGTTCCAGTTCCACATCATCAGTACTCTCAGGTAATACTGATGATTTGGAACTGGAATATCTAAAAAAAACCTGAAAAATAAAGTTTTTAATGTATTTGATGTGACCAGACACAGCCCTGGTGGAAGGGGATGTGTTTCGGATGTTTACCTGAAGGAATATTTCTGTTTATAATGCAGAGGTTCGGCTGCTTCTCCTTGCTCTGTTACCCTTAAATTTAAAAAAATCCTCTGTTTCTCAACCCTCTTTTCCATCCCCAGGTAAGAGCTCCAGAAGGATTTCAGAGTGGTTTTGCTGGGAAGGAAATCATCTTTGTCAGCACCAGCTCAGTAATTACAGCTGGTTTTCCCTGCTGAGCCCTGGTGCAAACTGAGGTCTTGCCAGTAATTAAGATTTATTAGCTATTTTCTGATTAGTGTAAATATTTGCAGGAAGTGATTCAAGCTGGGAATGGAAGGGGGAGGAAGGAGAGTTACTCCAAGCCTTCAAAAAATGGAGAAAAACCCATGGAGAAATTTGAGAACTAATGGATTAGGGCAGTGATTTTTTTAATCTTTCAAACAATTAAATGTGTCTTCATGTGCTCTGAAAGCTGAGGTGACAGCTCAGGTATTTCCTCTGCTCCGAGGAGGAGATAAAGATAAAAAGATAAAGATAAGGAGAGGTTTCTGTTAAAATGTTGGAGAAATGCGTTGCTGGCTTGAAGAGGTGTTTAGTGTCTGAACTGTGGTTGTGATGTCACAAATAATTCACTTTATCCGGGTGGTTTCAGGATTGGGGAACCCCCTGGTTTTAGAAAAACAGGGTGAGAAAGAGAAATAAAAAATCAGGGGGGACATCTTGATGTTTTTATGATTTCCCAGTTGGTTTTCTCCACACACAGCCCAGCTCTCCCCAAACACAGGCAGGATTTCAAACCCTGCTTTCCCACCACCCCTGCTCTGCTCTAGAACATCTTTTAATTAATAATTAATAATTAATTAATACCTGTATATCTGCCAACCTAATTTATTTCCATTATTCACTCTAATTTCTATCTATATTCAGGCCAGAAAACACAATTCTCTGCTGTTTTCTAGAGCTCTTATTTAAAAATAAACCATCCTGGGCCAGGGGAGGTTACAGATTCAGCTTTAAACTCGTTGTTTGATGATGCAAAACACAAGTAAGAGCTTGATGATGTGTGAAAGAAAAGACATTTGCATCTCTGAGTGTTTTTCTCTCACATTTTGATACAGATGTGCACTGGAGCTGATAAGGCAGTGATTTTTAGAATAATGTTATTTATAGCACTGTTTGAACGAGAGTTATTTGTGTGGCAGACGGGTTAAAAGAGAGGAAAATCTGCTGGGGCTTTGCAAATCGTGGCTCCAGGATTTTGGGGTTTATTTTATTCCACTGGAATTCAGAGCTGAGGTTCCAGGGGTTTGGGTAAATTTTATCCCACTGAAATTTAGAACTGAGGTTCCAGGGATTTGGGTTTATTTTATCCCACTGAAATTTTGTGCTGAGGTTCCCAGTGGAATTCAGTGCTGAGGCTTCAGGATTTTGTTTTTGTTTTTGTTTTTTTTTAATTTTTTTTAATCCCACTGGAATTTTGTGCTGATCTTCCAGGATTTTGGGTCTATTTTATCCCCTGTGGAATTTAGTGCTGAAATTCCAGAGGTTTGGGTTTCTTTTATTACAGTGAAATTTAGAGCTGAGGTTCCAGGGGTTTGGAATTCAAAGCTGAGCTTCCAGGATTTTGGGTCTATTTTATCCCCTGTGGAATTTAGTGCTGAAATTCCAGAGGTTTGGGTTTCTTTTATTACAGTGAAATTTAGAGCTGAGGTTCCAGGGGTTTGGAATTCAAAGCTGAGCTTCCAGGATTTTGGGTCTATTTTATCCCCTGTGGAATTTAGTGCTGAAATTCCAGAGGTTTGGGTTTCTTTTATTACAGTGAAATTTAGAGCTGAGGTTCCAGGGGTTTGGAATTCAAAGCTGAGCTTCCAGGATTTTGGGTTTATTTTACCCCGTGGAATTCAGTGCTGAAATTCCAGAGGTTTGGCTTCATTTTATTCCACTGAAATTCAGTGCTGAGGTTCCCAGTGGAATTCAGTGCTGAAATTCCAGAGGTTTGGCTTCATTTTATTCCACTGAAATTCAGTGCTGAGGTTCCCAGTGGAATTCAGTGCTGAAATTCCAGAGGTTTGGCTTCATTTTATTCCACTGAAATTCAGTGCTGAGGTTCCCAGTGGAATTCAGTGCTGAAATTCCAGAGGTTTGGCTTCATTTTATTCCACTGAAATTCAGTGCTGAGGTTCCCAGTGGAATTCAGTGCTGAGGTTCCAGAGGTTTGGGTTTCTTTTATTACAGTGAAATTTAGAGCTGAGGTTCCAGGGGTTTGTCTTTATTTTATTCCACTGGAATTTCGTGCTGAGGTCCCAGGGGTTTGGAATTCAGAGCTGAGCTTCCAGGATTTTGTTTTTATTTTATCCCACTGGAATTTCGTGCTGATTATTCCCCAGACCTTCACCAAGCTGCAGGGATGAGCAGCAGACCCAGCTGATATTTCACCCTCCAATATCTTCAAAGCACCCAGAAGTGCTAAAAGCAAATTTCAGCACTCAAACCCGGGTCTTTGAGCTCTCACCTGGGAGCTCCATCCCGTTGTCCAGCAGCCAGGAAATCCGGGGCTGGGGTTTGCTCCCCTGGGTGTGGCAGGAGAGTTCGACGCCTCCTCCCGGGTCCTGGCACAATTCCAGCACTGGATGGGAAGGAGCAGCTGCAGCAGGAAGATTTAGGATCAGTTTAGGGGCATTTTCACTCGTTTTTTTATCAGCGTTATTGGAGGGGACTGAGCTGAAAGGAAAATGATGTGTTGAGCATCACGGTGTGGGTTTGAGGAGCTGGTTTTGTGCTGCTCCTCTGGAGAAAGATCCAAAAAAACAAAACCAAAACCAAACCAAACCAAAAAACCCCAGAAAAACCCCCCAAAAAACCCAAAAAACAAAAAAACAAAAAAAAAAACCAAACCAAAAATAACACAACCAAACAAAACCAAACCAAACCAAAAAACCCCAGAAAAACCCCCCAAAAAACCCAAAAAACAAAAAAACAAAAAAAAAAACCAAACCAAAAATAACACAACCAAACAAAACCAAACCAAACCAAAAAACCCCAGAAAAACCCCCCAAAAAACCCAAAAAACAAAAACATACAGAAAAACCCAACAAAATACCCAACCCAAAAACAAAACAAAAAAAATTAAACTAAACCAAAACAAAACAACAAAAAACCCCAGCGTAACAGAAGAAGAAAAAAACCAAAACAAGCAAACAAAAACCCAAAAACAAACAAACAAACAAACAAACCCAAAAACAAACAAACAAAAAAAAAATGGTGAGGGAACTTACCCAAAATCTCCACGTTCTGGCTCTTGCTGTGGAAGTGGCTGCTGTAGTGGAAGCAGCTGTAAATTCCCTCGTCCTGCACTGTCACGTTGGACAGCTGGATGGATAATTCACCCTCGGAATAACGGAGCAGTTTGTACCTCTGGTCTCTTAAAACTGCAAGGAAAAGAAAATTCAGCACACCACGGGGGTTGGTACAGAAGGGGAAGTCAAAGCATGAGGAGTCTTTATTTTATGGCGGTTTAAAATTTTAAGTTTTTAATGAAAGCATCTCCTAGGGCACCTCTACTCTCCTTTCTCTCTCGTGATTTTCTAATCTTTAATTCTTTCCTCCTGCTGCATAATTTAGAGGAACCCTCAGGGTCCCAACAAGTCCGTGAACTTTTCCCACAGTTGCAGCAGAGAAAATGCAACTTTCTGCCCTCAAATTGAACTGAAACTGGAGGTTTGTACAATCCTCAGGGGGAAAGAGACCTCAAAAAGTCTCTTTTTATTTTGTTATTTTTTTTAGCTGACGTTTCAACAAAATACTGAGCTGGAAGGAAATCCCAGCAATTTATGGATTGAATATGAAAGTATTTTGAGACCATCATGGTGTAAAACTCATAACTGGCCTGTCATATTTATGAAATGGAAAAAAAAACACCCCAAAAACTGGAGGGAACTGATTCCCAAAGTGGTTCATTGGAGGAGCAATGTGACAGAGGCTCCCAGTGGTGAGTCAGATGAAGAATGAAAACCTCCATGTGCAGTGCCAGGTTTGGTTTCTCCCTAAACAAGGGGGAGAAACCTTCCTTTTGTATTGCCAAAATAAAACATTCAGCGTGCCTGAACTTCTCCAGGATCCAAATGCTTTGGGAACTGCAGCCCATGTGGGTGTTGCTCCAATGGATACTCATGCCTTCCTTACCCCAAATAAATTGCCTCCCTCTGTGGTATACAATCCTGAGAACAAAAAATTCTAAGAACATAAATATATGTCAAAAATGGAGATAACTGATGGAGAAGTGATTTCCTCCAAGGGCTTGGTAGTAAATAATCAGATTATTTGACTGCAGCAGGGGAGAGGAACTCCTACCACAGCCTGCGCAGGATTTCGGGAGCCTGGATGTCCCAGCACAGGGTGAGTGGCAATAATCCCATTCCCACATGGATCACCCTATTCCCACATGGGTTGAACTAATTTCCCACATGGATCAGCCCCATTCCCACATGGGTTGAACTCATTTCCCACATTCAGCCCCATTCCCACATGGATCAACCCCATTCCCTCATGGATCAGCCACATTCCCACATAGATCACCCTATTCCCACATGGATTACCTATTTCCCACATGGATCACCCTGTTCCCACATGGATTGAATTAATTTCCCACATGGATCAGCCCCATTGCCACATGGATCAGCCCCATTCTCACATTTGGCCCTATTTCCACATGGATCAGGCAATTCCCATATTGATCAGCCCCATTCCCTCATGGATCAACCCCATTCCCACATTCAGTCCCATTCCCACATTCAGCCCCATTCCCACATGGATCAGCCCCATTCCCACATGGGTTGAACTCATTTCCCACATTCAGCCCCATTTCCACATGGATCTGCCCCATTCTCACATTCAGCCCTATTTCCCACATGGATGAGCCCCATTTCCCATATTGATCAGCCCCTTTCCCACATGGATCAGCCCCATTCCCACATTCAGCCCCATTTCCCATATTGATGAGCCCCATNTCATGGGTCAGCCCCATTCCCACATGGATCACCCTATTCCCACATGGATTACCTATTTCCCACATGGATCAGCCCCATTCCCACATGGGTTGAACTCATTTCCCACATTCAGCCCCATTCCCACATGGATCACCCTATTCCCACATGGATTACCTATTTCCCACATGGATCAGCCCCATTCCCACATGGGTTGAACTCATTTCCCACATTCAGCCCCATTCCCACATGGATCACCCTATTCCCACATGGATTACCTATTTCCCACATGGATCAGCCCCATTCCCACAGGGACCCAGCACTGCGTTGTTTTGGATCCTGTGTGATCCCATGCTCTGCACTGAGAGCACTGAATCTGGGATCCTGGATTCCTCAGGCCCCATTACACACAGGGGTGTTTGTAATTTAACATTTAAACACAGACACAACAATTCCTCTCCAGGCCTGGCAGTCAAGGACACCTCACTGCCTCAGGCCCCAGAGATGGAAACAAAAGTGATTTGGGGGAGCAAACTTGGGGTAAATGATTCATTAGCTGAAGCTGGAATTGGGAGATTAACCCCTAAAATGCAAATGGATCAAATTTATAAAAGTGTGAAAACACGTGACCTGTCATCCATTTTGGGTGCAGCCCCTGAGGGGCTTTGACTGCCCTAAATGTACCTGAAGGCCCTTCAATAAACAGAACTGCTTTTTATTCCCTTAATTCTGTCTGGCCTCTTTTTAGGCAGCCCCAAAAGACACCAGTTTTTGGTGACCACGAAGGGACAGGAGGCCTCTGAAGGATCCTCTGGACCCAGTTCCAAACCCCCTGCCCGCACTTTCAGCATCACAGCCCTCCTGGCTGGTGGCAGCAGGGCCAGCTCGGTGTCCCCAGCCCTGCTGGCTTCCACACTTACCCTGCTGGCCATTGAGGAAAAGGGTGAAACCCTCGGGGTTCATCCACTGCAGGGTGGAGCTGTCGTTGTCGTTGCTGGGGGTGCCGAAGGTGCAGCGCAGATTTAGGTTTTCTCCTTCCCTCAGAGCCACAGAATCGCTGGCAGCACCTGGAAACCCCCCTGCCATGCACCAGGGGAAAGAACAAGCGGGATGTTGTGACATGAAGCAAAGCAGAGATGTTTTGCACAGAGTAATGTGTGAATTTTCCTTCTTTTCAAAATTTATTTTATTTTTTTTTTTTATTTCTATTATGCCAGTATGGTTGTAGGGATATAAATAAATTATCGTCACTGGACAGGTCATCGCAGGCACTGCACGACAAAGGTTTGGGATCTTCACCTGCCAGCACAACCAGATTTAATTATTAAACCAGTTTTAGTAATTAGCAAAGAAAGTATTTCATTATTAGCCAATAAAGAACTGAAGCAGAACCATTTCATGCACTCTCTCCCTGTATTTAAACACAAAGATTTAATTTTCACTTATTATTATAACTAAATCATATTTAAGGTCCCTTCCAAGCCGAACCATTCTCTGATTTTATGATCCATTCTGGAGCTGTTGAACCTGATTTACTCAGTGTGTGACTGAGCAGTGAATGATTTCCCAGCACCTCTAAAAACGAGGCTTTTTTATTCAGAAATGAAACTTCTTTTGAAAGAAAAAAAAACCCAAACCTGGCCTGGCACAAGTTGCTAAAATGAAATTTCACTCTCTCTTCTCTCAGCTCGTTTCACAGGCAGTAAAATGTGGGTTTTTTTTCTCTCCAGACATTCTAAGGCAGATAAAACACTTTGTGAAGATATTTGATGGCCTGGAATGAATTGCCTTCTCCAGACAAATCCAATGCTCTGGAGAATACTGAGATTGGTGCCTGGGTTGGAGTTCAGTAAAAGGGCAGCAGGAGAGTTTTGTTTTTATTCCTGTTTTGTGTGTTTTGATTTGATTTTGCAGGTAGCTGTCTGCTGCCAGTTCCTATTACAGTTTGGGGAAATGAATCTTTCTGCGCTTCGGGGAAGATTTTCACATTCTTAACAACTTTAAATCGCTCAGAAATGAATTTTTTTGGGGGGGGCATTTTGCTGGAGCTGCTTTTTGTACCTCTAGATTCAGCCTCGTCTCCCTGTAGGGCAGCAGCTTCCCGTGGGGATTGCGGCCGTGCCCGTCCTTGAGAGGAGCTGTGGCACGAGGTGAGAGTTGTTCAGAGGCAGCTGGGGGTTGTCTGTGGCTTTCCACAGCCCCCTCGGGTATTTCTGTCCCCGTGATGGTTTCCTGTCCCCAGCAGCAGCGTGGGGTCTGGCAGATCACACCTCTGGGGCTCAGAGCAGCCAGGCTGAGCAAGAAGAGGTGGAAGGTGTTGCTGGCTTTTCCAGATTGGCTCAGAAGTGTAATTTCCAGTGGAGACCACTGGAAAATGGGTTTCATTCATTCATGACTCACAGGGGCTCTGCTCTGCTACTAAATGTGGTCACTAAATGTGGGACACGTCCCCACGGGACGGTGGCTTCTGTACCGTGTGGATCCCACCTGCAAAAACCACTCCAAGTGACAGATCCACCTCCTCCACCTTCCCGGCAAGAAAGGGCAGCAATTCTGTGCTGGAAATTGCAGGATGCTCTGAGCAGAGTGGTTCTAACTCTGGTTGCTATTCTTGGAGCCCCCAGGAAGTGACTGAGAGCTCCTTGCACTGAGACTTGCACCGAGAGCATCAGTGCAGAGCTCTCTGTGAGCCTGTAACCCACAATCTCCACATTTCATGAGTTAGTTTTGGTGCAGAGCTCTCTGTGAGCCTGTAACCCACAATCACTCTGTTTAATGAGTTTTGGTGCAGAGCTCTCTGTGAGCCTGTAACCCACAATCACTCTGTTTAATGAGTTTTGGTGCAGTTATCTGTGAGCCTGTAATCCATAATCATCCCATTTAATGCGTCAGTTTTGGTGCAGAGCTCTCTGTGAGCCTGTAACCCACAATCACTCTGTTTAATGAGTCAATTTTGGTGCAGTTATCTATGAGCCTGTAATGCATAATCATCCCATTTAATGAGTCAGTTTTGGTGCAGTTACCTATGAGCCTATAACCCACAATCACCCCATTTAATTAGTCAGTTTTGGTGCAGGTATCTATGAGCCTGTAATCCATAATAATCCCATTTGATTAGTTAGTTTTGGTGCAGAGCTCTCTGTGAGCCTGTAACCCACAATCACTCTGTTTAATGAGTCAATTTTGGTGCAGTTATCTATGAGCCTGTAATGCATAATCATCCCATTTAATGAGTCAGTTTTGGTGCAGTTACCTATGAGCCTATAACCCACAATCACCCCATTTAACGAGTCAGTTTTGGTGCAATTTTCTGTGAATCTGTAACCCACAATCACCCCATTTAATTAGTCAGTTTTGGTGCAGTTATCTGTGAGCCTGTAATCCATAATCATCCCATTTAACGAGTCAATTTTGGTGAAATTTTCTGTGAGTCTGTAACCCACAATCACTCAATTTAATGAGTTAGTTTGGGGCAGTTATCTGTGAGCCTGTAACCCACAGCCACCCCATTTAATGAGTCAGTTTTGGTGCAATTTTCTGTGAATCTGTAACCCACAATCACCCCATTTAATTAGTCAGTTTTGGTGCAGTTATCTATGAGCCTATAATCCATAATCACCCCATTTAATGAGTCTGTTTTGGTGCAATTCTCTATGAGTCTGTAACCCACAATCACCCCATTTTATGAGTTAGTTTTGGTGCAGAGCTATCTGTGAGCCTGTAACCCACAATCTCCCCATTTAATGAGTTCGTTTGGTGCAGTTATCTGTGAGCCTGTAACCCACAGCCACCCCATTTAATTAGTCAGTTTTGGTGCAGTTATCTATAAGTCTGTAACCCACAATCTCCCCATTTTATGAGTTAGTTTTGGCACAGAGTTATCTGTGAGCCTGTAACCCACAATCTCCCCATTTTATGAGTTAGTTTTGGTGCAGTTATCTATGAGTCTGTAACCCACAGACACATCCTTTAATGAGTTGGTTTTGTCCTGGCTGCTGGCCTGTGACTGGAGCTGAATTAATTCTGGAAGCCAAGGTAGCAGCTAGAAATTCATCCTGCAGGAGTCTGTGGGGAGTGGGGTTGTACTGAAGTTAGCAAATTCAACAGCCCTGAAGTGGTTTCTGCCCCAGTCTGTCAAGGAGGGAATGTTGCTCCAACCCCAGGATCACGGATCCTTTTCTCCTGCAAAGCGCAGGAGTGAAGCCGGCAGGGATCCTGGGCAGGGATTTTATGCCTTGCTCCTTCCTTCCTTCCTTGGATCTTCTCTTAGATCCTTCTTAGACCCTCTGACTGTTTGGCACAGTCAAAAATGAACCTGTCACACTCTGCTGTGTGTGAAAGAGGAGATCTCAATAAGCAGGAATGAGGAGATTGAGCATCTAAAGTGCTTTTCTTTAGATGCTCTAAAGTTTCCTTTAGATTTCGTTCTTTCAAACTACTTTGCAAGTTCTCCCTGAATTGCTCTGACTTCTATCAGCCTGCTTTCACACAAAACACAAACAAAAGCACACTTGGATTTCTGACCCAGGCAAACCGAGCAGGGATCCTCTGTCCAAATTTAAGGCAGCATCTTCTGATGCCCCAATGCTCTGCCACCCCAAGACACTTGGTCTCACACGCCGGGTTTAGGAGTCAGCGACCTTTGGGAACGGGGTGACAACTTAAGTTTTGTCACCCAGAGACCGAGAGCACAGCTTTGTGCCTCCGTTTTCCCAGCGGGGCTGGAGAGGAGAGCTGAAGGAATGACCCCGGGCTTACCTTGCAGCAGGAGCAGAGACGTGGAGAGCAGCACCCCGGGCAGGGTGAGGAGAACCCCGGGCACGGTGAGGAGCACCCCGGGCACGGTGAGGAGCACCCCGGACACGGCCATGCTGCTCTGAGCCCGGCTCGGTTCCTCCCTCCTTCCTCCCCGCCGCCCGGTGCCCTTTTCAGCGCGGGGGGAGCGCATTTACCGTGACTTCAGCAGCCCCGGGGTCTTTCCCCTGCCCTCCTCTCCTCTGCCCCCAGCTCGGGTTTCCTCCGTGTTGGCGACTGCCGAGACATCGGTGACCTCACGGGTCCCTCCGCAGGAACTGGTGGGCGACAGCGCTGGGGGGCTCGGAGTGTCAGGGTGTCACAGTGTCACAGTGTCAGAATGTCACCCCTCCTGCTCTGCCCGGCTCGGCTCGGGGGATGCACCCACAGGGGAAAGGTGAAAGATGAGGGAAATAGGGGTTTGGGGCATCCCTGATGGTGTGAAGGTAATAAAAAATAGAGGAATGTGGGTTTGGGGTCATCCTGCTGCTGCGATGGTAAAGGATTACAGAAATATGGGTTTGGGGTCACCCGTAAAAGATTACAGAAAAAGGGTTTGGAGTCACCCTGCTGCTGTGATGGTAAAAAAGAATAAAATAGAGAAATGTGGGTTTGGGGTCACCCATAAAAGATGACAGAAATATGAGTTTGGGGTATCCCTGATGCTGTAATATAGGGGTTTGGGATCATCCTGCTGCTGTGATGGTAAAAGATTACAGAAATAGGGTTTGGGGTCATCCTGCTGCTGTGATGGTAAAAAAAAAGAGAAATGTGGGTTTGGGATCACTCGTAAAAGAATACAGAAATACGGGTTTGGGGTCCTGCTGTTGTGATGGTAAAAGAATAGAGAAATACGGGTTTGGGGTATCCCTGCTGCTGTGATGGTAAAAAAAATAAAATTATAAAAATAGAGAAATGTCGGTTTGGGGTCATCCATAAAAGATTACAGAAATATGAGTTTGGGGTCCTGCTGTTGTGATGGTAAAAGAATAGAGAAATATGGGTTTGGGGTCACCCGTAAAAGATTACAGAAATATGGGTTTGGGGTCACCCTGCTGTGATGGTAAAAGATTAGGAAAACATGGTTTTGGGTCATCCTGCTGCTGTGATGGTAAAAAAAAATAAATTGAGAAATGTGGGTTTGCAGTGCAGGACAAGTGTGGACAACTATTACTGTCCAAATAAACTGAATTTAATAAGATTTATTAAATTTAATAGTTTTTTTTTTTTAAATAAAGGTTTTGATTTAAAACTTGTGTGTGCTTGAGTGAAGTGGACAACATGGTTAATTATAAACCCATTGTGTGTTTTATTCCTGATTTATTAGGACCTGTTTCCAGGTGCAGGGAAATGCATCACTCATCAGATATTTGTTTGATAAAAGCTGTGGATTTTGTGTTCATCGCCATTAATTAGTTTTACTGGAAAACAGAGCTGTAGGTCACAGATTTAAAGCAGCTGGGATGAAAGATAAAACTCTCGCTGGATTAAAAAATCCAGATCAAGAAAGATGTGTTGGGAAATAAGTTTGGTTTGAAAGTTGTGCCTCCAGTTCCGCACAAACCTGAGGGTGAAATACCTGAATCCAGAGGGAAAACCCCGTCCCTGAGCATGGAAAACCGCGCTCGAGAGAATTTTGTGCCATCTGCTGTCAAGCGGATGAATTTCAGCCTCAGAAAAAAAGAAAAACGCGGCTCAGAATTCCAGCACACTCCAGAGGAAATCTGAAATGGGAAGGGTGCTTGGCATCTTTATTCACTCACCTACGAGATGTTTTTTTGCCTGACTTCCGAGAATTCCGTTTAATGTGAGAAGCAAATTAAAATGCAGTGGTTGTTTTGACAGTTGTTAGCACTCAAAACTGAGATTAAAACCAACCACCCACCCCCAAAATAAAAAAATACAGATGTCACAGGTAATTACAGCTATTTTTGGCAATACAATTATTGGGTGTTTTCTTAAACAGCAAACATTTTTTTTTTTCTCAAATAAATACAATCTGCTCACACTAAATAAGAAAACAAAAACCGTAATAGACAGAATGATACAACAGGTTGAAAATGAAACAAACAGAAAAGAAAAATAAAATAAAAGGAGCTGTCGGTAACATCAAGTCTGAAGAGAAAGTTCAGGAAAGACATTTTTGTGGGAAATAAGAAAGGAACTGAGTGAATATTTTGTGTTGTGGGTCATGAGGATTCCCTGGGGAAGGGATTTGAGGAAGTGGGGAGCAGCAAGAAGGGATTTAGAGCCTTTGCAGCTAATTAAGCCCCTGTTAATTACATTTCTTTCGCCCATTGATGGTCTGCTCCCCCATCTCTCCTTTCTGTGACTTCAGAACCATTTCCTCCGTGCCTCTTTTGAAAGAAACGAACCCAAACCACAAACCAGAGCCAATATTTGGGGGTAGAAATTGCCACTTTCATCCAATTCACTTTCATTTAAGTGCAGAAAGAGGCTCCTGGCCTCACCAGCTTCTGTCTGAAACTGCTCAGTGGGAGCAAAAAGGGAAATACCAATTTTTTTACTGAAGTTAGCACGGTCTGGATCCTCATTTTGCATAAACGAGCAAAGCTCTGTCGATTTGAGTGCCATTTCAATTTAATTCTCTTTTTCTAAGCAAATTTTGAAAATTAACCGTTTATTCTTGGCAGGTTTGCAGCTTTTTTTTTTCCTTGATTGTGGAGAGAAGGAAAAATCTGGGAAGTGTTGGTGGGGTGAAACTTGGGATCTGATGGAGCTCACAGTGAAGGAAAAGATTTTTGGAGAGGTGGAGTTGAATGTTCTGGGACAAAACACAGCAGTGACATTAAACCCACATTGATGAGCAGCAATGGGATGAAAGTGAAGCAGCAATTCTTTTGTCTTCTTACCCTCTCTGTTATAAATTTAAAAGAACAGCATTTTTTCTCTTTTTTCCCCCCAAAAAGCCTTTCCAACATGAGACTGCTTAACACAAAATCCCCCAAAAAACTCAAAATGCTGAAGAAAATAAGATTTTTTTCTCCCTGTGATTCTTGACACCTCATTCAAGACAAGACTACAGTTGTCAAAATATTTCCCAAACATCCAAAAATATATATTTTCTTTTTAAAGAAGAGTATTTGAACATCTCCCTCCTCAACCAGAACACTTTCTTCTCTGTTACTGTACCAAAGAGCAGCTAACACCACTGGAATTGTGCATTCAGCTTTTGCTCCCTCTCACTTTCGTGCTTCTAAAAAAATCTCCTTTTAATGTCACTCAACTCCAGCAGGATCTGAGCAGCCTCCACTCTTCCTACAAGCAATAAATATTAAAAAATAACAATATTTCTTGCCCTAATTTACACCTTGCAGGCATGAAACAAAACAAAACAAAACAAAAAAAATCTGGAGAATTCACACGCCTCAGCAACCAATTTCTTCTTTTTTTGTGTGATTGTCAAATATTTAATTTTTTTTTGCATGGAGGAAAACAAGCCAGAAATGCTCTTCAGAATATCTGTACACAGCCAAAAATAGTTTAAATTACAATTTAAAATTAACCTGACAGCGATAAAACCACACAGGAACAGGGTTTTGTTTTTTTGTTTCCGTCCTAAATTTTCTCCCCGACTTTTCAGTTCCACCCCTGCTACAATAAAGCACTTGCAAGTGGCCTAAGGTGTGTTGCAGTGCAGGAAAAAGGGAATATTCCTGTGGATTGTAGGAATAGCTGGGATTTTTCCAGGATTTTGGGGAGAGGAGCTTTGTTCCACCCCAAGGGACACTTTTGAGAAGAGGGAATTCCGTTCGTCACTCCCTGGTGGCTGTGGGAGGTGACAGCAGCCCTGCCCAAGGGGAAAATCCACCACAACACCGCCCAAAAATGGATTTTTCTGGGATTAATAAACATCAAATCCGGCCAGTGTCGCCTTCTGTTCCACACAAGAGCTCCCAGCACTCTGAGCAGGGGCAGAGCCGGGCAAGGACGGCACAAAATTTCTCCTAAAACACCTCCACGTGCCTTGGGCGCTGCTTTTTATTTCAGAATTTGGGGTTTGCCCCATCCCTGGAAGTGTCCAAGGCCAGCCTGGTCTGCCCCTGCTCATGGAACTGCATGAGCTTCGAGGATTTTTCCAACCCAAACCGTTCTGGGATGATTCTGTTTCTGGGAATGCTCCCACTTGAGGCCCAAACCGAGTCAGGAGTTTGCCAAAATCTCTTTCATCCCATGTAAACCCATTTTTCAGCACCTGCTGACAGCAATTCTGCACTGCTGAAGCGCCTGCAGCAACTTTTTGACCCCAGGCTGATAATTTTAGGTAATTCCAATCCTAAAAATGCTGCTCTGATGCCACTTTAGGGTGGGAACACCCACTGTGGTGTATTTTGGGAGGCAGTTTTTAGCATCCTGCAGGCTCTGGCACCAAGAGGATCCCCCTGTGATCCCAAACATTTTGGTTAGAGAGGGAAACCCTCCTCTTCCACCTCCCCCAACCCTCCCCTCCCTGGATAAATAGCATCAAATGTTCCTAAATTGAGTTCTGCTGGGTTTTTTTTTTGGCTGCTCTGTCTTTATGGCACTTGGGAATTAAGGGTAAGGAAGCAGAGCACTCAGAATTCCAGGTGAATTTTGAATTTTCATCCCATCGCTCCTGGAGCAACCTCAGCAGGGCTGCCAAAGGGACACAGAGCCACTCCAGCACAAAAATCCCAGAGTAAAAAGAGAAACCCCTTTTCAAAATAAAAACCTTTTCCAAAAAAACCCCTTTTCCAAAAAA
>VXBU01006175.1:80275-97179 GCA_013400315.1 Bombycilla garrulus
CTCAGGCAGAGGAATCAGAGCAGAGGAATCCCCTGGTGCAGCCGGCCCAGGCAATGCCGGACTCGTTTCCAGCCCGGGGGACACTTTGATATTTTTGTGGGAGGTGCTGAGGGTTTGGGGGCTGGGAGAGGAGGAGCACAAGGTGCTGGACAATCCTGCAATTTGCAAAAACAGCAGTGAGAAAACAAACCCAGCGTCCTGCCTGAGCCAGGGCTCACTCACTGTTCCACCAAAAGTGTCAGCAGAGCTCCCCTCAGGGTGGGGAAACAACCCCGAGCTCATTCTGTGCAGTGCAAGAACCTCAAGCTGTATTTTAATATTATTTTCCCTCAAATCAGCCAGTTTTTGTTGCAAATTAGATTGTTTTGTTGTTGTTTTGTGGCTGTGTTTGATGTGTTCTGAGTGAGGCACGAGGCAAAGGGGGAGGGATTTTCCCACCCTCAAAGAAATTCCTCCCAGCTTTTGCTGCGCTGGCTTTTGACGCTCAAACCTCACCTGTAACTGATCTGAAATTCGGAATTTTCCTCAAAAATCAACCAATCTCTGCACAACACCCAACATTTGGAGCACTCAGGCAGAGGAATCAGAGGACAGGAATCCCCTGGTGCAGCCGGCCCAGGCCACGCCGGACTCGTTTCCAGCCCGGGGGATTTTCCCGCCCTCAATAAAACACAAAAAAACACAAAAAAACCCAACAAAAAAAAATAATAAGAAGAAGAAACATTGTCCAACAAAGGCCTCGGGCTGTCCTGGCGGGGTTTTTCTCACTCCTGCAGCAGAGTTTCTCTCCAGTTGAAGCCTCCCGTGGGTCCGTGTGTGAGGGGGAGGATGGGAGGGTCTGTGAGCTGCCAAAGCCCGGTGTCCCCCAGCTCTTCACAGGAACAAAACCCCAGGTAGGGAATCTGAGAGAGAGGGGAATTAAAACAAAAAAAAATAAAAATAATCAGAGACTGAGCTGGGCAAAACCGAGGGATGAAGCCCAGCTGTGCCACGCCAAGATTTCACCTTTTTTTTTATCTCTTTCCCCCTCCCAAAGTTCATTTTCAGATGGACGGACTGGGCAAAACACTGGGAAAAAAACCCCAGATGATACCCCTGGAATGTGGGTTTGAAAATGCAGTTTGGAGCAGAACGTAGTTGTGAAGGGAATGAGGTCTTAAAAATGTAGTTTTGAATGGAAAGTAGGTTTAAAAGTGTAGTTTAGAATGGAATATAGGTTTAAAATGTGATTTTGGAAGGGAATGTAGGTTTAAAAATGTAGTTTTGAATGGAACAGAGTTTTAAATGGAATGTCGTTTTAAAAATGTAATTTTTGAGTGGAATGTAGGTTTAAAAATGTAGTTTAGAATGGAATATAGGTTTAAATGGAATGTAGTTTGAAAAATGCAGTTTTGAATGGAATGGAGGTTTAAATAGATGGAGGTTTAAACAGGGACCAGCTCAAACCAAACGTGGTCCCAAACCAGCACAGCTCTGAGGGAATTGTGGATGTTCCTGCAGCTCAGGGGTTCCCAGATGAGCCCAAAATATCCCAGAGAATCTGTGCAAGGCTGGCAGAGGGCAGGAAAGGAGAGGAAATAAAAACCCTTTTGAATTTCCAGCCTTTTGATGGTTAACACCCCTTTAGATGAGAAGGGGAAGTGCTGCAGGGCTGAGGTGCCTGCTCGCTGTGCTGAAGGGGTTTGGGGCTCTCTGCACAGCAATGTCACCCACAAAACACCAAAAAATCCCTGCAAACCCATCCCAGGTGGCACCTGACCCCAAAAAACACAAAAAAAATCCCTGCAAACCCATCCCAGGTGGGCATCTGACCCCAAAGAGTCCCTGCAAACCCATCTAAGGTGGCACCTGACCCCAAAAAACACCAAAGAGTCGCCCCAGACCCATCTCAGGTGGCACCCGATCCCAAAAAATCCCCAGAAACTCATCTCAGGTGGCACCTGACCCCAAAAAATCCCTATAGACCCATCTCAGGTGGCACCTGATCCCACAAAACACCAAAAAATCCCTGCAAAGCCATCTCAGGTAGCCCTTGACCCCAAACAGTCCCTACAAACCCATCTCAGGAGGGCACTTCACCCCACAAAACCCCAAGGAATCCCTACAAACCCATCTCAGGTGCGCACCTGACCCCAAAAACTCCCTGCAAACCCATTCCAAGTGGCACCTGACCCCAAAAAATCCCTACAAACCCATCTCAGATGGCACCTGACCCCACAAAACACCAAAGAGTCGCCCCAGACCCATCTCAGGTGACATCTGACCCCAAAAAACACCAAAAAAATCCCTACAAACCCATCTCAGGTGGTACCTAACCCCAAAAAGTTCCTGCAAATTCAGCTGAGGTGGCGCCTGACCCCAAAAAAATCCCTACAAACCTATCTTAGGTGGGTGCCTGACCCCAAAATATCCCTACAAACCCATCTCAGGTGGCACCTGACCCCACAAAACACCAAAGAGTCGCCCCAGACCCATCTCAGGTGACATCTGACCCCAAAAAACACCAAAAAAATCCCTACAAACCCATCCCAGGTGGCACCTGACCCCAAAAAATCCCTACAAACCCATCCCAGGTGCGCACCTGACCCCAAAAAATCCCTACAAACCCATCTCAGGCGGGCAGCTGACCCCAAAAAAATCCCTACAAACCCATCCCAGGTGGGCACCAGACCCCAAAAAAACCCCTACAGACCCATCCCAGAGCCCCCACGCTCTATCCCAGCCCCTGAAATGCTCCTCCCTGCCCCCGGTGCCTGCTGGAAGGAGCGCAGCTCGGAGCACACGCTGCTCCAGGAGGCTGGAAGTTGTTTTTCCCTGCGGGGCCGGGGCTCTGCTCTCGCTGCCCATTACCTTCCTGACCATCTGCACAAAATCCTTGGAGTTCTGGGGGGACAGCCCCTGGAGCTGGCAGGTGCAGGCCTCCAGGGAGGAGGCGTGAGCCACGATCAGGATGTTATTTCCTGCAATAAAATCACAAACACGGGCTGAGGAGGGAGGAAAGGGCAGGTTCAGGGGATGGTGCCCGAGATCAAGCAGCCGTTTAAAGGGTTTTAGCAGCCAGCAGCACGTCAAGCTGTGAATGAAGGGGAAATGGGATTTGTTAACACGTTCAGAGCATTTCTCTGCTCTCATTAACTCACTCCTACTTTATTTAAAAATGCTTTCTGGAGAAAACAAGAATTCCAGCGAGATTTCAGTTGGGTTGGGAAGCAGATGCTTTTTGCCCACGCAAAAATTAATTCCTATTACAACAAACACTTTAATTTCACTCGCTGCCTTTCCACAGTGGCAGCTTTGCAATTCCATTCCCAAGATCCTTTACAACCCACTGTGCTTTTGAATTTTGTGTGCAAACCGTTAAAATCAAAGCAGAGACAGCTCAATGAGATAAAATCAGTGAGAAAAAAACAGAATTTAGGAATTCTCAGAATGTTGTGGATGAACAATAACAGCTAGGATTTTAAAAAAAAATCAATATTGTGTTTGGAGAAATGTTCCAAGGTCTTGATGGGAATATAATTTGGAGGAGGAGGGTGGACAGGGGAGGGAAAATGCCCCATTTAATGCTGGGAACAGCCAGCAGAGGGTAAATAATTCATTTATTCCCTTGGGAAACAGCTGCCATTGGGTCAGGATCCCTAAAAGAATTCTGCTCTTTAACTTTATGGACCTCTCTTTGGAGTGTATCTGAAATTCTAATTCTGCTGCAGGACTTCCCAACGCTCCTGGGAGAGAGGATGAGAGATTCAGGTGTGGGGATTCATCCCTTGAGAGGGAAAAATTGGTCAGGAATATTGGAATTACATCCCAGCCTGCTTCCTTGGATTTCTCCCCCTCTGCAGCACTCACCTTTGCCTTTACATTCACTGATGATTTCCTTTGTTACTTGGTAGCTTCTGCTTATGTAGGTATCATAAGACTCCGAAACCACCAACTTGCTGACAGGAATATGAGGTCTGTGAGGAGGAAAACACATCCAGAACATTGTAAAAATAAAGAAAAACACATCCAGAAAATTGTAAAAATAAAGAATTCTGAGTGCAAGATCTGTGAGCAGAAAAGCATGTCCAGTAAATTGTAAAAATAAAGAATTCTAAGTGCAAGATCTGTGAGCAGAAAAGCATGTCCAGAACATTGTAGAAATGAAGAATTCTAAGTGCAAGGTCTGTGAGCAGAAAAACACATCCAGAAAATTGTAAAAATAAAGAAAATCACATACAGAAAATTGTAAAAATAAAGAATTCTGAGTGCAAGGTCTGTGAGGAGGAAAACACATACAGTAAATTGTAAAAATAAAGAATTCTAAGTGCAAGATCTGTGAGCAGAAAATCACATCCAGAAAACTGTAAAAATAAAGAAAATCACATCAAGAAAATTGTAAAAATAAAGAATTCTGAGTGCAAGGTCTGTGAGGAGGAAAACACACCCAGAAAATTGTAAAAATAAAGAATTCTAAGTGCAAGATCTGTGAGCAGAAAAGCATGTCCAGAACATTGTAAAAATGAAGAATTCTAAGTGCAAGGTCTGTGAGCAGAAAAACACATCCAGAAAATTGTAAAAATAAAGAAAATCACATACAGAAAATTGTAAAAATAAAGAATTCTGAGTGCAAGGTCTGTGAGGAGGAAAACACATACAGTAAATTGTAAA
Organism: Bombycilla garrulus; assembly: GCA_013400315.1. Lineage (NCBI taxonomy): Eukaryota > Metazoa > Chordata > Aves > Passeriformes > Bombycillidae > Bombycilla > Bombycilla garrulus. The sequence continues at coordinate 84,926 of VXBU01006175.1, forward strand.
AATAAAGAATTCTAAGTGCAAGATCTGTGAGCAGAAAATCACATCCAGAAAACTGTAAAAATAAAGAAAATCACATCAAGAAAATTGTAAAAATAAAGAATTCTGAGTGCAAGGTCTGTGAGGAGGAAAACACACCCAGAAAATTGTAAAAATAAAGAATTCTAAGTGCAAGATCTGTGAGCAGAAAAGCATGTCCAGAACATTGTAAAAATAAAGAATTCTAAGTGCAAGGTCTGTGAACAGAAAATCACATCCAGTAAACGACCAAAGCAAAAATATTCTAAGTGCAAATTGTGATTCAGCTGGAAGTATCTGCTCTTAATCTTAGTCCCCAGATCTGGGGAGCACTGTGGTGATCTTTAGACTTTGAGAATCATTTGTGGGCCATTCCTGCGTGGAGAGATTTGGGAAAATGAGAACAGCTTCCTCTACTGGAGATCAGTCTGGAGGCAGCTCGTGAGATGCTGAGTGTGTGTTGTTATAGGACACGAAAGAACACAGACACACACTGCAGCTCAGGTGATCAGAAGAGAGGAGAAGAGGATTTATTTTTTCTGACTCCAGTATTTCTAGTTTTCCAAAAGTGATAGTGGATTGGACGGTGGCAGTGCCACCTCTCCAAAGACACTGCACAGACAAACAGTCCATCAGTTTTTCTCCTCCTCTATGAAGGAATGCAAAAACACTGAGGTGTTTACAGAAAGTGTGTGAGAAAATTCTTCACAAATATGTAAATATCAGAAGGCTTAGAAAGTCTTACAAAAATCAGGGCGACAAGTGTGCTCGTGTTCCTTGTGCTCTGGAGATGTTCCTCTGTGCCTGGTTGGGTTGGATTGTGAGAAATCCCCTCCTGGGAGGGTGTAAAGCCCTGGCACAGATGTCCAGAGCAGCTGGGGCTGTCCCTGGATCCCTGGAAATGTCCTGGAGCTCCCCGGCACAGTGGGAGGTGACCCTGCCCATGGGGCTGGATGAGATCCCAGGGCAAGGAGTGCTGGCTAAAAAACCTCCATGAGCAGGAGGAATTGCCAGTGATGTGGGAAATCTGGTTTATAGTACGCCAAATTTTATTTTACATATTTATTTTACATATTTATTTTACATATAATTTTCAGGTCACACTCAGCACAGCAGCCTCGGGCCTACTCCGAGTTGACTTTGGGAGCCTCAGCAGCTCTTCCAGCCAGGGTTTAAACTCAAAACTCGGTGCTAAACCTTCAAATGAGCAACCCCAGAGGCTCCCAGCCCCGTTTTGTGGTACCTGTAGGTTGTATCTACGCTTAGGGTGGCTGCAGCCAGATCCACAGGGGGGATCCAGGCTGGCAGGGTGCTCCCCGACACCCACTTGGTCCACTCGAACAGGCCGGGCTCAACCCGGATTTTCAGGTTGTTCTCCTGCTGCATTCCTGGAAAAGAGGGACAGGAGGAGGCCAGGTAGCAATGGGGGTAGCTGGGAAAGAAGAGAGCAGCTCTAATACTTGGATTTCACTGTTAATTTATTGATTTTCTGTAGGAATTCAGAGTACAAACCCTCACAGAGCCAAACGGATTTAAGAGGCCGTGGGCAGATTTGGGTTTGCTGAAAGATACAAGCTTATAGTTTCACAGTTAAGAGTAAAGTGTGTTCTCAGTAAATAAGAAATCAAGCTGGAACAAGAAAAATCCCATTGTCCTCTCTCTTATGTCACCCCTGATAAATTCCCACAATTTTCTACGAGAAATTAAGTATTCAATGGATTTATTTAATGTATGCCAGGGAATGTCAAGCTCTGGCAGGCAGCTGGTGCCATTAGAAAAGGGTTCCTTATGGATTGTGCTAACATAAAATATATTCCTATGGAAATAAAAATTACCATTCCCTCAGGTCCATGCTTTTTATCTGCTTGTCAGTGTTTTATGCAGAAAATGAGGAGAATTCAGCCTCTCCCTTGTGGATTTTACCTTTCAGGATGTTGTGAGCTGTCTGGACACACCGCAGGGATGGGGAGCTGTAGATGTAGTCTACAATGGTGTTTGTTTCTAGCAGGGCTTCACCTGCAAGGAAGTTTTGATTTTTGTGAATAAATCCAGGTAAACGGCATTGCAAGGAGCTGCTTCTCCCAGGCCTGGCCAAAAAGCAGCCAGAAAAAAAATTGTAAAGGTCTTGGATTTAATTTCACTTCATTTGTAAGCTGTAAATCAAATGATCCAACACAACTCAGTTGGCTGGATTCTCTGCTAGCATAAATCACCATTTCATTACACAGGTGGGAGATCACTGCAAACGAGATAAGAATCAGCTCCACTGTCAGGCTTTTTAATCTTCCTGCACCAGGGATTTTAATATTCCTGGATGAGGGTTGTTAATATTCCTGCACCAGGGTTTTTAATATTCCTGCACCAGGGTTTTTAATATTCCTGCAGTGCCTGAGGGAGCCCAAGGAGAGCAGGGATCTGCTCAGGCTTGCAGGGAGCAGCAGCCACATTTTCCTTCTGGTGGAAGAGCAGGACAGGGGAGGGGCAGCAAGGAGGGGACATTCACCCTGACAATGGCTGTCACCGTGGCTGGCTGACCCAGAAATGACAGTGAGGTCATTTAGGAGAGGGACACATGCCACCCCTGTGTCACAGGGAGCTGCTGACGGGCTTTGGTGAGCACAGGAATTGTGTGAAGGTCACACGGTGCCACCAGAGCTGCAGCTGTGTCCTTGGACCCCCTCAATGCCACAGAAAAGTGTCCTTGGAACCTTTTAGTGCCACACAAAGTGTGTCCTCAGATCCCCTGACTGTCACTAGGGAAATGTGTGCTCAGACCCCCTTAATGCCACAGCAAAATGTGTCCCCAGACCCCTTTAGTGCCACACAAAGTGTGTCCTCAGATCCCCTGACTGTCACTAGGGAAATGTGTGCTCAGACCCCCTCAATGCCACACAAAATGTACCCTCAGACCCCTCAACAGCCACCAGTAAATGTGTTCCCAGATCCCCCAAATGCCACCAGGAAATTGTGTCCTCAGACCCTTTAAATGCCACACAAAGTGTGTCCTTGGACCCCAAAGTGTCCTTGGAGCCCTTTAATGCCATGTAAAATGTGTCCTTGGACCCTTGAATGCCACCAGCAGAGTGTGTCCTCAAAGTCCTTTAATGCCCCACAAAGTGTGTCCTCAGACCCCTGCAATGTCGCCTGCAAAGTGTCCTTGGACCCTTTTAATGTCCCACAGAATGTGTCCTCAGACCCCTCAATGCCAGCAGTGAAGCGTGTCCTCAGACCTCCTTAATGCCACCAGCAAAGTGTCCTTGGACCCCTTTATTGGCACCAGCAAAGTGTGTCCTCAAACCCTTTTAATGCCACCTGCAAGGTGTCCTTGGACCCCTTTAATGCCACAACCTGTGTGTCCTTGGTCCCCTTTACTGCCATTAGCAAAGTGTGTCCTTGAACCCCTGAATGCCACCAGCAAAGTGTCCTTGGACCTCTTCAAAGCCATCAGCAAAGTGTCCTCAGACCCCTCTAATGCCACCCAAAATGTCCTCAGACCCCTCTAATTCCACCCAAAGTGTTCTCAGATCCCTCTAATGTCACCCAGAGTGCCCTCAGACCCCTTTAATGCCACCCAGAGTGCCCTCAGACCCCTTTAATGCCACCCAGAGTGCCCTCAGACCCCTCTAATTCCACCCAAAGTGTTCTCAGATCCCTCTAATGCCACCCAGAGTGCCCTCAGACCCCTCTAATTCCACCCAAAGTCTCCTCAGACCCCTTTAATTCCACCAAAAGTGCCCACAGACCCCTCTAATGCCACCCAAAGTGTCCTCAGACCCCTCTAATGCCACAGCAAAGTGCCCACAGAACCCTTCAGTGCCCCCCAAAGTGTCCTCAGACCCCTCTAATTCCACCCAAAGTGTCCTCAGACCCCTCTAATTCCACCCAAAGTGTCCTCAGACCCCTCTAATTCCACCCAAAGTGNTGGAAACGCTCAGGGCTGCGGCTCGTGGCTTTAAGGGCTGGGCTCCCCTCAGCACAGCTCTCAAGATGTGCTCTTCGACTGGCAAAGCATTTTCTGTCTGTGCACAAAGCAGCAGGCTCAGAGGCAGGGATGAGGAGAGCACTGGAAAAGGTGTGGGCAGTGTTTGTGACAATATAAAGCCAGGCAGATTGGTAAAAGGGTACTTGGTGTGGCAAAACTGGATGAGAAAAGCGTGTTTTGAGTGAGGTGACAGGCACACTGCTGCATTTCTCCCCAGTGTGGATAATAACAACATCTTCCCATCCTGGTTTCACCCCACGTCCTGCATTTCTGCTTTGTCTTTTCCTCAGCTGCAGCAGCTGGAGGAGATGAGGTTTCCTTAGGGAGAGGGAAATTGCTGGGGAAGGTGAAGGGACTTTGCAAAGATCCTTGAAAGATTGAAATCCCATGAGCTCAGGGCATCCAATCCGTTTTTTCCTGCCTTGCACTTTTCCTATCTCTGATGGGGGGTGTGGGAGGAAGACAGTGAAATTCCTGGGCAAGGAATCCAAAGAACCATGGAATGATTTGGGTTGGAAAAGACCAAAAACCCCACGGGCAGGGACACCTTCCACTGCCCCAGGTTGCTCCAAACCCTGTCCTGTGGTCGCACACAGCCTGAGAAACCTGCAATTCTTCACAGGCCCAGCCTGGGATGTTGCAGAAGGCTCAGGAGAAGAAATCAGCTCTCATGCTATTCTGGGAGAGCAGAATGTCAGGAATGAAAACACAAAGATCTGCACCTGCGGTTTGTGTTCAGCTCTGTGTGAGCTACGTGATGTTTCAGAGAATTGTTTTCTTTTCTTTACCAATTAGTTACTTGTTTATTCTCATGAATCATTTATGCTCATCTTTGCCATCCTCTCTATATAACACAACAGCTCTTTCTTTCTGGAGCAGTAGTAGTAGAAGTAATATAACAAAGCTTTATCTTGATGCACCAGCCTGAATTACTGGAGTCACAATTGTGTTGCTTGGAATCCGGGAGCAACACTGTCCAACACTTGGACACTTCCACCTGTTCCACCCACAGGGAGCAATTCCTTCCCAAAATCCCCCCCAGATGAGAACCTCTGCCTGCTGAGCACACTCACCCACGAGCCTGGCCTGGGTGCAGCCCAGCACGGTGATGGGAGCGTCCTTCTCGTAATCCCTGAACCCACCGCTCCTCTGAGGTAAATTGTGAGGCATGTTCAGGTTACTGCGCACGTACCTGCCTGCGGGGAGAGGTGCCAAGCTGCAATTATTCCCTCACACCCCGTTTTCCCCCTCTCCCACCGCCTCAGCTGTGCTTTCTAGGCTCTTGAGTAGTTTTTCCCCTTGTAAACCCATCAGGAATCTGACAAAATTCAATTAAACACTTCTCAGCAGCTCAAAATCAGCACAGAATGTTGCTAAGGTTCTAAAAATTTTTTGTAGCGTTGTTTTGCCCAAGGGAAAGTCATTTCTATGCCACAACAAATATTATTACACTTTTACAGGAGGCTGGGAGGTCAGAGCTCTTCAGCCACAGTTTGGAAAGGAGTTGTGAAATCATCCTTTCACTACAGGGTACTGGGTTTTTTTTAATAGAAAGAAGACTTTTAGGAGAGATTTCTGATCAGCTCTAAGGCAAACAGAGCCTAAAATTATAATTTGCTCTCTATAGTCTGAAACTCAAGCATAACACTGGGTTAAAAACACCAATTTATACCCCAAAACCCACTCTGAGCTGTGTTATTTTCATTTAGGACTGAGAGCCAGCAGTGCAAAATTTTTTCTTGATGGCAGCAAATGTTTTCACTGAACACTGACTACCAACATTGTGACTGCATTTTCTCTTTGGTGATGTAGAGTGCAATCACTCCTGCAATATTTTCCCAAATACTGGCAAATGGAGTATTTCCTCCCTGGGTGACTTTCTGCTGCTGATGCACAAAAAGCATCATTTTATGTTCAAACACACATTTTTTATTTCACCCCACCAGGGTGAATTTTATGTTCACCCCCATCAGGCGGTGGCCAATTCTCCTTTCTCCACCAAATCCTGGAATAGTCCTGTATAACAATAACAACAAATAACAATGGGCATAACATTAAAGAATTTTGATGTGTTAAAGCCTATTTTTTATCCAGTTTTCCAAATTATTGTGTTTTATTCTAATTGGTTAGTAACTTCCTTGCCACTCAATTAATTGCTGAGAAGGTGCTTGTGTGTGTAAAAGACTTTCTTTACACAGGTGTTTACATTTTTTCTTCGTGGATTCTCACAGGAGAGATTTTTTATTTTTCACAGAGGAAAACTGCCTTTTTTACAAGAACAGATTGATGTGTAAACCAACTCTCATGATTTGTTTTTAACGGGAACTTCACCAGCTGTTAATTCAGCTGAAACAGCAAGGCCTAATTTTATAAGGCTTTTCTTTTATAAAGGTTTTACCTGAATGCAACAGCCCCGGGCTCACCTTTGGCATCGAAGCACTGGGACAGCCAGTACTTCCCAAAAACCACGTCCATCCTCTCGCCATGCCTGCACACGAACAGGCAGCGCTTCTGAGGGCCCGGCTGGCTGCTTATCCTCAGGGGCTGCAAGGAAGGGACAGCAGCTGTGAGCTCCACCAGAACTCTGAGACATCTCAGAAACATCAGGCCTTCAGTTTTAGCTTTCATGTTTTCCAGATTCTGCAGATTGGTGTGAGACTCTGAAATTCAGATAAAGTGTTGGCAAGTTCTCCTCACAGCTCAGTCTCACAGAACAATCCTTTTCCAGCCCACAACCAAGGGCACCGTGGCAGCTCCAGGCCCAAAAAGTGCAAACAGCAGAGAATTGAGGAGAGCAAACTGGGAGGGTGGGACTGCATCACCTGCAGCTGGAATTGGACAATGAACCCAACATGGAAATGGACAAAAACTTATAAATGTGTGGAAACTCCTGACTCGGGGTCCATCTTTGTTGGAGCCTCAGCCAGGTTCTTGTGCTGCCCAAGATGAATCCTTTGAAGGCCTTTTAATAAATTCTGCTTTATTCTTTAACTCTGCCCAGCCTCTGTTCCAGGGAGCCTTTCCAGGTATCAAAGTGACAACAAGTTTGACCTTCACCAGCGTGCAGAGACATCTGAGCAATCCACAGGAGCCAGCACCAGGCTCCTCCCGCTTTGCCCTTGTGCAAACCTCACAGGGAAAGCTGCAGGATTTATTGCTTTTGTGAGTTTGTGGAGCTCTTTGGGAATTTATAATCCTGGTACATTTCTGGTGGTTTAAAACTGCTGAAGGGGCAGAGGATGGGGTCCTGTAGAGGCAGTTTGGGGATGGGGTTGTGTCATTCGGAAACTTTTTAACTTGTGCTGCAGGGAGTGAAAAGATAAATTTTGGGGGGAAAATCCTTTCACTGGAAGTTTGTCCCTAATGATTTGTGGCTGTGGGGTCCCTACCTGCACGTTCTGGCAGATGATGGTGAGTGGCCCAGCGTCCCCTGGCCCTTGCTCTTCCTGCTGCCTTCTCTCCAGAGCTCCATCAGCGAAGGCTTGAAGGGATGGGGAACATGTGGTGTTCAGGATGGAGTAGGACCTGCCAAAACCAGCAAAATATTGTCTTTGGGAATGCTTCTTGTGCTCAGGCTGCTCTCAGGATGTCTCTGGAATTACTGCTGTGATGTTATTTCATTATTATTTGGGTTTTAGTGCTGCCCAGAGAGCACCTTGCCAGGTGATGCACACACAAATTCCACCTCCATTGTTTCCTTAGAAACAATCTGCAGAACAATTCCCAAACTTTGGTCTGGGGGGCTCTTTCTGCCCCGGGATATTCTCATGGAAAATTTCAGGACCCTCTTGGTGACCACAGGACACTCTCTAACATCACCTGGGGAGCAGTCCACGGCACTGGCCATGGGCTTGTGGCCCCAAATTTGGGAATTTATGGCTACAGAGACTTGTCACAAAGCTTTCTAGCACAAGCTGTGGTTTCAGCAGAAAGCTGAACCTCTCCCTGGGCAGTTTTCAGAGTTCCAGTGCCCAAAACATCTTCTACCTCCCCCTGGCAGGGAGCTGGCACACCCAGCCCCGTTGTTCCTGCATTTTTCAGGGCTGCCTGTTCCCCTTCTCACCCGCCTGGGGATTTATTGCCCCCAGTGCCTCCTGTTAAGTGCAGCCAAAGGGATTGAACAGACCCCACTCTCCCTGGAGGGCCTTGCCTGCTGATGGTGCCTCTGAATAAAGCTCTTAATCCCAGATATTCACGGACTTTGACCAAACCCCTGGGGACTAAACTGTGACAGGCAATTACAGAAGCTGCCTGGACCCTCTGCTGACTCAGTTACTTCTGCTTAGTCATTATAAAAAGAACATTATCAGGTAATGGATGTGGTCATTTACTTTGACAGGAAGAGCTGCCAGAGCTGGCACTTTCCAGTGCCTTAAATCCATCAGGAGCTGCTTCCTGATAGCAGCCAGTTCGGATAAAATCTCAGAGGGGTTTCACAGCTGTTAAAATAACCCCGAGTGACTCTGCCAGTGGGACAAAAATAGGTCACCTGCGTGATTGATATGATTTAAAGGAGGAAAAAGCCCAGTGATGTTGGTCCTGATCTATTATCTGGTGGAATTGGGGTGCAAGGATGGCACCAAGCTACTGGATTATTCCTGAGTTCCCAACAAGGGAATAATTGGGGGTGAGGAATTGCTCCCCTCATTGCCCAAATGCAGGTGGGGCATTGGAGTCAGCACTGATCCATCCTCAGTGACCCCAGAACTTGAATTATCTCAGTGAGGAGAATGTCAGTGAACAGAATCTGTGTGAACAGAGTATTAGTGTGAACAGAATCTCAGTGTGAACAGAATATCAGTGTGAACAGAATCTGTGTGAACAGAATATTAGTTTGAACAGAATATCAGTGTGAGGAGAATATCAGTGTGAACAGAATGTCAGTGTGAACAGAATGTCAGTGTGAACAGAATCTCAGTGTGAACAGAATCTCAGTGAACATAATGTCAGTATGAGCAGAATGTCAGTGAACAGAATCTCAGTGAGCAGAATCTCAGTGTGATCAGAATCTCAGTGAACAGAATTTCAGTGTGAACAGAATTTCAGTGAGCAGAATTTCAGTGAGCAGAATTCCAGTGAGCAGAATTTCAGTGTGAACAGAATCTCAGTGTGAACAGAATCTCAGTGTGAACAGAATCTCAGTGTGAACAGAATCTCAGTGTGAACAGAATCTCAGTGTGAACAGAATCTGAGCTCTCACTCAGGACCCATCTCTATTTCTGTACAAAGTGAATTTCTTCCAGCTGTCAGTCCTTCCTCCCGTTTAATCCCTTTCCTGCCTTGCCCATATGACATTTTTTAAGGACACTGGTCTGGAGAATACCAAGGATATTTTGGTTAGCCCAGTTCCCTTTGCCCCCAGGAGCTGCCACACAATTTCTGAACCTTTCCTTCTCTCTAAGCCTTTATTAAAAAGGCCACAAACACTTTCCCATCTATTTATAGATGGCAGGATTTGCTGGGAATGGTGATGAGGCAAACTCTCAGTGTGCCTGGAGAAGAGCCACCAGCCTGTCTCCAGTGCTGCTGGAAAACACAAACTGCTGAGGCTCTTCCAGCTTAGTCATCTCCTCAGGACAGGTCATTGTTTGGAAGTTTTCCCCCAAAAATCCTGGCTCCTCTGCTGAAGGCAGACAACATCTCCTGTCCTCTGGATGGTGCCTTGTCTGCCCTGCTCTGCCAGGGATAAATGAGGAGCAAATGAGTGATTTCAGGAACAGCATTCTGTTTAACGAATTCCCACCAAAATCAAGAGCCAACAGCAGGCTCCTAAAAATAAATATCCTAAATATTTCTTGCTAAATATCCTAAGGAATGTTGCTGATCCGAAGTCCTTTTCAGCAGGGAATTATGCTGATGTCTCTCCCCAAATGAAGGCTCCAATTCACACCTTCCTGATGCCAGGCCCACCCCAGAGGTGCCTGCACAGCAGTGCCCCAGCTCCATCTGCTCCAGCTGCATCAACCTGCAGCAACCCTGCGAGTCACAAAGAGCTGCTGCAACCTCCCAGCTCCAAAAATCACCTTGTCCTCTAATCCCACGCTAAGGGACAGCATCTGCTGCTCCTTGGCTGATGAGCTGAGGCTCTGTGTGCCAGCTCCCTCCCCTCAGTGCCCTTCTCAGCATCTCTCCTCCTTCCCCACTGAAATCCCAGCTGCTGCTGCTGCCTTAAGTTGTGGCTTTTATATTTTCCAGGTTCTGCAGATTGGTGTGAGACTCTGAATTTCATAAGAAGTGTTGACAAGTTCTCCTCACAGCTCAGTCTCACAGAACAATTCTTTTCCAGCCCACAACCAAGGGCACCGTGGCAGCTCCAGGCCCAAAAAGTGCAAACAGCAGAGAATTGAGGAGAGCAAACTGGGAGGGTGGGACTGCATCACCTGCAGCTGGAATTGGACAATTAAATTAATTAGAAATGGAGCAACACTTATAAAATCATAAAAACTCGTGACCAGGATCCATCTTGGGTGTAGCCACGGCCAGGCTCTTGTGCTGCCCAAGGTGAATCCTTTGAAAACCTTTTAATAAATCCCTGCTTTATTCTTTAACTCTGCCCAGCCCCTGCTCCAGGGAGCCTCTCCAGGCATCCCTGAGCCCCTCTTGCAGCTGTGGAAGGGGAGGGAGCAGCCTGACCTACCCGTGGAACACCCAGGTGCCACACTCATCCGCCTTGGTGATGTAGTTTTCAGGCAGCAGCCCCGAGCAGCCAGTGGCAAGGGAAATGCCATAAATCCAGCCCTCACTCGTGCTGGTTTGCTCCACTGGGGACATGAAAATGAAATCCCCCGGCACCAGCTCCAGCTCGTCGTCGTTCTGAGGGGTGTAGGGGTAGATCACTTGCAGAGTCTGAGGGAGAAAAAGCACCAAAGGGTTGTTACTGGATGGGGAAATTCAGCAGAGGGGTGTGGCAGGACGCTTTATTAACCAAGAATTTGGACAGCTTAGGCTTCACCTAATTAGCCCAGCTGCGGCCTGCAGAGGCCTGTACAGCCTGGAATTGTGACGCAGCTGAAAACAGCCTAATCTTTGGTTTTGTAAATTGTACCAATTAGAGACTGTGTTATAGAAAAGTTAGAACAATGCAGCCAATTGACTGGCATCTTCCTCAGGAGTGAAACGTCAGCTTTGTGAGGAGATAAAAGCAGGCGCAGAAACAGAATAAACACTTCGCCGTTTTCCCAGCTCCTCGACTTTAAGGGACCCTGCAGCACAGGGGTGATTTTTTTAGGGGTGACACTGTCACTGTCTGTGGGGTCTCTTTGAACCTGAGATCACTCACAGCAGAACATTTGGTGGTTTTAGAGTTCGTGTTTTTTCCCAGAAGAGGCAGAAGCCATTTTCTGAGGTTTTCAAGGTTGTTTATTCTTTCTTATCTAAGGAATTTTCTCTCTGAGGTACCGAGGTCTGTCTAGCAAGCTGGTCTGAGGCACTCTTCCTGCCCAGAGAGCAGCTCTTATCTTTTATACTATAAATTACATCATTTAATGTTTACAATAACAATTTACAATTACTTTCCCATACATAACCCTTACATTGCACTATTTTCTCTCAAACCAATCCAAAGGTGCTATCCTAACTCAAAGATGGATGACATGAAGAAGAAGAAAAGACATACCACGCCCAAAATCCTCCATCTTAGCTCNTCCAAAGGAGCTATCCTAACTCAAAGATGGATGACATGAAGAAGAAGGAAGAAACTGAGCCAGCACCTAAAATCCTCCATTTTAGCTCTAAATTCCTTATCATAACTATTTTACAAACTTCCTTTTCTACCTTCTAACAATCTAATTTATACTCTACTTATTTTCTGTGAGTTGTAATTCTTCCCGCAGCGATGGTAAGTTTTTCCAGGGACTCAAATCAAACCCACAAGGATCTCGGGCATCGTGGCAAGGTTTCTGAGAGCCCTGCCTGGATCCCGAGGCGTGCAGGGCAGCCAGGGGAACAGCCTGGACTCCCACAGACACAAACCCCAGGACTTTACCTCGTGGTTGACGAAGCGAATGTCCCGGGAGAAGATGGCGGCCACCCAGTCACAGCCCAGCTTGACGTCGATGCTCTGGGCCAGCTTCTCCAGCGTGGGCAGGTGGCTGCTCTGGAAGTGATAGGCCAGGGTCACGTGGAGCTGCTTCTTGTGGGGCTCCACGTGCACATCTGCAAAGGCAAGGGGAGGGTGTCCTAGGTTACAATGTAACATATTCCAGAGGGTCTGTATTCCATCTCCATCTTCATGAACTGTTAAAATCAGGAGGGGCAG
>VXBU01006175.1:100834-147804 GCA_013400315.1 Bombycilla garrulus
CGGTTTTTTTGACAATGCCCAGGCTGGGCTCCTTCATGGAATCCAAATTTTGTTTTTTTTTGACAATGCCCAGGCTCAGCTCCTTCATGGCATTTAAACCTTGGTTTTCTGACAATGTCCAGGCTGAGTTCCTTCATGGTATCAGAGCTCTGATTTTCTGACAGTGCCCAAGCTGAGCTCCTTAGAGCATCAGAGCTCTGGTTTTTCTGACAGTGCCCAACTCCTGGCAGCTGCCAGAGCAGTCGCTCACCTGCTTTGGAAGCCGCCTCAGCAGCGAAGTCTGCAGCAAACTTCTTGAGCACCTCAGCACTGTCCTCCTTGACGAAGAGCCCGATGAAGTTGGAGGAGGTGTAGAGCTCCAGGGGCAGCGGGGCGGGGAATTTGCATTTCCAGCGCATCACCGTGGCCTGCAGGGCCTCCGTGAGAGCGTCCACCTTGCTGTCCTCGCACTGCCAAGGAAGCAGGACAGGCAGGGCTCAGGAAAGGAGAGCCTGTGGGTGGGTGTCAGTGGTCTACCCTTCCCCTGGCGCGGTGAGAAAAAGCACAGGGGCGTGGGAAAAAAAGAAAAATCTATGTTTAGAAATCCTCGGCCCCTCCCTTGTCCTCAAAGCAGGATCAGCTGTCCCCAAATAACCTCCCCAAGCTCCCCTCACCCATTCTCACACTAAGGATCGCTGGGGAGGATGAGAATTCCATCTTCTGCTGCTGCTCCTCCCTGAAAACAGCAGCTTAAAAAACCAAGTGCCTCCTCCAGAAACCCTGGCGAAATTGGCAAAATCCCCCCAGCTCCCCCTTAAACCTGAAGTCTCCAGGCCGAGCCTGGCAAGGAACGGCTCGAAAGGAGAGAGGGGCGAGGGGCCGTGCTTTACCATGAAGAATTGGCACAGGGTGATGTGTGGGAAGATGTTGTGAGCTTTGTTCTTGCCACAGATCTGCTTCGACTGCTGCCAGAACTCGGAGAGCTTCTGCGCCAGGGGCCCGGTGGGGCGCAGGTACAGGACGTACTCCCGGGGCAGGGTGTCGTCCAGGAACGGGTCACCCACGTGGGAGAAGAGCCTGGCAGGCAGAAAGAAGAGGTAAATTAGAGATGATGACGGATTTTCTTCCCCAACAAAAGCAGCTTCCCCCCTTCATTGTCCCTTGATGGGAGCAGCAGCTCTGGCGGGTCAGGCGCTGCCTGCTCGCAGCCCATTACTGCTCAGAAATACAGCAAATTGGGTTCTACTTTCAGGCTGATGCTCTGAAGATCTAACCCAGGTCACTGCTTCTGCTTTTTCTGCCTTTCAGAGTGCAAAACACAGGGAGGAGAGCACCAGGGATCGCTCCACGTCTCAGAGCTCTCAGCTTTTCTGCTCAGCTGCAGGGAGAGGGGAGTTCCTTCTCTCACCTGCTCCTGCTTTTGCTGCAGATCACAAACCCTCCCAGCCCAGGCTCATTTCTGGATTGTTTATTTCCAGCACTTAAACAACCCCTCTCTACTTCTGCAGGTGCTTTTCAGACAACACCCCTGTTTAAACATTCCACATTCTAATGGCTGAAACCCTGAATTCACCATTTCTCCTACTTTTTAACATTTATTACTTCATACCAACCAGTCGCATGCTGCTTGAACACTCCTTCCACCTGTCGATGCCAGCGCTTTTTGTCTGCAGAGAGAGCAAAATAAAAAGAGGATTTCAGTGCTGCTGGGTCCTGTTGCTGTGTGTTTGGACACTCGTGGGATTCCAATTCTCCAACCCCTGGGTGTTATTTTTTTTATGTGCCCCCTGTCAAACCCCATAAATTGTTTGAAGGGCGAAGCCAAGCAGCCAGCACAAAAATTGAAATACAAACCTCTGGGTTTTCCCACTTCCCCACTTTTTCTGGATAAAAAACCACCAGCATTTAATGGTCTCTTTGCTGGGAATTTCAGCATGAAACCGCAAAAATTTGGGTCTGAAAGTGCAGGAGCTGCACTGAGGAGAAGAAAAATTCAACAGCCACGAGAGGGCACAAACCAGAGATTTTCCAGGTTAGAAAAGTTCCCTTTAGTCCTTGCTGTACTCAAAGAGCTCTTTTGCTTCTTTCCCTTCAGGTTCCCTCTAAATCCCTTTTCACTGCAGCTGGGAACACCCAGCTCTCCTGTTCAGCGAGTTTCCCAGAGCAGAGCAGCACAAGTAACAGCTTTAAACCTGGAATTGTGTTTTCCATATGCTCGCCACCGGCACGGGAAAGCAGCTGTGGATCAGCTCAGCTCTGTGGCTCCAGGGGCAGCCAAAGGGAGGGATTCACCCAGAACACAAATGGAGCAAGAATTATGAATGAAGAAGGCAGAAAAATGACAGAAATTTTAGGGTCATGAGGCAGAGATTGTTGCTCAGTTGGGGAAGGTGCAAAATTCTTCATTAAAATGTGATTTCAGAGCTTCTTACTTAAGAGAAAAGGGGCAGACCCAGAGTCCAGACTGTGGATCTGGGATCAGCTGGGACCCTCCAGGACCTGTGACTGTGTTTGTGTCACCCCTTCTGCCTGCAGAGATGATTTCCAAACTGCTCTGACATCCAGAGGATATTCCTGAGCGTTCCCTCCAGCCCTCAGCCATGTGCTGTTGACTCAGCTGTGCTTCAGCCCCGCCCTTGCCTTCCCCACCCCTTGAACACACACATTTTTGTCCGTTTGGAGGGTAAGAGGAAGGCAGAAAGATAATGCTAAAAAAAAATAAAAATTAAAAAAAAAATAGAAGGGCTGTGTCGCAAATGCGCCGTGATGATGAAAATCCTTCCTCCCCAAGCGGTTTTGCTGCCCTTATCTGCCAGAATTCCCTGGAGATCAGCAGAGAGCTGGGCCCAGCACCTGCCCTTGGGGAGGATGGATTTGGGGTGGGCTGGTGTTTCTGCCTTGCTGACCTTGCTCTGCTCTGGAAAATGCTCTATGCAAAGCAGCCACTGCTTTGCTTTGGAAAGCAGCTCAGGCAAAGGAGCTGAAAGAGAAGGGGGAGCTCTCTAAAAGATAACAGAGACCTCTCTTAAAGATAACAGAGACCTCTCTAAAAGATAACAGAGACCTCTCTAAAAGATAACAGGGGGCTCAAAGATAACAGAGACCTCTCTTAAAGATAACAGGGGGCTCAAAGATAACAGGGAGCTCTCTAAAAGATAACAAGGAGCTCTCAGGGAGCAATGCCTGGGGATTTTTCCTGCCCTGCTTCCATCATTTGCTCTGCTGCCCTTGCTCAGTTCACCTCCCTGCCCGCCTGGGTTGTTTCTGTTCTTTAAAACACAGCCCAGCTGTGACTCTGCAAAAGCCTCCTCGGAAATCTGGGCAGAACTGTCCTCGCAGAGAAGCTCTGGCTCTGAAATGAGCGTTTTGTCTGGGATTTCCTGTGCACAGAGCCCTGGAGGAGCTGAGCACACCCCAGTCCTGTTGCCCACCCTTGGGGACTCTTTTCCTTCATGACCTGGTGATTCCTTGGAGCAGATCACACAGAGGAGCTCCTCAGGAATGATCTGGAATGAACTGGAATGAACTGAGCTCCTGCAGGGCTTGGGGACCCCAAAGGGCAGCAGAGAACACGAGGCTGGACCCACACGTTTGCTCACGTGTGATTTCCAGAGCTGCCTCCATCATCCACAGGGACAATCAACTCCCTTTTCAATTTAATTTTCAGTGTGAGGAGCAAATGCAGCATAAAGCAAACAAAGCCAAAGGGTATTTTTATCCTGGGATCTGCAATTGAGAGATTTACTTTTTTTTTTTTTTAATTTTTCCTTATTTTTTAATTTAGTGCGAGGGATGGTGCTGATGACTGATAAGTCTCTGCTTCCCTCCCAAAATCCCACCCTGAACAAAACCATCCTCCAGCTCCCAGGCCAAAATCAGCTTTTTAGAAATTGAGTGCTCAAAACTGGTCACAGCCATGCAAAAGTGGCCTGATTTTCACAACTGCTGAGTGCAGTGGGAGCTGGAAAACACATCCTCCTCCTGAGAAAATCAGGTCACTTAATTAGGTGACAAATTATGCCTTAGGTGCTCAGATTTCCTCATGCTGGGTAGCAAGTGTTGGGAAAAAAAAATTGTGACTCAGATGAACCAGAAAAAAAGGAAAAAGTAAGAAAATAACTTATTTTTCAGAACTGACTGGATAATATCACTGAGTAATGGTTTCTGGTGATGCAAAATGGGTTCAGGTAGGGCATGAGAAGCTTTGTGCAGCACTGCTGGTCCCCTGAGCCTCCCAATTCCTCCATCTCTTGGCTTCTGAAGTGCAGGGAAATCATTTAACAGCACCCAGCAACACGGAATAATCATTTAGAACAGACAGCAAGGCAGAGGTTCTGTGCAGCTGCAGATCTGGAGAATTCGGGGAAGGCGAAAGAAAATCCTAAAAGCAGTGTTTTCCAAATGCACAGCAGGTATTTTACGCACCAGGAAGAATTAAATGTGTTTGATTCTTCAACCCCCGTGACGCTTTTCAATGTCAAGGCCCAAGGGAAACCTTTCCCCACTCAATCACTGCTTTAAAAGGATGAAATATTGCCAGGAAGCTAAACAGGTGACCCCTGGGGCCAAAGTATTCCATCAGAATTGGTGTTGCTGCCCTGGCCCACACATTAATGTGTGAATGGTGCCCGTTTTAACCCCAGCCCACTCAATGGCACGGCCGAGCTCTGAGTGCTGCACAGCTTCACTCCTCACTGCTGGAGCATTTTTGGCTTCCTGTCACTTCTGGCTGGGAAATAAAAACGGGGGATGTCAATTCAGCTCAGAAATATCTATCAATAAACAGAAAATACAATATAATGGGCAAAGGCCATTTGCTTCAGAGGAAATGAGTGTAATGGGGAGTGAGGCCTACACCACAGCGAGAGCCTTCGGCCTCAGAAAAATCTTCCTGCACACAAAAATCCTCAGCCTTCTGCTCCCAGCCCAGTTTAAAATGTGATTTGCTTTATTCAAGCCCAGTTTAAGAAAAGAGGGGCTGCCAGTGGCAGTGAGGAACCACTGCAGCAGCAAGAGAGGCATGGGGGGAAACCTCTGAGGTAAAATGTGATGCAGGTGAAGATGCATCACTAAAAAAGCGTGCAAGATTCAGGGGGTTGATGCCCCAGCAGGGATTTCCATTGGCTTGTCTTTAATTTCACTAATTGTGCCACCAGCAGAGCTCTGCCTGCCAGAGGGACCCGGATTTATTTGGAATTTCTGCAGAAAACTCCAGCTCCACAGGCACGGAGGGATTTGGAATGAGCCTGGAGGGATGGAGGGAAGAGAGGGAATCACCACCCCTGTCCTTCCATCCCATCCCTCAATCCCACACAAACTCCTTCCCCCTGAGCAAAACCCCTCTGAGGGATGAACCCATCACCTCAGCCCATCAAATATTTCACTGGGTAAATAGATTTTATTTTTTTAAAACATGATGGTAGCACTCGGCTCTCCTCACCAGGTCCCACTCACAGGCCTGCCTGACAGGGAAAATAAGATTACAGCCCATAATTTGTGCCAAATAAGTTTGAAAGAAGGATGCTGCCAAACAGAGCATTTTTCCTTGGGAATACAAAATGAGCACCTTCATTTTTGCTTGTTTGTGCCTATAAAACATATTTTTATATAAACATATATTCAACTAGCTCTGTGTATCTATTTAAAGCTCGGCTTTTTCCATTTCTGTCGCTTTCTGGTAAAAGAATAGAAAGCAAAATGCTGGCTGGCTCCAGGGAATGGGAAAAAATAGGAATTTTCTGGCTGCAGCTGCTGTTTGGAGCAGATCTGTCAGTGCAGGTAGAGGTCAGGAGCCCAGTATTTAAATTTCTCCTTGTCTTACATGTCAAAGTCATGGGATGGGAGGTTCTGAATTCAAACTCTGCTCTATAACCTACAGTAAAGCTGTAAAAAATTCTCCCCAAACAGTAAAATTCCTGGTATTTTTTTGTGGTTTTTTTTTTCCAGATTGCCAAATTTCCAAATTGAGTGACCTTTACAGATTCCTGAGTTTTTGCAGTTTTCATCAGTTGTTTATTATCAGTCCAACAAGGGGAACGTGCCTGTTTTAGGCTTTCACTAAACAACTGCACATTGAGGAACACTGCAAGGAAAATTTCTGTGCATTTAATGACTTGGTTTTGTGATGTGGGAAAAAAACCCCAAATTCCTGGGTGCCACGAATTCCTTAATTAATTATCCTACGCACAGAAATGGCCACAGTGAGGTGTTCTTCCTAAACGTGCTGTGCTCCTCTGAATCCTCAACGTGCAGAATCCCCTCAGCCACCCCCCAAAAAAAATCACATGATGCCGTTTCTGTTCTTATTTGGGTGACCTTCCTGCTATAAATAGGGCCAGGCCAGGAAGTTATCACCAGGGATCCAGTTCCTGTTTAGGGCAGGGGGTTGGGGATGTTCCCTTTCTGCATCTGTGAAGGAAAAAACAACAAAACCCCGCGAGGAGAGCGACTCCTGAGGTGAATTTCTCCCCCTGAGATAAATTTCTCTCCCTTCACTGAGTTTTACCTTAACTTCTGCTGTTTTCCTGCCCTGATGACGGAGCTGAATCCCTGCTCACGTTGAATTTAACCGCAGCCACGAGCTCGAGGTGGTTTTACACCCCAAGATCCCCTCTGGGAACGCCCTGTTCCCAAGAACTGAGGTCAGCAGGGGCCAGGAGCAGATCCCAGCTCTGGAAAACACCCAGGCCCTGCCTGGAATTCAGGAACTTCCAGAGGGGGAAGTTCCTGGGAACGTGGGGACTGCGAGATCTCTGACTCTGCTGCATCCTGGAGGTCACGTAAATGTTTATGGAAGGTGCCTGGTGGGGCTGGAAATTCCTTTCCTCCCTCTTCCCTCTTCGCTTATTGCCAGCTCTGGAATAGCAAGCTCTGGTAGAGGGAAAGGGGAAATGTGATCAGAAATACATTTGGGAAATGCGCCGCTGTGTATTTGTAGCCTCCACAATTCCACAATTTCAAATGTTCTTTTTTTTTTTTTTCAGAGGACAAGAACACTGCAGCCTGGCCACAGGAGGAGGAGGATGAAATGCTGATTTTGATGTGCAAGGAATGAGGGCCTGGCCATGTGTCTCTTGCTTTTTGGAGTTATGTAAGATTTTGAAGGCGGATTTCTCTCCCCACATGTGCACCAAGTCGTTCCCTAATCCCCTGCTCAGCCAGCTTGTTAAAGCACGAGGAGAGGGAAGCACAGGCTCGTAAAAAGTGGCCGGGATAAAGGCAGGAATGCAGCAGCCCTTCACCATTTTCAAAGAGACACGGGGTTTAAAGAGGAAGCAGGATATTCCTTTCCTTAGAACAACAGCAGTGCAGATTTTTATGAGGCGTGGGCTTGGCCGTCCAGCTCCTGCCAGCCACTCCGTGTCCCTGCAGGATGGAGGAGGAACAAGGCTCAGGCTTTTGGGCTGATTGGAATCGGTCACACCCCATCAAAATTCCTCTGGCCTTTCATTCTCCCCTTCAGCTGCAAAGCCCCGTCGTTAGCTTTGCTCATAATCCTGATATTGGTTTTCTTTTTAATTTCTGTTTTGGATGACATTTGCTGTCTGGCTTCCTGGTTCACTTCCTTTAGCTTCTCTCCCCATGTGCTAATCTAAAAGTGCTGCTCAAACAAGCTCTGAAAATAGCAGGAGGCCTGAAGCTGGGAATTGAAGAAAGTGATGTCTCACAATTCCCTAATAAACCCACAAAAATTGGCAGCACCTCCGCTGCCTGGTTCAGATTCAAAACCGTAATTGCAGGGCAGGGGGGACTCGGTTCAGGAAGGTGAGCAAAAAACTGCTGCTGTTGAAGGTTTTGCAGGATTGTGACCATTAGCAAAGCAGCAGAGAGAGTTAACACAAATAAATTCCCACAGAACTGGAGCGCATTCAGCAGGGGTTCCAACACCTGATTCCAACAGCGGCCAGAACGCTGCGGAGCGACCACGAGCTCCTCGCTCACAGGGAGCAAATTCATCTCAAAGCTGTTCGTCCATTTTTAGCTGGCCAGGAAGACAATGTCCTTGCAAGGAGCCAAGCTGGAGGTTTAAGGATGCTCCAATGCACCATCTGGAGGCTCAGTGATAGCCAGCAAAGGAAGCAGTTGTCACGCTGCCCGCAAAGAAATGAAGTTTGAGGCAAACGCGATGCCTTCTTCTCCCTAATTGCTCTTCTCCCTATCCAGGAACGGGATTTGTCGCGGCTCTGCTCTTCTCCCAAGCTGCTCCCCATTTTCCACAGCCCCTTTCTCCCATCAGCAGTGGGGTTTGGGCTGGTGGAGCTGCCAGGGAATGGGAAGTGGGGCCAGGTGGCTGCTCCTGGCAGCCGTGTGTCACCGATGTCCCGCTGCCACCTCTCCTGCCTCTCCATCTGCCACAGCCCCTCCTGTCCCAGTGCCCAGCACAGCCCAGCACCTGCTGCCCCAAACACCCTAATTCAGGGAGGTGGAACACTCCCTGTGCTCCCTTTCTGCCTCCAGGCAGCCCCACTTCACTCCTCTGGACATCAAATTTTTTTACTAGATTTTTGGGAAGGAAAAAAAAAAAAACAAAAAGAAGAAAATGAAAAGCCACAAGTAGCACTTTAAAGTGCCAGTGTTAACATTTTCCAGCTTCTTGGGGTTTCAAAACAGGAAGTTTGGGGGCGGTGCAGTTGCACAATTTGCCAGAAAGCTGCTGTTCTGTGAAGCTGGCGACACGGGGCCGTACCAGGAACTCGAACCCTGGCGGCCACCAAGGCTGTGACTCTGGGACTAATCCTCAGGAGGTTTGGATGTGCTGCTCCTGTCCGAGGGAGCCCTGCCTGAGCTGCTCCTGCAGGCGGGGGAGGTGTCCCCAGGCCGAGAGAGGAAGCCAGCAGAGATAGCACAGCCCAAAGTCCGAGAACAGAGCGCTGAGCTGGGCTTGGCTCTTGTGAGGAAACCCGAGATGCAGAATTGCCCTGGGTGAGAGCCTCAGAGGGGCAGTCGGGCTGCTNGGATGCAGAACTGCCCTGGGTGAGAGCCCAGATCTCTGTTCCTGCCCGCCCTCAGAGGGGCAGTCGGGCTGCTCTGAACTCGCTCTGCCTCACAGGGACGAGGTTTGCACCGAGCTGCAAACGAGTTCTGGTTTTGTCAGGTTGGGTCCTGCACAACCAAACCATAGAAATGCCAACCAAGCTGGCCTGGTTTGTGTTGGAGGAGGCCTTGAGGATCATCGGGTTCCACCGGGGACACCTCGCTCTGTGCCCTGCTCTCCAGGCCCCGTCCGGCCCGGCCTCGGGCACTGCCAGGGATGGGGCAGCCTCAGCTTCCCTGGGAAAGCTCTTCCAGGGCCTCACCACCCTCATGGGGAAGAATTTCTGCCATAAATCCATTCAATCCATCCATTTCAATCCCTTCCCATCCGGTGAAGAAGAGAATATCTTCTGCTTGCCAAAAATGGGTGAATTCAGTCACTCCCATCCCAACACCTGCCCTCAGCTTCATTTGATCATCTTTGCGCTGATCATTTTTTGCATTTTTCTCCTGCCATGTTCACTCTGACCCCTTATTTTCCCCTGAAATGCTGATTTTTCCCTTCTTTGGGGGCAGTGTCTCCCCATCACAGGGTGTCTCAGAGTTCTGGGCGCTGTGGGCTCACAGCTCTGCTGAAGAGGCAAACCCTGGAGAGGGAAAATGGGAAGTGGACGCCCGGCTAAGTGAGAAGCTAAGCCTGCTCTCACACCTAAAATAGACTCAGGCAAAGCAGCAAGAAGGAAGTCTAAGAAATTAAGGAAGGTGGAAGGAAGAAGAAGGGTGGGGTGCTGAAATAGTTGGGTCAAAGGCAAAAAGAGAGACTCAAAATAGCCTCCTGCTCTAGACAGCTCTGTTCAGGAAATTTTGGAAGCCTTGCTGTTTTCAGTAGTACACGAAATTCAGAATATTCCAGATTAGTATTCCTCACTTTTTTTTTTTTTTTGTCATCTAGAGAAGACCAATATTCATTCTGTCAATATAAATTGTGTCAATATTCATTCTGTCAATATTCATTCTGTCAATATTCATTCTGTCAATATTCATTGTGTCAATATTAATTCTGTCAATATTCATTGTCAATATTAATTGTGTCAATATTCACATGGGAGATCTGGCCAAGAAGCCCAAAATGCTGTAGGAGAAGGGAGAAAAGAGGGTTAATGCAGATGATGAGGGACATTTGCCACTGACTAAAACACCCCAGAACAGAACTGGGGCTGGGAGTCCCCTGGTGCTGCAAGCTCCTTTTTGGGGTGAGAAACACGCAGGGCTCAGCCTCTTGCCTCAGAGATTTTGAAGTGTGTGGTTACAGCAGCGAGCTGCAGCTCAAGTCAAAGTTTCCACCGGGGCAAAGAGAAAACAAGTGAGGCAGCAAGCCCTGCTCTGAATTTCAGTCTGGGGAGGTGGATTTGGTGTCCTTCAGGTCATTTTGGAGTCCTCAGGTGATATAAAAGCTGTAAAAATGTACAAAACTCATATTAGTTTCTGAGTTGTAAACTTGTAGCCAGACTTTAAACTCTAATAGCAGAATAAATATTAAAAATGACCTTGCAGTGTCTGGCTCAATAATCTGGATTTTTTACATGAGATCTAACCAAGAGACTCCAAAAAGTTCCAGCTTCACTAGGGAAGGGTTAAAAAAACCCCCACATTAAAAATAAATATGTTTGAAGCCTAAAAGGGAACAGGAAATGGAGAATTGTGATAAACTGAGAAACAATGAGATAAAGAAGGATCTAAGAATCTAATGAGCAAACTTCAGCACAGACTGGGAAGATTTCCCTGCATACTTTCCTGATTTTGTTCTTTTGTTCTGGCCTGTCAGCTCTAAGTGTAGAGCCTTTTAATTCCTGTATCTGATCCTGCAAAATATGTCAGGGAATTACAATAAAAAAAAAAAAAAAAGCAATAGGAAGACTTTAATGAGACCTGGATTTAGTAATTATCCCTACACCAAAGAGTACTTATGCATCTCTTTAACTGCAAGCATGTACTTACAGACTCCAACCCTGCTGCTGCAAGCTTAGTGCAAATCAAGGCTTTGGGTCCCTCCTTCCTTCCTTCCAGCACAATTTCCACCTATTTTAAACCAAGTGTTTGCAGTGATAAAAGGAACTTTGTTCAGCTCCCTGAAAAACCTGGGGATTTGGTGCTGGCAGGAACGCAGGGGTGTGTTTTTGCTGCAGTGTTTGCTCACAAAAATCCCCTCAAGCAGCGAAGGTCTGGCAAAACCCCGAGCCCAGCACATCCCCTGCATGGTCCCACTCCATCCCCTCACCACAGGCTCTCCTTGACCTTGATTTTGTTTTTAATTAAAGTTCATGGCCTTTAATTAAAGACTTCCCAATCCAGCAGCTATCACAAAGCACTACCGGGCTAAATTCTCATGTTTGTGAGGGAAAAAACTTCACCTTCCCATGCTCCCAAATGTCTGTTTAACACCAAAATGATTCTGCAGCTGTGTCAGAGACCTCACCAGGACACAGCCATGGGACAGAGCCCAAAATTCCAGCTCAGCAGCTCTCCCTCCATCATTTCAGGCTCTGCTGAGCCACCCGGGTAAACACGAGCGGTGTTAAGTCTTAAAAAACGCCCAGCACACGTTTTCATCTGATCACAAGGGATGGGAATTCCCAGGGCTCAAGCCCTGCTGAAATCCTCCCAGTTTTACAGCACTCACCATAAAGTTGTTCCACTCCCATTCTGTGCTTTTATATCCAGAATCAATGTGATGTGAGTACTACAATCCAACTAAATCTCCTTTTCCCCCTCCTCTCACCATTCTCCTTTCAATTTTTGGCACCTAAGAGGCGGCACAATGGGGTGGGGATAGACAAGGACAGATTCCTGATTTATTTTCCTGAGAAAAGCTTGTGCGTGAGGATCAGAGCCACAGACCCTTCACCAACATTTCCACGGATGCCCTGTGACTGCTCAGGTACCTGAACAGTGGCAGATTTGGGGCTTCCCTTCAGCCCAGCCCTTTGCCCATGGATTCCCAGCTTGCGGGGATCTCCTTAACCCCAGGAGACCCCGTAATATGTAGGAAAGTCCAGGTTTGCAGCCCGTGCTGTTGAAGGAGTAGTCTGGAATCGTTTGTTGGTGTTCTCAAGGCAGTTTATTNNNCCGTGCCCCTCACACCACACTGTCCAGATCTGTGTCAAACCAATCCCAAAGTGCCAGCAGCACCAAGAAGATGGAGGTGATGAAGAAGAACAAAAGATAACATGGCACGTGTAAAAATTCTCCATCTTGTGCCTCAGACCCCCCTGTACAGATCTCCAACCCCCTGTACAGGGCCCTAAACCCCCCTGTACATACATTCAAATTACCTTCTTTTTACTTATAACTACTACTATTTTACTATCTAAGTTTTTGTGACCTGAAATTCCTCATACAAAGCTGACAACCTGTTCCATGGGTTAGAATCAGAGTTACAGGTATTTTTAGTATCATTCCAGGGTCCCTGACACCTCTGGCAAGGCTGAAAAGCCTCCTGAGAAGGGTTTGGGTCGGCCAAAGGCATCACAGGAACCCCCTGGGTTCCAACACCAGCTGAGCTGTGCTGCCTGAGCATGAAATGGCTTTTCCCAGGGTTTTTTTTTTTTTCCCTCCTTTGCACAGCTCACACCTCATCCCGGCCCCGGGGACACATTTCCTCCCAGCAGGCAGGTATTGGCAGACAGACAGACAGACAGACAGGCAGACACACACACACACCCCCCCCTCTCCACGAGCAGCACCTCATTTCCAGAGCGCAGCTCTCCCCCGCGCCCCGGCAGTGCTGCTGTGGGGGTGTGCTGCTAAAATTATTCATGGGGAAAAAAAATAAAAATAAAAAAAAAAGCGCCTTTTACAACTGAGAAGCCAGCCCCATCTTCTCTGGGTGTTCGTGTGTGGCTGATATCTAGAAAGCAGCCTGAGAAGGGCAGTTTTTTTTTCTTTCCTAAACACAGAAGGAAGCTCTTTTCCTTTCTGTTGCAGCCTCTCTTTCCATCCTGCTGAGGAGGAAGCCTGTCCTGGGGTGGAATCACTGATCCAGGGACAATTCCAGCACTAATCCCAGCTTTAGGAAGGAGGAGAACACCTTGCAGTGTTGCTACTTCAAAATAATATCGGTGCTTCCAGCAATACCCCTCCCTCCACCTGTCAAAGTGGGATCCTGGGAGCTGGAACAAGAAAAATAAATAAATAAAATGAATGGCAGGTGCTTTGAAAGGTTGGTTGTAAAGCCCTTTTGGTTTTTAAAGTTTAGTTGGCTCTGCAGGCTCCTGTGGTCGTGGTGAAGCACCTAGACTGGTGTGAGTTTCCCTTTTGGTAAATATTTAAGAGCTGCCCTTGTGAAAAATAGGCAAGAAATGAGAATCTATCAGTTGAGAGGAATTCTTTGCAGTAAATTTCAGGGGCTGATACAGCAAGGCAGGCCTGGTAAGTCACAGAATCGTGGAAGCACAGAACGGTTTGGGTTGGGAGGAACCTTAAAAATCATTTCATTCATGGGCAGGGGCACCTTCCACTACCCCAGGGTGCTCCAAGCGCTGTCCAACCTGACCTTGGACACTTTTTAACCTTTTCTGTGCAGTGAGTCCTCTCTTAGCTCTGCTTCTCAAAGGAGCTGAGGCTCACAGGCCTGTGCTGTGTGTGTCCCTGGCTCCTTCCAACTTCCTACAAGGTGGGATCTTTAAACCCAGTGTGACAGGGGTGCGGAGCTGTCAAGGGCATTTCATGTCTTGCAGCTTCTGTATGACAGAAAATAAATAAAAACAGGTTCTTGGCTAGCTACAGGAGTGCTCCATCTGGAAAAGGTTCTCCTGGTTACCAGAGGATCCTGTCAGACACAAGGCCTAGGATGGGAAAGGCATCAGCCCCAGACAGAAGAAGGTTCACAGGCAGGGCAGGCCCAGAGGCAGGTCAGCAGCTCCAGGTCCATCTCAGCAGCTCCAGATCCATCTCAGCAGCCCCAGGTCCATCTCAGCAGCCCCAGTTCAGCCCAGCAGCCCCAGTTCAGCCCAGCAGCCCCACACGCTCTCCTGCTGTGGATCCAGGGCTGTGGTGCAGGGAGGGCTCAGGCCTGACAGGGCACAAACCCCCCCCAGCACCCTGGTACTGCCTCAGCTGCACAGGGAGGGGGAATTCTGTAGGAAACGCTGTCCTGGGAAAGCCAGAAGAGCAGAACGTGTGTTTGAACAAGAGAAACGCGTCAGGTCAGCAGCTGAGGCTCTGAGAATCAGCCAGTGGGGCAGGAAAAGGTGAAGACCCTGCTCTGTTCAGGGTGTGCACAGACGCAGGGGGAGCACAGCCCCTCCTCATTCCTCCTCAGCATCTCCTCACCTCCTCAGCCCTTCCTCATTTCCTTATTTCCTCACCTCCTCACCCCTCCTCACTTCATCTTCACTCCTCCTCATCTCCTCAGCCTCTCCTCACCCCCTCAGCCCTCCTCAGCTCCTCGGCCCCTCCTCACCCCCTCACTCCTCCTCACCTCCCAGCACCCTGGGCAGCCCAGACACAGAGGTTCCACGGACCGAGGATGGCTCTGTGTGTGTGCAGCTGTCTGTCCTGTGTCCCCCCACATCCCTGGGCCAATGCAGGGTTTCAGGCTGCAGCTGGAACCAGCCCCTTGTTTTCAGCGCAATCCCCTTTGTTCTGCAGTTCAACATTTCGTGCTCGCTCTCACGGCAAACAAGGTGCGAATAAATCCTGTGCAGAGAGGCTGAAGTGAATCATCAGGGCGAATTCTGTAGGTAGCAGACAGACCTCAGTACATTTTGGGGATTTTTTGAGTGCTGAGCTGGATTCCTGTGTGGAAATGCCTCCATCCTGCCAGGCAGCTGAACGTGCTGAGCTGCACTGAGACCACGAGGCTTTCACAGGAGCTCAGCACCAGCCTAATTTTGCTCCCAGTGGCATTGAATGAGGCAGAATTAGGCTGGAGCCGAGCTGCTGAAAGCTCCTATCTTCCTCTTGCTGGAGTTGCCTAAAAATAAGGGGTCCAATTAAACCTACAGCAGTACAAAGTATGAGGGAATGTATAATTAATTTAAAAAATCAAAGGCTGCCTTACAGCGCTGATCAGCATTTAGCAATGCTGCCACCAGCTCTTACTCTCTTCATTCTTCCTTTTTAATCAGTGATTATTGTTGGATCTCCTGACAGTGTGATCACATATTCTGGGGGTATTTCAACAACTGCATTTCCCAGGAGACGTAAACATCCCCACAGGAGGAAAATGACAGAGGGAAAAATTTATTACCCAGCCCAGCCCTGGTCCTGACATTTAACTGGAGCCCTGATATTGGTGAAGGAAAAAAATTTGCTCGCTGTGACAGTCAAGGCTTTCATTTTCAGCACAGCCCTGACGAGAAACTAAAAGCTGAGAGAAGAAATTGCATGTCCAAGGTCATCTCCCAGAGTCATCACTCTCCTTACTGCTGTTTTCCTGTGTCCAGCACTGCCGAAAACAAAAAGTTGTTGTTTTTTTTTTGGTGTACCAAGGGAGCGTGAGGTGACCAGCTGTGAGCACAGGGCTTTGTCACCTCCCAGACAAGTGTTCCACACAGCTGAGGGAAGCTGCAGAGGATGTGCTCCATCCAGCACTTCTCCTGGCAGCAATCCCCTGGAGCTGCTCTGGATTCACAGCAAAGCTGCCCTGACTCCATCTGGGCCCCCAGAGCAGAATCTGCTTTTTATTTGGGGTGCCAGCTGTTCACAGAGGGACAACAGCAGGGGTGGGTTTGTGTCACCCCTCCCAGATTTCCCCACTTTTCCTTTTCCTGGTGCCATTTCAAACTAAATCCTTTCCTTTCTGGTGGGGCCATGCCCAGATTTCCCCACTTTTCCCATTCCCATTGCCATTTAAAGCTGAATCCTTTCCTTTCTGGTGGGGCCATGCCCAGATTTCCCCACTTTTCCCATTATCATTGCCATTTAAAGCTGAATCCTTTCCTTTGTGGCTGGTTTATTCCCAGATTTCCCCACTTTCCCCTTTCCTGCTGCTACCTCAGGCCTAATCCCTTCCTTCGTGCCTGAGTCGTGCCCACTTTTCCCATTCCTGCTGCCATTTCAGGCCGAATCCATTCCTTTGTGGCTGGTTTATTCCCAGATTTCCCCACTTTTCCCATTATCAGTGCCATTTCAGGCCGAATCCATTCCTTTGTGGCTGGTTTATTCCCAGATTTCCCCACTTTTCCCTTTCTGGTGCCATTTCAGGCACCTTTGTGGCCCAGTTCAGAAGCCTCCTGCTCCAGCAAGGACAGACTCCTGCCTGAGGGGAATTCTGAGGGGAAATTCCTCCCAAACCCAGCTTCCACCAGTGGGTGCCTTTTGAAAGAGTTCAGATGATCCTGGAAAAAGAGTGAGGTGCAGGAGATCACCTGCTGCCACCTCAGGTTGTGTGAAATTCCTCCTTCCCTCTGCCTTTTCCCTGCCTCTTGCTGTGTCCCATCCTTTTTTTTCCTGCACAATTCCCCCTGGCACTGCCAGTTCCTGCCATGGGTGATGATATTTTTGTGTTATTTCACAAAAAAAATCACAGTTCACAGCTCTCTGATTAGTACAGGAAGGGAGAAAATAAATAATTGTGAGAGTCAAACCATTCCCTGTGTGGTCCCTGCACTCCTCAGGGGCAGGATCTCTCACCTCAAGCCAGGTGGATGGTTTTTAAAGCTGTAAAAGCAGATTTTACACCTGACTCACCATTTCTTGATTCTCAGCTAAATACCTTTTGTAAAAAAAGCTGATAAAAAAAATCATTAGGGGAAGCTCAGCCATCCCTAAGTGCAGTGAAATTCAGGAGGAAGCTCTGTCCCTGCTGTAGGTTGGTTTGAGCAGCTCAAGGAGGACAAAAAGAGATCTCAGAGTTCTCAAGGGACTTTTATTTGTGCAAACATCAGCCCTGGGCCATGCTAGAGCTTTTCTGTCTGTTAAACAGAAAGAAAAAAAAAAACCCAACCCACTTTTCTTTTCAGTTTGAAACATAATTTCCTGCATTATTGAATATTCTCTTCAGTGCATTTCTGAAGGATCACCCCTCCCAACAGATTCAGGGTTCCAAGATCCAGCTCTGCTGCTGTCAGATTTAAAAATAAAAATATCTACAAGAGATTTTTTATGTAAGGAGGAGTAATTTTTACTTCTCTGCTGCCTTTGCTGACTGGGCACTGGTTTCCAGCTATAGGCTGCTGCTCTGAACTACGCATTTGAAGTTATTTTTGAAATGTGTTATTACCCTGAAGTTGCATCTCTCCATTTTTGATGCATAATTTAGATTTTAGCCTCTCATAAATTACATGCCTAAGGAACTGCTGATGCTTCTGGGAAAGGGAAAAAAAAGAAAAAAACAATCTCCAACAACAATGCTAAGACTGTATAAAGTATTCTTTGTGCAGAGTGTTCTGGATGGGAACACATTTATGCTTCTCTGAGTTTTCCCTATTTTTGTCTCTGGGATNTCACTTCAAGCCAGGTGGATGGTTTTTAAAGCTGTAAAAGCAGATTTTACACCTTATTCACCATTTCTTGATTCTCAGCTAAATACCTTTTGTAAAAAAAAAATGATAAAAAAAATCATTAGGGGAAGTTCAGCTATCCCTCAGTGCAGTGAAATTCAGGAGGAAGCTCTGTCCCTGCTGTAGGTTGGTTTGAGCAGCTCAAGGAGGACAAAAAGAGATCTCAGAGTTCTCAAGGGACTTTTATTTGTGCAAACATCAGCCCTGGGCCATGCTAGAGCTTTTCTGTCTGTTAAACAGAAAGAAAAAAAAAAACCCAACCCACTTTTCTTTTCAGTTTGAAACATAATTTCCTGCATTATTGAATATTCTCTTCAGAGCATTTCTGAAGGATCACCCCTCCCAACAGATTCAGGGTTCCAAGATCCAGCTCTGCTGCTGTCAGATTTAAAAATAAAAATATCTACAAGAGATTTTTTATGTAAGGAGGAGTAATTTTTACTTCTCTGCTGCCTTTGCTGACTGGGCACTGGTTTCCAGCTATAGGCTGCTGCTCTGAACTACGCATTTGAAGTTATTTTTGAAATGTGTTATTATCCTGAAGTTGCATCTCTCCATTTTTGATGCATAATTTAGATTTTAGCCTCTCATAAATTACATGCCTAAGGAACTGCTGATGCTTCTGGGAAAGGGAAAAAAAAGAAAAAAACAATCTCCAACAACAATGCTAAGACTGTACAAAGTATTCTTTGTGCAGAGTGTTCTGGATGGGAACACATTTATGCTTCTCGGAGTTTTCCCTATTTTTGTCTCTGGGATGTTTACACAAACACAGAACCTCTATTGTTGAGTGATTCAGCAAGATCAGGGAGATCTCCTGAATTCTCCCATCATCTGCAGCATGAAATCCCACCCAGATGGGGCAGAGAAGAAATTAAAGTCAATTTCCTTTTTCTAATGGAGGAGGTTCTTCCTTGCACAGCAGCAAAGCCAGGCAGAAAATCTCAAGGCAAAACAGGATTATTAAAGTCGTGAGGGGGTTTGAGTAACTCAATCTCGTGCTGGATTTGCTTCTGTTCTGCTGCTTGATGTTGACAAATCTATTTTTTTTTTTTGGGGTGCATTTTTCCATCTGCTCAAAATAGAGGCAGTCTTGCTGCTTTTCTTTAGGTTACCACAGAATTTCTTTCAAAAGCTGCAGAAAAAAAATCCCAGTGGCTTCCAAATGGAATTCCCAGTGGCTTCCAGTGGCTCTGGCTGAAAAAAATCTAAGTAAAGGTGTGGGCATTTTGGACAAGTGTATGAAATGCCACAGCTCCCTACTGAACCTGGCTTCAAATTAGTAATGCCAGGTCTGAAGTGAATTAAAATCAAGGAAAAGAAACTTTCTGTTGTAAAACAAACTGAGGAATTCTGAAGGCTCTGCACTGCAGCCCTGTCATTGTTTCTGAGTTCACCTGCTGCTCCCGAGGATAAAAAGAAGAAATTATTGCCTGAAATTATCTATCCAAGGAAAACTGAGATACAAGGGGAGGTGGAAAAAAAAAAAGTCAAAAATTTGATGTTTTTCTAAGTATTGGAGGCAACATCAGCAGGTTTTTAAGTGTGTAATTTATAAGGGAAGTGATTCAAATGAAATTAGGCACTTTAAAAAATCAGCCAAGAGCTGAGGACATAATAACCTTTGAAGAATTTTAAAAGCCTTTTCACATTTGTATTATTCGAGTTGCTCACTCCTGTAATTTTACCTTTTTTTTGTTGTTGTTTTAATGGCACAGCTCCTAATATCAAGTGATTATTTCAGAATCAACGAGCTTCATTAGAAAAGGCAAAGTCAATCCATATCCTTCCTGTCTGGCAAGAAAAGCTTAAGAAAAAAAAATAAAAATCAGTGTGCCTTGAACCTTTATAGGAAAAAAAAAAACCCTCAAGTTTTAATATTCTGACAATTAAATCTCACTGTCTTTAAGCCAGGCCCAGGAGTTTCTGTCCTTACTCAAACCCCGAGTTTTGCAGATTTCTGCTGGAATAGGTACAGGATGGAGAGGAAAAAAGCTCAGAAGCTCCAACCCTAAAACTCTGTGGCATTTCCCCAAAATTATTAAAAAATCGATGGCAGTTTTTGTCAGGATGTGGTGATTTTCTGTGTCTGTGCCATTAACAGGGAGCGCTCCAAGAGCTTTTTTGGGGCAATCCACCACCAGGTAAAAACCTCCTCGTTAACATTCCCAGCGTTTTCTTCCTCTCAAATCAATGTGAATTGAATTATTTCAGTCATTTCCCACACAGAAAAGTCTTCCTTGAGTTTTTTTAGAGCCTTTGGCCTCCTGCAGCAGCTGTAGGAGCTTTGCTAAAACCAGGAATACAAGACCCTGGATAAAAGCCAAACCAGCGACACCTCACACCTTGTCCAAATCCACGAGGATTAAGCACTTTTTGCAGCCTGAAAAATCAAACTTTTCTCCCGTTTCGAGAGCTGCACGTTTCCAAACCCAACAGGCAATATTTGCCAGCGTGGGGAAGAGGTGAAATTTTCCACCTGGGATTTATTTTGAGGGAGCGGGGTGCTTTGATGACAAGAGAAAGTTCTGCCCGAGCTTTGTGCCGAACATTTCATCCTCTCCTTTACCTTCGAGCTGGAAATTTGGGTTGTGGAGGTGTCACCTGGACTCAGCTCGGCTTTGTTATCCCCCAGCCGGAGGAAAGGTAACACCGCTCCCCCAAACACAACCCGCACAAAAAGCTGGGATTGCCTTCCAAAGGGGCTGGAACAATGAGCTTTCAGTGGATTCCATCACTTCCTCGATCAACAAAACGCGATTCCCTCTCCCCTTATCTGGGTGCCAAGCGCACTACAATGGCTGCATTGTTCTTGCAGGCCGCGGGCTAAAATGTATTTTGGTAACTGCTGCTCTTTAGAACACAATTGTCTGCTGACAGTTATTCCAGCAGGGCTTTAACTCCTTCCAGCCACACACCCTCCTCCAAAAAGGTTGGGGTTTTTTTTTTTTTGTTGTTGTTTTGTTTTTCTTTTATTTTTTTTCCCCGAAGAGCATCTAGGAACCTAAACCTGCGACTCTCGGTGTTAGATAACATGTAAATGATGGTGAGTCATAGTGGAAAATCGTAGATAAAAATTGCACAAAGGCTTATTTAAGCGGCATCTCATGATTCCTTCCCTGTGCCTGAGCGTGTGAGATGTACTTACACACACACACTCCAGAATAATGCTACTATTTGTCCATCCCTCTGCCCTGCAGCTGCCTTGGAAGAGATGAGATCCAGAATAAAAATGTACATTCATATCCATATTCATATTTTCGCACCCATCTCACATTCCCAACCGAGGCACGCATGAACCCCGGGCCGGCTTTAATCACTGGTGGATTTGTGACAAACACCCCAATTCCCACACTTTTGCTCATGGAAAAGTTCGCTGGGTTTTTGCTGGGTTAGGAATGGGATATTCCCAATTTACAGCTGGGAAAACAAGCTGGGTGATCCTAAGAACCCAAAGACTGGGGATGGATTCCAAAGGATGATTTCCCAGATTTCACTCCAAGAACTGCTTGGAAAGAAGGTCGGGAGAGGCAGAAGATCTGACTTGTGGCAGGAAACACTGAGAACAAGGTGCTGGGTTTTTTTTTTCCCTCTGTGTATGTGGTATTTCTGTAACTCAAGCTCCAGCAGCAGCCAAGCTCTGAAAACAAACCCAAAAGAAGAGCCAAATATGTCAGTAGGAGCTGGAGAGCGATTCCAGCAGTGCCTGAGAGTTTAAGGATGGGAGATATTCCTTTCTCCTGAATCAGAGACCTGCGTGAAGACCTCTGCTTAAGGAGACATCCAGAGAGGAGAGAGAAAACAGCTTGGCCAAAAGATTTTATTTCCTGAAGGACACAAGTTCTCAAATAAGAGCCAGAAACCGTGGCTGGATTTCTGGAGAAAGGCTAAAAAAGTGCATTATATTGTAGAGAAGGAGTTTCCATCTTACTCATCCTGCCCAGCTCCCCACAGCCCAGAATTGTTCCCAGCAGGATCCTTTTATTTCCCTCTCCAGCCCAGCTCTGGGAAGCTGAAGGAACAGGGCCAGCCGACCTCACAATTAGAAATGTTCTTCCTAATGCTCGCCCCTAATTTGTCCGCTTATTTCCATGCATTAGCCTTTATGAGCTTCACGAGGCCGCCTTAATTGCATTCCCTTCTGGCTGCTCAGGGGTTTTTATCTCTTTTATTTTTCTTTTTGCACAGATTGAAAGCAGGGTTTGGAGCCAGAGTGCTGGGAGCAGGGAGCTCTGGCAGGAACCATCATCATCATCATCATCTTGGGATACAGCGCTGGGTGCCAGCCCCACACCCCACGAGGCCTGGCATCACACAATGCTGATTTTATTCCTTCCATCCCCTCAGGACACCTCAGCATTTCCCTGCTGTGCCCACAGCTCCCTCCTGCAGCTGCCTCAGCCAAATCTTGGCCATCCTTTTCTTCCTGAGCACCTCAGCTGGGAGCTCCCAAATCCCAATCCTTGCTCTGCCCTGCTCGGCTTCTCCACCTCCTCTGGAAGGATTCCTGAGTCACAGCTCTTCTGTGACATCCCTGCTGGAACGGAGCTCAGCGACTTCCAGGGGGAAATAACCAGTGGTGTGTGCCACAAGGGCTCAGATTCCTGGGGTTTTTAGGAATATTGTGGTTGGACAGGGTGCAGCCTGGTCAGGACCTGCTTCGTTGTCTGCATCAGGCAGAGGGGCTGAAAATACCCAAAAAGTGCCTGTGAAAAGGCAGAGGGGCTGAAAAAAACCCCAAAAGTTCCTGTGCACAGGCAGAGGGGCTGAAAAGGCCCCAAAAGTGCCTGTGGAGAGCAGGGGGAGATGTAAAAACCCCAAAAGTGCCTGTGCACAGGCAGAGAAACTGAAAAGATCCAAAAAATGCTTGTGCAGAGTAGAGGGAGATGTAAAGGCCCCAAAAGTGCCTGTGCAGAGCAGGGGGAGATGTAAAAACCCCAAAAGTGCCTGTGCAGAGGCAAAGGGGCTGAAAATACCCCAAAAGTGCCTGTGCACAGGCAGAGAAACTGAAAAGACCCCAAAAAATGCTTGTGCAGAGCAGGGGGAGACATAAAAACCCCAAAAGTGCCCGCGGAGAGCAGGGGGATTTTAAAGGCTAAAGGCTGCTCCAACCACCAAGTATCAACTTCATCCCCCACCCGCCTCCCACACAGAGCTAGAAATAACCTGAAATAATTTATTTAAGTGTGTCTGTATTGCAGTTGGGTATTTAATGACTTAAAGGGACGGCATTTCACGTCGGAATCGAGGTGGATTTTCCGTCCATCGCTCCTGCACCCAATTTCCTGAGATTTTCTGAATGCTTTGCAGCCCTCAGTGGATTGAACTCCAGGCTGCTGTCTCAGGTAGTTATTACCCTCATTAACAGAGAGAAAACCACAGCACAAATGGGTTCAGCAGCTAAACTTAGCCCACAGTAATTCAGCGAGAGAACAAGGAATGAGATAATTCTCCCGTCCTGCTCGCTGAATATTAGAAGGAAAAAAAAAAATACATCTCATCTCCTTTCTGCTCCTGTTGTTTGTTGCCCCAGGCATTGTCTTTTTGTGGATAATAATACATTCAGGGCAAAGAGTTAAGCAGAAATGTTTGTGGCAGAATGCTGGGGACATGGTTTAGAAAGGAGGAGTAGGAGGAAGCACACGGAGGAAAATTTCATGTTGGAATTATCCAGGCTCACTGGGGATGGAAGCATCTGACTGAGTCACGTTATGAATGTTGTTAACGTGCTGAGGAGTTCAAATCCCTGGAATTGTCTCTCCTTTTCTCTACAGAATTCTGCTGTGACAACAGCCACAGTCTGGTCCAGCTGCTTCCAGGAAATTCTGATTTTCATGTGTTTAGCATATCAGTACCCTCGTAGCATTAATTTGGGTTTTATCAGCAGAGGAATATCCTTGAACGTGTTTTGTTTTTGTTTTAATGGGCTCCACTCATTTTGACCTTGCAAATGGGCAGGAGAGCTGATAAAAACAGGTTTTTGCTGGTTTTACCACAGCATCATGACTGAAATGAGAGAGAGAAAACCAGCTGAAAAACCCACCAAACTTCTTTGGTGGTTTCTGCGCTCACAGCTCGGTAGGGACGGGACACCCCAAAAAAAGGAGAGGATTTCAGCTCACACTTTTGGCATCATTTTCCCCATCCCTCTGAATCATTTAGGTTGGAAAAGATCTGTGGGGTCACTGGGTCCAATCCTCCCCCAGCACAGCCAGGTCCCCGAGTGCCACATGCACTGTGATTTTTATAATTTCCACCTGCTCCCTTCTTCTGCCTCCACGAGTGGATTCAAGCCATGACTGAGTGCCTGGCATCCATCCAGGGGTTGGAACAAATGATCTTTAAAACCCCTCCCAACCCAAAACCAGTCCACGATTCTGTGATTCTGGGGCAGGCAGGAGTCTGGGGTGCACTGGGGGTGTCCCCACGGGAATAATTCCCCTCAGCCTTGTGGTATGTGACATTTGGGGTGTCCTGCCCTGGGAGTGTTTCCTCCTTGCTGCTGAGTAGGAAACACTCAAAGAACCACTTCCTGTGCTGCCAGTGGGGCAAGATGAAAGTTGCTGTGAGTTTTGCATTTCTCTGAGCCCTGAAAGCCTCAGCAGAGAGCAAACAGCACGTGGCACC
Organism: Bombycilla garrulus; assembly: GCA_013400315.1. Taxonomy (NCBI): domain Eukaryota; kingdom Metazoa; phylum Chordata; class Aves; order Passeriformes; family Bombycillidae; genus Bombycilla; species Bombycilla garrulus. Next base: position 124,918 of record VXBU01006175.1, read on the forward strand.
ACCGCTGAGCTACCAGAGGGAATCTCCTGATCTTTAAAGCACCATTTCCCCCTGTTTACAGTGAAAAAAAAAAAAAAATCCAATTAATTTTTAATGGCTGACCATCCCCAACAGCACAACCCCCCAGACAAACCCCAGAGCTTCTGATTTCTGAGAAGTCACGGAAATGCTCTTTTAAAGGCACAACACCTGAACGGGGTGTCAGCTCACGTTTCAGCTCGCCTGGAACAAAGCAGAGAGCAAGGAGGCAGTCAAGCCCTGGCAGCCCCTGAGCCTCATCTCTGTTCCACTCCCTTTCCTCGCTGGCAGATGGCAGCTTTGCAGGGGTGTTAAATCTGCTCACAACTAACGGGGTGTTGTTTCTTCGAATGCTCCATGCTTTTCCGCAGGAACAAACCATCCCTCCTCACTGAAACAAGGCACAACCCAACAGTCAAGAGACTAAAATGTGACCGGAGGTAAAAAAAAACAAAAAAAAATTTAAGAAATGACACCACCTACGTCCCCCAACCCCCTCTCAAATAAACAGGGTTGTTTACTATATTTTCTCGTGTCTTTTGTCAGTTTGAGAGCTGAACCCCGTGTGCTGTTCACAGTCAGGCTGCCCAGGAACGCTGAAATATGCAGGGTGGGAGATGCCCTGGCTTCCTTCAGGCCAGGAGCTGCTGTTTGTCCAGAGGATGAGGCACAATCCCTGCCCTGAGGAGGGAACAAGCAGTCCACGGGACAGAGGATGGAATAAATCCTCTTTGGGACCTCTTAACTCCCAGACAAAGTGGGTCAGATGTGTTGTGCAGGCCTCAGGGGTTGTTTTATTAAGTTTTCCGCTCCTGAAGCAGTGTGGTTTCTGCAACAGCACCATCAATTTTGGGTTTTCCCCTTTGCCACGAGCTTGGCTGTGTCTGACAGGGTCCAAGCCACCAAGGAGGTGAATCCCGAGTGGCTCCAGCTGCTGCCTGGAAGTGAAAGCCAAACTGGAACCAGGAGCTTGCAGCACTCTTAGGGACAGGGGGATGGGGATTTGGAGAGCAGCTTTCCCCCAGCACACCCCACTCTGCACCCCAGGGTGTCCCCACACACCCTTATCACGCAGTGCAGTGAAATACCCTGAGGTTTTTGCATAAAACGCTCTTTTTCCTGTGGAATTGTTGTTAAAAATATGCAGAGGGGCTTTCTGTGGCAAATTCTGAGTTACACACACTCTAAGGTCAGTGTAAGATGTGTGCAGGATGTGTGGCTGGGGGGTTGGGTGAGGGGAGCCAGTGGTTATAAAATTATCCGATATCTGGCCACTCACATGACTCTCAGCTTTGCTCCAGAGCTGAAAACTGAGACCTGTTTGTGAGACTCTTTTTCCATCCCGTCAGCAGCTGAACCTTCTGTCAGCTACGAGCGCTGCACCTGCTCAGAGCAGAACCCCTAGAGCAACTTTCAAACGCTGCAGAGCCTTCAAGTGGCCCATGCTCAGATCAGACTCTGCCCTCCCAGGCCTTCAGGGAGAAGTTTTGGGTTTAATTTTTTAATTTTTAATTGAGGCAGCCTTCAAATGCTGCAGAGCCTTCAAGTGGCTCATGCTCAGATCAGACTCTGTCCTCCCAGGCCTGCAGGCAGAAGTTCTGGGTTTATTTTTTTTAATTTTTAATTAGGTTTTTAATTTTTTTTAATTTAAGTTTTGGTGTGCATTTGGTTGCAGAATAAAGGTTCACTCATCCTAAACATGCAGATTTTCACCAGCCAAGTGCTCCTGCCCCAACCCATCTGGGTGGAGCCCTCATCTCCTGCTCTTGTCCCTGGACTTTTTGGCCTCTCAGAATTTTCCTACAAGCGGTGAAAATCCTCTTGCAATGGATCAGTTCTGAAGGAAGAGGGGTAGAAGGCCGCTGAGCTGTGAGCTGTGCTCACCTGGCTGAGCTCTTGCCACAAGCTCAAGTGTCAGGACAAATGAACAAACCCAAGAGGCACCAAGGAGGGAAGGAGTTTTCCCACCCACGCAGCAGGCACAGCAGCACCTTGATCTGCCACCAAGTGAAAGCCCAGCTGCTTTCTGCTCCTGTCACCTCTGGAGGCTGTGACCTCTCCTTCCAGGCTGGAGGAAATGGGGTGGCAGGCATCCCAGCGAGCTCACAGCTCAGCTCTGCCTCAGCTCTGGGCTCCATTTACCTCAGGGTTTGTTCTGTGGGCTCCATTTACTGCAGGGTTTGTTCTGTGAGCTCCATTTACCTCAGGGCTGGTTCTGTGAGCTCCATTTACCTCAGGATTTGTTCTGTGAGCTCCATTTACTGCAGGGCTGGTTCTGTGGGCTCCATTTACTGCAGGGTTGGTTCTGTGAGCTCCATTTACTGCAGGGCTGGTTCTGTGGGCTCCATTTACTGCAGGGCTGGTTCTGTGGGCTCCATTTACCTCAGGATTTGTTCTGTGAGCTCCATTTACCTCAGGGCTGGTTCTGTGGGCTCCATTTACCTCAGGGTTTGTTCTGTGAGCTCCATTTACTGCAGGGTTAGTTCTATGAGCTCCATTTACCTCAGGATTTGTTCTGTGGGCTCCATTTCCCTCAGGTTTGGTTCTGATCCCTTCCAGCTCCTGGCTGGTGCAGATATCAGCTCACATGGGGCTCCTTTCTTCTGGAGAATGAGGCAGAATTTCCTCCCAATATTCCTGTATCGCTTCCCTTCCCCTTCCAATGCACTGTTATCACCCACCAAGAACAAGCTCAGCTGAGAATCCAAGGAACTGGGCACTGGGATTTGCTTGTATCACACTGAACCATGACTCTGTAAACTGGTTTTTGACTCTGTTCGTCGCAGGGCTGGCTCAGAGCAGAGCCACATGACTGCTCTGCCTGATAATGGCTCGCTCCTGCTCTTGCTGAATAATTTCTGGGGTGTTCCAGCAAGGCTGAGCTCAGAATATTTAACAGTGAAGGGTGACACAGCCATGCTGGCAGCCACAAGAACAGGGGAACAGCGGGCAGATAAGACTCTCACACTGAAATGTTAAGATAATTTTTTTTTATCTAAAAGGCAGAAGGGGGATTTCCCACTTCTGCTAAATGCCTTTTGGCTTGCCATCAAGAGGGAATTAGGCTCAGTAATACCCACCAACATCTTGCTTGCAGCAACTTGTGTCCTCAGATCTCTCCTTTTCCTTCAAAAAGCAGTAAGATTGAACTCTAAACTGTGCTTGCTGTGATTTAATTACAAGCCAGATCTCTGCTCCCATTGATTTCACAATATTATCTTTGAATCTGCATTACACTCCTGCCCTCAGCCTGGTACCTAATGGGGTCACAGCAAGGAAATGCCCAGCCCAGGTGAACCGTGGCTCTGTCAATCCCTCCTGAAGGCCAGGGTTTAAATCTATCTGACCCAACTGTCAAAACTTACACGAAGATTAATAACTAAACTCTTCCAAATGCATTTAAAAGAGTTAAGGCCATGTCTGTGCTTTCTCCAAGGTTTCTCAATAAAAATATAAGAGCAGCAGCCACACAAATGTTTGAGGAATAGAGGGCTTGGATATCTTTAGGGAGAGAGGGAAAGCACAAGTTTGACTTTATTTTACCAATAAAACTCAGTCCTCTCTGCTCAACCAGAACTCAGGTTTGGATGCTTCTAGATGTGGCTTAACCCACCTAAAATAAAATCTTAGTTTTAAAAATAAATTGAAGTAAAATTGAGAGGTTTTGTGCTTAAGAACAGAAGCAAACACTCTGGAGTGCTTTGAAGATTATGCACTGAGTGGTGGGACTCACTGGCACGCATTGTGGTTAAAGTACAAATGCATGAAGAAAGGGAAATAAAAATTAGGAGTGTCTAACAGAAATGTTAATAAATGTGCAAAGGTGAGATTTTATTCATCAAACTCCTACGAGTGTGGCCAGCAAGACCTACAGATATGCTGCAGGACAGGTCTGTGTTTCCAGTGGCAGCCTTTGCACACAATTTCCTGGTGGCTGAATCATTTTTCACCCCACAGACCCTCCACCATAATTCACTGGGTGATTAAGATGCATTTTTCAGTTTTATTATGTGATGTTTGTCGTCAGTCTTCATCTTCTTTTCCAAACCAACAAGCTCTCATGGTTTCTACTTCTAATTCTGATGGTTTGTACCGTAGAGAGGGGGGAAAAAATAAAGAAGAAAGCAAACCACACATCGGCCACAAATGGCTTAACTTCAAATATCTATTGTAGGAACATTGTGTCTGTGTGGGTACATGTCTGCATATGGCTGGATATATATAGAAAACAGGTATTTTCTGTGTATTTTTACAGCTACCAGCCCTGAGGAACCTCAGGGATTTTCAGCATTACAGACCTGCTGTGTTTGGATAGATTTTCAACTGCCTCAGGATGTTCTGGGCGAGATGGAGAGCTGCACAAGTGCTGCAGGGATGCAAGAAGCCATTTCCTTTACCTCCCCAGGTTCAGAGGAGACAAACTGGCCCTGTGCTGGGTCCTGACAGCTTCCCTGGGTCTGGGAGGAGGCAGAGCAGGGAGAAAACCCAAACAGCAGTGGAAGGGACCTCCACTATCTTCTGCCACTCTCTTATGGCTTCTAAAGATTGTGGAGATACTTAAAAGTCAGAAGTGATCCAAGAAACCAGAAGAACATGACTTATAAAAGGTCAGAGCAGCTCTAAAGCTTGCACACTTCGGGAGAAGGAGAATTACTGTCCCTCTCCTTTGAGTGTGTCACAAAGAGCAGGAAGACACAAAAATCCCGTATTTCAACATTTCTTTGCACCTAAGGTGGGCCAGCAGCCAAATCATCTGTCACCAGAGCAGGGCTGTAGGCAGAGCTGACCCCAGAAATAAGCACTGCTGGCAGATTTACACTCCACATCTCTGACTTTTGCTTCCTGCCCCGAGCAGGAACAGTTTCCTGCTGGGCTCCTGGGAGAGGGAAGGCATGGAAAGCAAGGCAGGGACGGTTTCTGGGGTGTGTTCAGCGCTGTAAATGGGAATTCATGGCAATACGAGATTCTGCAAAAGCAGAGACCCTGAAAAGGGAAAATATCTGCCCCCAAACCCCGTCAAAGCCGAGGAGCAGGGCTGGGAAGCGTTAACGTGATGGGGATGAAAGTGGCCACATGTCCCCAGTGATGCTGAACGGCCTCTGTGGGGAGGGCTGGGCTCTGCAGCTGGCTGGGAGCTCCCCGTGGCCGTGGCCACCTCCACAGCTGCTCCTCTTGCTCCCCCAAACCTCTGCAGAGGTGTCCCCGGGCACAGGGAGCCTGCTGGGGTGACAGTGGCCCCGAGCTGGGTGCTCACAGGGATTCAGGAGCCTCCTGAAAGTCAAACCCAAAGTTAATTCAGTGCTCCCTGCGGGCTTTAGGCAGCGCCAGCAAAGATCAGCACCCTCAGGACCGGGTTTGTGGGGCAATTGCTGTGTGGGACCATTCTGAACACGTGCAGAGAGGGGAAATGTCTCTGCTCTTAACCAGGCTGTGCTCAGCTTGCTGGGGGAGGCAGAAACAAAATATTCCTTTGCCTCAGTGCGTGCCACTCACTGAGATCAATGGCATGTAAATATGTGTTTAGGGCTTTCTTAAATCAGAACCTACAAGTCCTTCTCTTCATGCCCCAGCAGATCCCATTCAGCCACCAGCACAGGGGATTCATTGTCACCAATTACTGCAAACATTTCCACTTCCCAGCCTGGCCTTCTGAGCCGCTGAAGCCCTGCCAATCTCCTGGCCAGGCTTATCACATTTCCAGAGCTGTCTGGGATATCAGCAGCTCACAAGCCAGGCAGGAAAATCAATGCTTGCAAAGGCTGCTGCATCCAAGGGAATGATTCCTCTTCAAGGCAGCGTGCTCTGAATGAGGCCGGACAAAGGGAAGCTCTGATGGCAATTGATTTTTGAGGGAGAGGAGCTGCGTGCTTGGTTGGGATTGAAAATGAGTTGTTTAAAGGTAAAAGAAAAAAAAATAAATCCATGCTGGCTGGGGGAAGGTGATGGTGGCTGTGCAGAGGGTGCAGGGATGAGGCTCCACCTCTAATGAGGAGAATTGAGAGGGGCTGTGCTGCAGACACAGAAGTGCTCTGCTGTGAGAAACGAGACGGGGAGAGCTGATAACGAGAATGAAGAACTTCCTTTGATTATTGCCTCTCATTTCCTATAATGCAATCTACATCTCGAAAGAAAGCTCTTGTGTTCGATATTAGATCCCCCTGCCTCCTCCACGTGGTAAGAAGATCTTAAGCAGCAGCATTGAAAGAGAAAGATTAACTTGAACAAGGTAGAATATAAACATCTCTCCTTTTTTCTGAATTATAAGAAAATTATAAGACATTTTTTCTGAATTGCAAAGTGAGATATATAACACCACAGGTACCGGAGGATCTGGCGAGGAAGGAAATCTGGCAGGCAGGAAAGTGCAGAATTTGGCTGTGGGAGCAGCCAAGACAGTGCTGAGAGAATCACGGAGACTGAACAGGAGGGGATGGAACTGTTGTCTGGATGCCTGAACACTTTTTAAAATCTAACCCCAAATCACCACTGAAAACAACTACTGAGTTCCTAGATTTTGCCAGATATCCCATCCCTCAAACTGGACTGGTGATTTGGGTTTGGACAAAGGACGGGCTCAGCTTGCCACGAGCAGGTGCAGACTTTGGATGCTCCCATTTCAGTTGTGGAAGGGTTTTCGAGGAGGGCGGGATGCACCTGGCAGCGCTCACACTCGCCTGCTTTGCCACGCTGAAACCTGAAAAATTGACAGCCAGTTTGGAAAACAGAAGCTTAATCCTTCTGTCCTTGCACTCCCCTCGCTGAGGAGGGGGATGGAGATAACACTTATCACCCTGCTGATGGCAGGAAAGCTGCCTGAAATTTCCCTGCCTTCCTCACCCCACAGTGGGAGGCAGAACAGCAGTGCCCGCGCTCCAAACCCCGTTCCTGAGGAGAGGAGAGCTGTGGGCACAGCGGTGAGCAGAGCCAGAGGATGGAATTGCACATTTCAGACCAAACAGGATGCGCCAGCACGTCAGAAAAAACCCTCCTTGACCAACACCCAGGAGGAAATGAAATTAGAGCTAATCCAGATAACCAAATCGAGCAGTTCTGCTGTGGGGTGGCAGCGAGCTCACGGGAACAGCAGCAGCAAAGCTCCACCCTGCACTGGATTTAAAACCAAAATTGTCCCAAGGCTGCGCTGAGTAACCCCAGTTAAAACTGATGGCTGGAAAGGCTGACCTGGAAACAGAGGCTAGGAAGAATAAAAGAATAAAAGGGATTTATTGAAAGGATCCAACTTGGGCAGTGCAGGAACCCCTTGGGCCTATACAAATGGTCACAAAATGGCCGCCAGTCATGAAGGCTCACACTTTTATATGTGTATATTATATACATATAAATATATAAATAATAAATATTTTACACCCACAAATGGGCACAAAATTGNAAATTTGTCCTTGGGCCTCAAATTTGTCCTTGGTCCCCAGCTGGAAAGGAATTGTTTTGTCTCCCTGCTCTGTGCAGAGAGCTCACCAACCGTTAATGTGAAGCCCAGAACTGCACACTAAAGCAGCACAGAATCTGAAAAAATATAAAATCTAAAACTTAAGGCATCAAAACCAACGGAGCTGCTCATGTGTTTGAACTCGAGCAGTACCTTTGAATCCTCTGCCAGGTTGGCACCGAAATCCATCCTGGCTTCCTCCCCTGAGGTGAGATCCACGTGTGGGGACTTGTGTGGCTGCTGGGAGCATTCCCTCTGCCCTGAACTTCAAAACTCACGGGAATGTTTATTCCTTAACCATCCCTCAGCACCTCCCAAACCTGGCTGCTGACATTCTCTGCCTGTTTTTACCACCACGAAAGCCACAGTTTTCAGGAATTTTCATTGCAGCCAAAAACTTGTCTCTGCTTTGACTCATACCTTGAAGCAAAGGGACAATTATCTAATCACAACACTCAATCCCGTTTTCGTAAGCTCATCTAAATTGTTCAACTGCTTCAGATACTTCAGTGATTAGAGAGATACTCCACAAATAAACTGCCAGCGTGTTCCTGACACTCAGAACTAACGTGTCGCAAGCAAGGGGAAGATAAAGCAGCATGGAAAAAGGATTCCTTCCTCACCATCACTTTCACCCAGCCTAAGAAACCACGAAATTTCATGTCTATTACTGAAATGAAAGTCACATCAAAGGTCCTGAAAGGTTTGGGGATGTGCTGCAGCAAAACTGAAATAATACCCAGTGGGTGGAAGGTTGAGGTGGATGCCTGGAACAGCAGCTGATTTCCACCTAAGAGCACATTTTGGGGTTATTTATGGCCTGGTGGCAAATCCAAACCACCCAGCTCCAAACCCAGCGCTGCCAGAGCCTCTCTTTGTGTCCTCAGGCAAAATCCTTAAAATGCTTTCCTGCTCAGGGAGGTGCTTAATTTGCAGAGACGCTGAGCATCCCTCAGCCAAGATTTCCCAGAGTGGCTGCTGACTTCAGCTCATCCATTCTGGACTTCCAGAAAGGCCTTGGCTTCCAGCAGGGCCCTCAGGTTTCATAATTAGTTCCTTTCAGCGAATCAATCCAAACCCCAGCATCACAACTTCCTCCCATGTGCTGCTAACTTAGATTTGTAGGGGATTTTTTTTTTGGCTTTTGGTGATCCAAGGGGGAATCCTGCCCTTTTTGTGGTCCAGACACAACTCCTGTGCCCCATGACTGTCACAGCTCGCGTCTTGGATGGATTTATCCCCCAGAACATCCGTGAGGCAGGGAGTTACTGCACTCCTGAAGCCAAAAAAAGGCAGCACCCTGTACTTGGAGCTGGCTGTGGCTCCAGGAACTAAAGAAGATGATTCTTCTGGGCTGGTGGCTCAGTTGTGTCATTCATTTGAGCTTCCTGTGAGATCTGGGAAGGTTTTCAGGTGACTTTTTGCTGTCAGAAAGGATAAAACAGCCCCTGTGAGTGTTCTCCCCAGTCCCAGAGAGGCACCAGAGGGTTTTGGGTGCGGGGTTTGGGTTGGGTGCTCTGGCACTCACTGCTCTGATCCCTCCCCACGCCTGCACAGCCCCCCTGGCTGTGAGGAGGGGCTGAGGGGACACCTCTGCCATCCTTCTCCCCCAAAAACAAGCTGCTGACAGCAAATACGTCAAATTCCTGAGCTGTCATGCAGGGAGATCCCACGACACCTCAGCAAGCTCCTGCTCCCCTGCTTGGAAAGCAGCAGTGGAGCAGCTACAGGAGAATTTTATCTCCATTTGTCACGGGGATTGCTGGGGGGTGAGCAGAGGCAGGAAATATTCAACCACGGCAATCCTGTTGCCATGCTTTGAGATCCCAGAATTTACTTCCAAACCTAGCAGCTGGCCTCAGGCTCTTTGGGGATGACACGTTTCTGTGGAAGATTCTTCATTTTCCCCCTCCTGCTGTCACATTTTCTCTGGGCAGCCTTGGCCCTGCCCTTTGAAGGTTCCCTTTGCAGCAGACGGACGAGCACAGCGGGAATCACAACGCCCAGGACGAGCACAGGAACCGGCAGCTGCTCCCTGGAGCTGCCCAGGAGAAGATGAGAAGGATCTCAGCAGGCCTTTGGTCAGGCTGAGTCACAGCAGGAACCTGGCAGGACACAGCCAGGGTGAAGAGCTCGGGGTGAGGCACAAATTCCTCCTTGTGGGATGCACTTCCACAGGAGTTACAGGCTGTGCCAGTAAAAGCTGGCAAATTTGAGCAGGAATATGTGAGTCCAGCTGAATTCCAGGCACGCTCTGCACTGCCAGCACATCATCCTTCCCCCTGCAGCTCCCAGGGGCTGGAAATCTTTTGATGGCAGTGAGGATGAGCAGCTTTGGGGCAGGAAGCGGAGGAAGATGGAAAAGATGCATTTGTCCCCAAAATCAGGGTGTTTGTGGGGAGTTAAATCCTCTCTGTGACAGCATCTGATGGGATTCTTTGGGGAGCTGGGTGATGAAATGAAGAATCCTCATAGAGGCTGACCTTCCCATGCCAGCAGAAAATTCTGCCTCGGGGAGAAAACAGGAAATAGCAGGGTGGAGCAGGTCATTTTCCCCCTGCACATCACACTCTTTCTAGCAAATCTGAGCAACATTTTCAAATCCCCCCGTTCAGCTGGTTTCAGGTTGGCGTGAGGGGTTCTGACTGCGCAGCTCAGCCCACACAGACCTTGTGACAGAGATTAAAGGATGGCTGAACAGGACAGAGGAGGGTTCCCCTGGGTTCGCTGTGGTTCTGGAAGGCAGCATCAGCTGTCCTGTGCCATCACTGCTCTGTGGGCCCTTCCTGACTCATCCTCTGCTTGGCTGATGTGTCTGACACCCAAACAGTCAGGGTTCCCATGCATCCAGCTGCCTGGGAAAGCAGATTTTGTGCCTGGAGAAGCAGGATTTTGTGCCCCAGCTCCAGGCAGGGAGCTGGAGTCACTATTTATAAAACACTCCAATGCCCCAACACATAAACGTGCTGTAAAACACCTGAGGTTTGTATTTTCCTTCCCAGAAGCTTTGGTGCCGACTCTTATTTATGCCCAGGCTTTTTTTGCATTTCCTGAATGCTACAGAACACCCATTTCTCTAAAGGAAACTCTGCTAGCAATGAAAGCTGGGTTATTTCTGGGGAAGATGCTCAAGCTGCTTTGAGTTATTATTGCTCCAACAAAGGAAATGGTGCCGGGCTGATTTACACTGCTGGAAGGCTTTGCCCCTCAGAACATGAATCCATTTATGACACAGCTATGAAGAGACTGTAAAATGAACAGAAATGTGATTTTTAAGGTGCAGCTGTAAACTCCATTTACTCCCAGGCTTGCTCCTGCTGCCCGTGGACTGGTGTGAATGCGAACCAGCTCCAAATCTGGGTTAGCTGGAGATTTCCTTGAATGGAGAACTGGCTTCTCCCTGGCTAATAAATTGTGATCTGACACTCAGTGGGGCTTGGCAGCTCCTCTCAGAAGGAAATATCGATTGTGAGGCAAAAGTCCAATGTAATTGTAGAACAAGGGAGCGGGACATCATTGACACCACTTAGAGGCTGCAGTTCTGGAGAGCCCTTTGTCTCCAGTGCATGGCAAATGTTAATCGAGGTGCCCTCCCCGGCATCAGGAGCCTCCATGCATTGTCTCAAGCTGCATTTTTCTGTCTGTAAAATGGGAATGGAGTTTATCTGGGAGTAGCTGTTGCTCATGCAGCTGTGGATTCACCCATCAATCAAACTCGCTGCAAACACCGGGGAAAAAAGGGATTTTTGAGGCAATGCTGGGCCTGGTTCCTTCCTTCCTTCCTTCTCCCCTCCAGAGGTTCTTTCTGGCTCCTATTCAGAGCCAGCTCCTGGAGCAGGGAGGATTTTTACCTGTGGTGCACCAAAAGCAGCTTTCTGCTCACGGGGTGAGAACGATCACAGGGGTTTCATCTCAGCGCCAGCTCAGGCCTTGAAATTTGCATCACGAAACTGCAAATGGCTCTGGGTAAAATGGGGAACAGCTCAGAAGAAAAAGAGCAGCACCTCGTCGGTGTCAGGTGTTCCCAGAGCCATTTAATGCCTGCTGGGGTGGAAATGTTTGGGACTCCAGCGTGTGCTGAGGGGCTTGGCTGAGTCAGCCCACTCATGGATGAGTAGTGGAGGAACTGGCTGGATTTCATTAAGCACAGGGGCAAGAAAAGAGTCATTTTTTACACATCAGGAAATGAGAAATCTCCCCCAAAACACCCCCAGCTCTACACTGGCAAATGATGTCACGGTCAGCAGCCCCAAATGATTAATTCTGCACAATCATGGAGAGCAGAGGGTCACTAATACTGAAAGGGTGAAAAGTGGCACTTGCCTTGTGTTTGATGATGGCAAACTATTGCTAAACTATCCAGTTAAGAAATGCCACCTAATTCATTTTTACTTTTAACCCAATAACCAACCACCCATGGCCTGCAATGCAGACTTAATTTTCTTTTTTTTTTGTGTTCAATCTCACAACATCACCCAGACCCATGAAGAAGAAGGTGAAGAAGGACAAACTTCCACCCTAAAACCTCCATCTTCCTTTCTAGTACTATATTCTAAAACCTTAAACTCTAAGCTTTCCACCACGTGATATCACACACTTCTATTGAAATTACACACCCGTCATCCCAGTGCTATAATTTAATTTTGGAGGCCTTCTCCACGGCCTCAGCTCAGATGCAGCGCTCTCCTGGGGGTCAGTGCCTGGCAGCACAGAAACTCTGAAATCCTCAGTGACCAGGGCTCCAGCAGCANTCCCCCAAAACACCCCCAGCTCTACACTGGCAAATGATGTCACGGTCAGCAGCCCCAAATGATTAATTCTGCACAATCATGGAGAGCAGAGGGTCACTGATACTTGGTGAAAGGGTGAAAAGTGGCACTTGCCTTGTGTTTGATGATGGCAAACTATTGGTAAACTATCCAGTTAAGAAATGCCACCTAATTCATTTTTACTTTTAACCCAATAACCAACCCCCCATGGCCTGCAATGCAGACTTAATTTTCTTTTTTTTTTTTGTGTTCAATCTCACAACATCACCCAGACCCACGAAGAAGGAGGTGAAGAAGAAGGACAAACCTCCACCCTAAAACCTCCATCTTCCTTTCTAGTACTATATTCTAAAACCTTAAACTCTAAGCTTTCCACCACGTGATATCACACACTTCTATTGAAATTACACACCCGTCATCCCAGTGCTATAATTTAATTTTGGAGGCCTTCTCCACGGCCTCAGCTCAGATGCAGCGCTCTCCTGGGGGTCAGTGCCTGGCAGCACAGAAACTCTGAAATCCTCAGTGACCAGGGCTCCAGCAGCACGGGGTGATGGGAGGGAGTGGAATAATTAAAACCTCTCTCCACGCCAGGCTGTGAGTGTCTGATTATTGCAGTTCCCAATCTGTGGGTTTAGCACAGAGAGCAGATATCCCAGGTTTCCTCAGCCACATCCTTCCAGCAGCATTCCCAAAGTGTCCTGCTGCCAGAGCCCCGAGGGCACAGGTTTGGTGTCTGGGGAAAGCAGAGACACCAAACACATCCCCTCTCCCTCATTCCAGGCTCAGTTTATAATTACTGAGTTCCTGTTTAAATTTGATCCAAGTCCTGACCATACCTGTTGGAACCCAGGGGGTTCCTGTGATGCCTTTGGCCGACCCAAACCCTGCTCAGGAGGCTTTTCAGCCTTGCCAGAGGTGTCAGGGACCCTGGAATGATACTGAAAATGCCTGTGGCTCTGATTCTAATCCATGGAACAGGTTGTCAGCTTTGTATGAGGAATTTCAAGTCACAAAAGCTTAGATAGAGAAATAGTAGTAGTTATAAGTAAAAAGAAAAGAATTTGAGTGTATGTCCAGGGGGGTTTGAAGCCCTGTACAGGGGGGTTGGAGATCTGTACAGGGGGGTCTGAGGCACAAGATGGAGAATTTTTACACGTGCCATGTTATCTTTTGTTCTTCTTCATCACCTCCATCTTCTTGGTGCTGCTGGCACTTTGGGATTGGTTTGACACAGATCTGGACAGTGTGGTGTGAGGGGCACGGGTTGGTAATTAATGATAAACATTCAATAGGTAGTTTTTAGTATAAAAGATTACAGCTCACCCGGGGCGGGCACAGTGTGTCTCTGGACGCGTTCTGTGCCAACCCTGGCAGGGCAGAGAAATCTACTTTTGCTAAGGAACTGATAAACTGCCTTGAGAACACCAACAAACCACTGCAGACTCCTTCAGCAGCACGGGCTGCAAACCTGGACTGTTCTGTGCATTGTGGGGTCTCCTGGGGCTGAGGAGATCCCCACAATACCTGAAGGATTTTTCACACGTGCAGCTGTGCTCTTTGGGGATCTCTGTGAGAAATGGGAATTCTGAGCCTTCCCAGGGGCTGTGTGGAGGAGCACTCCTGCTCCCCAGGTGTGTGGGGCTGCTGTCTCAGCTCTGCTCTGAGCTGGGGGTGCTCAGGAGCCCCTCAGGCCCCACCTTTGGCTGCTGGACCTTGCCAAACTTCAGGAGAAAATTTAAGAGCGGGTTTGAAGGGACAGCACCTTATGAACACAGACAAGAGCTCCAAAGTGTCTCAAACACTGCTCGTGCAGGCTGCCAGAGACAATTTCAGCAATCCCCTCCATTTCTCACCGTTTTATTTTTCTGCTGCTGTCCGGCCTCACCTTTGTGCCCAAGCAGGCAGCACGGGAGGAGGTGGGGACAGAAAAACGGCCAGGACTCCTCTCTCTGGGGGTGTTCCTGGAGGGGCTGAGCGAGGCAGGGCGGGCATTGTGGAGCACAAAGGCTGCAGAGAGCCCTGGTGCTGGAATCCAAAACGCTGCCAGCTGCTGGAGCTCAGCTCCTTTGATGACTCTGCTTGTTGAGGATAATTAGGCTGGTGCAGCACAGACACACACACGGATGTCTCTATTCTTTTTGCCACTGCAGAGCACATGCCGTGAATCCACGATGAGCTCTTAGTTAAAAACCCCGGGCAGCGTTTTCAACTCTTGAGCAAAATCCGGGAGTCCAAATTTCACTTTCGAAAATCTGCAAGTCCAAATTCCCTTTCAAAAATCTGTGAGTCCAAATTCCCTTTCAAAAATCTGAGAGTCCAAATTCCACTTTCAAAAATCCGGTAGTCCAAATTCGCTTTCAAAAATCTGGGAGTCTAAATTTCGCTTTCAAAAATCTGGGAGTCCAAATTCCTTTTCAAAAATCGGGTAGTCCAAATTCACTTACAAAAACCTGGGAGTCCAAATTTCACTTTCAAAAATCTGAGTCCAAATTCGCTTTCAAAAGTAACTTAAAAACACTCCTCAGGAGCCAGCAGGGTTAGCGGTTGATATTTAAAAGCACCACATTTTTATGGGATTTTTTTTTTTAAATGTTTTTGGTTTTTTCTCCCCTCATGATCTTTCAAAGAATGGAATTCCCCCCTGACTCCTGCCAGTCTTGAGGACTTGCAGCATCCTCTGAGCACAGGCTGTTCCACAGGAAAGTGGCAGCAATAATCCATTGGCATGAAATTCCAGAGGGCTTTACGAGAGGCAGGATTCTGCAGGAAACAGCCCAAGGGGGAAGGAGAATCAGCATTTAATGCAAATAAAACTCAATTCTGAAATCCTGAGCTCCTCCTGCCACTCTTTGTCTTGACAATCTCACCAGGACATTTAAAGTGGCTCCTGGCAGTGGAATCAGTCTGGAGACAGGTGAAGAGAAAGAAAAAAGGACAGAAAAGATAACACTGGTATCTGTATCCCTCGAAGCTGATGGGAAGCTTGAAAGGGAATTCCGTCCCAAGGATCAAGTTTTTTACTGCTGGGGCTTTGACACAGAAGTCACAGAGCAATTTTTCATGTGAGTGAGGTCTGGGTTGCACTTTCTGACTCCTCTCCTCCCTAGAGCAAGGATCAAGTTCAGGACTTTGGCTCCGAGACAAGGAAATCATCAGAGGGACGGAAGCCCAAGGAAATGTTTTCTTGTCACCATGTAATTTTAATACCAAAACAAACCAAGTACTCAGGGACCAGGAAACTCTCTGACAGCTCTGTCAGCGTTTGCCAGAGTCAGACAGCCCCGAAACCACATCTCAGCAATCCAGGGAATGCTGGTGCTGGCTGACCCGGGGCCTCACTGCACGTGGTGATGCTCAGACACTCAAAAACGAGACCGCAGTGAAGTGTGGGCTGTGCAGGCACTGCGGAGGAGTTTGATTTTTGTTTTCCTCCCTGAGCACACACCAGCTCATTCTCTGGGCCAGCAAGCCCTGCAGGGACTCCCTGAGCTTGGCTGAGCAATCTTTGTGCAGGGGTGCTCTGTCCTTAAACTCTTCCCTCGATCTTTCTGGATTTCAGCCCCGAATATCTGGAATATCTGATTGTCCCACGGCTCCCAGCCATCAGATTTGATTAATGGCACTGCTGTGTCCATTTGATTAATGGAACTTTTGTGTCCAGCGTCCTGAATCACTGAGGTAACACCAAGCACTGCTGCCATCATCATTTTACAGCGTGGGCTTATCACAGGAACGACCTTTGCCTCTGATAAGAGGTTTCCCTCCCTCTGAAAAGGTTGTACCGTGTCATGGAAATTGTTGTTCTGCTTAGACCAGATCTAAGTCTTGTCATGAATGGACTGAAACTACAGATTCAGGTGCAAGTATCAGCCTAACTATAGATCTGATGTCTAAGCTTCTCTGTGCTCAGTTTTCAGAATATCCCGTGGAAATAAAGAGCCCTCTGTGGTTTCCCACTTCAGATCTTTAAAGTGAGGAGCTGTCTCATGGAGATCCCCCCGCCCCAAACGCCCTGGAGCCACTGGCACGGAACAACCTGAATCCTGCACGAACCATCTCCGTCCCACAGCAGAACTGGAAAAAAAGTGAAAATCCACGTGCAGAGCAGCCACAGGACTGAGTCTCAAATGGAAATTTTCCTTTCTCCAGAGCACCTCCCTGGCAGCTGCTGCCTTGTCCCCCTGTCCTGCAGAGCTGTTGGATCCCCTCCAGCTCAGACAGAACATTTTGAGGCCTCAGAGCCGACCCAGGAACTGCAGCACACGAAGCAGAGCAGCTCAGTGCTCAGCCTGCTCCAACCCCATCCCCTGAACCCCAGCGTGGGCAGAGCTGAGAGCAGGGAGCCAGTGACCTCCCAAAGGAGAACCTCCAGAACTGCTGGGAGCAGGCCACAAACCCTTCCCAGGGACCTCGTGCTCACCAATGCCCACGGGCAGGACTGCAAATGAAAGGATTTTGCTCTGTATTTTTCTCTGTCACACAATCCACGGCTCCATCCAAGCCCCAGACCCTGTCTCGAGTGATCAGAGCATTAGGGGAAACTTTTCCCTCAGCCCCCGTGGCTACAGCACCCGGATTTTCCATCCCAGGGTTCAAGATTTCCTCCAGTGCTGCTGAAATTGGAAATCCCTCTCAATGGAGCCTCCCAAGCTGCTGCTGCCAGCATCATTTCTGTCCACCAGCTTCTTTCCCTCCACGCCCTGGGTCACTGGGAATCAGGAAAATCCTTCAAACACTTGGGGCTGGTTTTGGGCCGGGTCTTTGTAGCAGGATGAGTTTCAGGCAGGAAGATCTACAGAAAACAAACACCCTGAAGGCAAAGCCGTGAAGGAAGGGAAACCACTTCAGAATTGAAAACTGTGAGCAGCTCTTTGCTTCCACGCAGTGATTTCCCAAATGCAGCTCCAAGCTCGGAGGAAGGAGCGACTCTCAGCCTTGCTGTGCTCAAATCCTGCCGTGTTGCTAGGTCTGTTACTAAGCAAAACATGTCTCAGCAGGCTAAAATCCCTCTCAAAACACCCGAGAAGCTTTTGCTGTTTGTAAACTGGATCTGAGCTTCATTTCTTCAAGAATAACCAAACCTTTAATACTTGTAAATTCTCCTCGTTTCTGAGAAGGCAAATCCAAGCCAGGCTGGTTTTATCCAGGTGCAGGGGAATTCACTCCTCCCCAGGCCGTGAGCACAGAGTTAAATCTGCCCCAGACTCGGGGAAGGAACATCCATTGAGTTTTGGAAAGCTCTGCCACCTGTGTCGTCTCTTCTGCTTATCACAGACAGCAGTGGCAGAAAAAAGCACAATATTTCTAATTTAAGTGTTCTGGTTCTGATTTACCCAGCCTGAGTAATGGCAGGGACCAGGGAATTATCTTCATTTTCTTAGGCCTGGATTTCTTCTGAAACAGCACCTCAGAGCTGGGGCTTGAGCTCAGAGCTGTGAGCAGCAACTAAACATCTGAAATTTTATACATTTATATACCCACGCACATACGTGAGCCCAGAATTAAAACAAAGAAAGCAGGATTGATTCTTTTTCCTCATGCTAGAATTTTAACTTTCTGGTTTTGGGGATGTTTTGGAGGAGCTTAAAGGCTGACATGAAACTTTTAAAACTTGCAGATTCTGAAGCCACATTGATTTCTGCACCATGCAGGATGAATAAGTTTCAATAATTCAAGTTTGGTCAAAGGTCTTCTTCCATCACGAATGAAACTGCAGTCCATCACTAATTTTTTTTCAATTTTTAGCCTTTTATTGACACATTATGGATTTTTTTTTAATTGCTTCTACATGCACAGGAGTTGTAAGTGATCCCCTGAGGTTTTGATGGCCTGTAAATTATTTTGTGCTTTTTCTTCTCTCTACTCTCAGGATTATAAACAGCAGTGAGAGGTGCTGGCAGGCAGAGTGGATGACAATCAGGTGGAACCACTGATGGGAGATTCATAATAATACTTTGGGACAACTGGGAAATAATATTTACATGAATATTTATATTTATAAATACAATATTTAGATGAAATCTCTTTCTGGGGGATTCCTCTTGTTGTGTTCAGGGCATTGAAGAACAGGGAGTTTGATCAGGCCTTTATGTGAACAAAGGTAAAACGTTTTTCTCAGTGCCCAAATTGCAAAATTGGAATTAGAACATCACCTTTGCCTTCCTTGCTTGCTTCAATCAGAAACTGCTGGGGTAGGGACAGCCTGTGGGAGCAGACAGTACGTCATGTAATGGACTAATTGCAAAATAAAATAATAATAATAATAATGATGATGGCTGTGTGCTGGCAAAAGGCAGCAGGGCAGAACAGCAGCTGGTGGTGGTGGTTCAAAGGGATGACACACCGCAGGTAAAAGCTTCCAAAAGTGCTTTGATTTTTTTTTTTTTTGGTGATTCACAGGAGCCCTGCACTGAAGCTGGTGCTGGGAAGAAGGAAAACAGACGGACCCGTGCCAAAAAATTCTTCAGGGGGGGAGCAGGGAAAACCTCGAAGGTGTCAGCGTGGGCTGTGGGACACTGCTGGTGCAGCTCCGTGAATTTCAGGAGTACCTCAGCTCAGGAAGGAAGGACACGTCCCTTGAAGGGCCCCCATCCCCATAAACCCCCTGCAGGATGGACAAATAAAGGCTTTTGTAAGAATCCCTTGATGTGAACCCAAGATCTGTGGCACTTTTTTACTTTTTGCCTGACATCCCCTCTTGGTTCCAACCCAGTTTCTCCCCTGGACTGAGCCATGCTGTAACACCTGGAGATCACACTGAGCCTCCCACTCTGATTATTGAAACATTTGATTATTATACACGCAGTACAGATGCTATGTCACGTGTTTGATTATTTTAACACACACAGAGTTCTGCCCTGTTGGAACCCAGGGGTTCCTGTGATGCCTTTGACCGACCCAAACCCTGCTCAGGAGGCTTTTCAGCCTTGCCAGAGGTGTCAGAGACCCTGGAATGATACTGAAAATGCCTGTGGCTCTGATTCTAATCCATGGAACAGGTTGGCAACTTTGTATGAGGAATTTCAAGTCACAAAAGCTTAGATAGAGAAATAGTAGTAGTTATAAGTAAAAAGAAAAGAATTTGAGTGTGTGTCCAGGGGGGTTTGAAGCCCTGTACAGGGGGTTGGAGATCTGTACAGGGGGGTCTGAGGCACAAGATGGAGAATTTTTACACGTGCCATGTTATCTTTTGTTCTTCTTCATCACCTCCATCTTCTTGGTGCTGCTGGCACTTTGGGATTGGTTTGACACAGATCTGGACAGTGTGGTGTGAGGGGCACGGGTTGGTAATTAATGATAAACATTCAACAGGTAGTTATTAGTATAAAAGATCAGAGCTGACCCGGGTTGGGCACAGTGTGTCTCTGGACGCGTTCTGTGCCAACCCTGGCAGGGCAGAGAAATCTACTTTTGATAAGGAACTGATCAACTGCCTTGAGAACACCAACAAACCACTGCAGACTCCTTCAGCAGCACGGGCTGCAAACCTGGACTGTTCTGTGCATCGTGGGGTCTCCCGGGGCTGAGGAGATCCCCACACTGCCCAGGATCTCACTCCTCAAAACCACCCTGGGAATTGTGATTCCAGCCCAGCCCCGGGGCTGTGACCCTGCCTGACCTGGCCCTCTGTCCCTGCCCCAGTCGGTGTCCCCAGCTGGAGCACAGAGCCAGGAGGTGCTGCTGCCAGCAGCCCCGGTATTTTGTGACATGCCTGACAGACTTGTCTGACAACTCAGAGGTTTGTTTTGCATAAGCCACCCAAACAGATGGTCACCACTTTTTGAGTACCAGCCTGGCTCGTGTTTGTGTGCACTGAGCTGAAATCCCGTTTCACTGAATTGCCTGGCTCCTGCTGGAGCCGTGCCTTTGGGGCAGGAAACTGAGGTGGGAGAGTTTCAGGGGAAAACTCACAAGGGTTTTCAGGCTGCTTCTGCCTGGCAGGGAGCTGCTGTTTTTACCTCATCTTGGTATTCTGATTTCTCTCTTACAGAGAAATGCTGAGAGTTTTAAAGCTCTCTCTGAACCTTTAGGGAACGTCCTTTTGCCCTGCACTCCTTTCTCCCAGGCTCCCAAACCTCTGCTCCACCCTTGGTGGCACCGCTTGGATTTTGTTGGGTTTATTTTCGTTTTGCTTCTTGTCTGGGTTTTAATGAGGAATTATTTGAAGCATTTCCAACAGGGTGGAACGGGGGCACTCATTTCTCCTTCAGGTGGGTGAGAGCTGCCTGTCCCAGCAGAGAGCTGAGTTATCCACAGGGTTATCCTGAACTCAGCATCCAGACAGCTTTACCCATGTGCCTAGTTGCATTTCCAATAAATAATAAATATAATAAAAATAAATTCCAATAAATAATAAACCATTTAGGGATATTTTGCTCCTTTTTCTGGTTTGCTCCCTGTGTTTTACCTTCTCTGCTCGGCTGAGTTGTCCCACAGGGTTATCCTGAACTCAGTATCCAGACAGCTTTACCCATGTGCCTAGTTGGATTTCTAATAAATATAATAAATAATAAACCATTTAGGGATATTTTGCTCCTTTTTCTGGTTTGCTCCCTATGTTTTACCTTCTCTGCTCGGCTGAGTTGTCACACAGGATTGTCCTGTACTCAGCATCCAGACAGCTTTACCCAAGCACCTGCTTGCATTTCCAACAGGTACTTTTTGCATTTAGAGATATTTTGCTCCTTTTTTTCTGGCTTGCTCACTGTGTTTAACCTTCTCTGCTTTGCGTGGTGAAGCTCTGAGTGCATCTTAACAAACACACAACAAATTTTAACAAATTCCTGCTTTTTGGGCAGGGATGTGACCCATAGACACAGTTCCTGAGTCAGGGAAGCGCAGGGCTGCGTGGCAGCCTTGATGGCACTGTTGTGCAGGTAAAAAACACTTTCATTCATAGGATCAAGCTGGTATTTTTTTTTTTTTGAATTCCAGTTCCTCTGAAAGATGCATATCTTTCCTTCCAACCATCTTTTCTCCCGAACGAGCTAAGCATGAAGTCAGAGCTCTGCCCTGCTCTTCATTTGCATTCACTGTGCCTAAAAGCTGTGTGCTGATCTCAGTAGATAACTGACAGCCAGAAGGAGCGCAAAGCAGCGCCGTGGAAAACAAAAATAAGATTTCCTGCATGTGCCGGTGGCTCCACGCAATCCCACGAATCCACAAGGAACATGTGCCCTCAAACTGCATGTGCCTGTCTATATTTATATAAAAAAAAAAAACATCTCTGTGACAAGACAGGCTGCAAAGCCCCGGAGTTCTGATTGGGATCAACAACAAAACGGAAAACTTCGGGTGATCAAGGAACCATCGCGATCCCCACCGGCTTCATTTGCATCCCAAAACGAGCCGTGCCGCTCCAGGAGTCACTGTTCCGTCATTAAGTTCTCATTAGTTTGCCGCCTGATTAATTTAAAGCATAAGCACACGCGGGGAGATTACACCAGGGCGTGAATTGGACAAGAAAAACCGAACCACTCGGGGCTGGGTATGGAAATGCGCTCCTGCCGCTCCCTTGCTTTAGGGTGACTTGTGAAGGAAATCCCGCGGGTGTCCGAGCTAAAGCCATTTCAATTCGGGCGGCACAAAGTGCATCCCTCCATCCCCAGCTTCGGCAGGACACGGGCGGGCTGCGGGGACGGGACCCGGTGTGTCCGGGGCTCCGCGGGAGGATGCGAGAGGAGCGTCCCAAGGGTTCTGCAGCATCCCGCGGGTCCTGCAGCGTCCCGGGCCGCTCGGGGAGAGCATCCCCCAGCTCCAGGAGCTCATCCCCTGCTCGGGGAGAGCATCCCCCAGCTCCAGGAGAGCATCCCCTGCTCCAGGAGAGCATCCCCTGCTCCAGGAGATCATCCCCTGCTCGGGGAGCTCATTCCCTGCTCCAGGAGAGCCCTCCCCACTGCCAGGAGCTCATCCCCTGCTCCGGGAGCTCATCCCCTGCTCCGGGAGCTCATCCCCCGCTCCAGGAGAGCGTTCCCCGCTGTCCGGGCCGTTCCGAGAGGGCGTCCCCAGCCCGTATCCCCCGCAGCCCGGGAGAACATCGCGCCGCTGCCCCGGCCGCCCCGGCAGCGCATCCCCCGGCTCCCGGAGCGCACCCCCCGCTGCCGGGAGAGCAATCCGCGCTTCCCTGCCTGCTCCGAGAAGGCATCTCCGGGCCGCTCCGGGAGCGTATCCCCTGGTAGCGGGGGAAG
Organism: Bombycilla garrulus; assembly: GCA_013400315.1. Classification (NCBI taxonomy): domain Eukaryota; kingdom Metazoa; phylum Chordata; class Aves; order Passeriformes; family Bombycillidae; genus Bombycilla; species Bombycilla garrulus. The sequence continues at coordinate 147,342 of VXBU01006175.1, forward strand.
CATCCCCTCGCAGCCGGGAGAGCACTGCCCGCTGCCGGGAGAGCTTCCCCCGCTGTCCGGGCCGCTCCGGGAGAACATCCTCCCGCTCCGGGAGCTCATCCTCCCGCTCCGGGAGAACATCCCCCCGCCCCCGCAGAGCATTCCACCTCTCCAGGAACGCATCCCGCCGCTCCGGGAGCGCATTTCCCTCTCCGGGAGCGCATCCCCTTGCTCCGGCAGAGCATCCCTCTGCTCCGCGAGAGCATCCTCTCTCTCCAGGAGCGCATCCCCGCTCTCCGGGAGCTCACACTGGAGAGCATTTCCCTCTCCGGGAGCTCACCCCCCGGCTCCAGGACTGCATCCCCCCTCTCCGGCAGCGCATTTCCCTCTCCAGGAGCTCGTTCCCCCGCTCCGGCAGAGCATCCCCGCCTCTTCCCGGGCTGCATCCCGGCTCCCCGGCGCTCCCTCCCCGCGCCGCTCCCGA
>VXBU01006175.1:154465-171535 GCA_013400315.1 Bombycilla garrulus
ATCACTATGAATATATAAATATATAAATAAATATAGAAATATAGAAAGATAGAAATATAAATAATATAAATATAAATAAAATAAAAATAAAAATAAATATAAAATGAACTGGAGAAGAAGCTGAGCTGCTCCCTGCAGTTGAATAAATTCAATATTTCAAAAGGCCAAACTTCCAGCCCCTGTGCAAGCAACATCCTGATCCTTGGCTGTGTTATCTCCTGGATCCCTGGCTGCTCTGCTGGGAATCCAGTTTTTTTCCAGCAGCATTTATTTGCTGGGGACCCAGCCAAGAAATAACGTGGTACAATAGAAAACTGCTGGGATTTCCCCAACTCCCCCACACAGAGAAATGTGCTGAGCTGCAGGAGCTTGTACAAAGTCTGCAAATCTCTTTCTTTTGAGGCTTTTGCTTTGCTTGGAATTATTATTTATTATTTTTTTCCTTTGGTGGTGATTTGTGTTGCTGAATTCCTGGGCCCTCAGCGGATTCCCTCGAGAGAAAAAAAAAAAAAGCTTTTTTTGAACAGAATATTGGAAATATTCGGGGGTGTTTGTGGTCATCTGAAATCACCCCTGTTCTTTGGTACAATTGGTTGGAATTGTGACATTGTTTGGAATAATATGAGAATAATTAGATGAGGATATTGAAATAACGGGAGGGTTGATTTGATTTGATCTCAAAGGCAGGCAGTAACCAGCTCGAGTCAATGAATTCTTTGGTTCTTTCCTCATCTTTCCTCAGTTATTTTTGCTTTTTGATTTGCTTTTCTGTGCATAACAACAGCCTCTGAAAGGAGAGGAGCCTGGAAGTGCTTCTGTGGAAATGCTCAGCCAAGTTTCACAAAGTTCATTGAAACAGAAATAATAAAACAGCACATGGCAGAGATAAGCGGCATTTGAAAAGGAAATATTTCTAATGCGCTCATCAAGCAGGCTTGGGGATATAGGAGAGCAATTTTGGATGTTTATGATGAGAATTTTACCTGGAAAATATTTATTTTATGTTTATTTTATCACTTTACCAACGATTAGAGGAGAGGATTATTTTACATGTACCGGTGTGTCCATTATAAACACATTTCTGTAGCCCGAGAGGAACTTAAAGCTGTAATTTCGATATGAATGAGCATCATCCAACATCCTGCTCCTGCTGGAAGTGTCTGCAATTTATTTCATATTTAAATCTTCATTAGATGGGTGGCTAAAAGAGAGAGGCTGCTGGGTGTAAATCAAATTCCCCCGTCTGTGGCTCCATGTGTAACTCTTTGCAATCATTTACTCAAATGTTACATTCATTTTTTGCAGCGTAAATTTGGAGCTTTGATTTCAGCTGCTTCTCTCTTTATGTGAGTGATGCAGAGAATTAAATATTCTTGGTGCAAACTGATCTGGATTGATAATATTTAGCATAAACCTCGCAAAAAAAAAAAAGAAAAAGAGAATAAATCAAATTTCCTGATTAGGACAGACCTAAAAGTGCACACATATGTTTAATTTTACTGCTCAGAGCATCCTCCTTGTATTCCCAGCAAGGAAATTATTCCCTGGATGTGCTGGGCTGGGGCCTGAGGTGAGATTTGCTGCCCTGCTCAAGACACCCCATCAAAAATAAATTTGTCAGCGCTCTGCAGCTCTGGCCTGGAGTCACCTGCAGTTGTTTTCCCCTCTTGTGTTTCATGTCGGGAATTTCAGGGATAAACAAAACAAGGGAAGCAAACAAGGGAAGAAGAGAGTTCCTGTTCACAGCTCACTGCCCATCTGTTCCTCATTCCCCTGACTCCGGGGAACATTTCCACAGCTCGTTTCAGAAATGGGGAGAGGAGAGGATGGAGCTGGGATGGCAGCAGGGCTTGGTGACCACCAAAAATCTGATGTGACATCATCACCTCCCTGCCTGACTGAGCCCTTTTGGGCTGCCTGAAAACAGAGGCAAGACAGAATTAAAGGACTAAAAAGCAGTGGTGTTTATTGAGGAATTATCTATTTATTCAGAATTTATTAATTTATGAATGTATCTATTTATTTAGAATTTATCTATTTATGACTTTATCATTGAAGGGCCTTCAGGTACATTTAGGGCAGGGAAAATCCCACAGGGGCTGCACCCAAAATGGATGACAGGTCACGGGTGTTCACATTTTTTCACACACTTTCACACTTTTTCACACTTTTTTTCCCACACTTTTATAAGTTTGATCCATTTGTATTTTGGGGGTTAATCTTCCAATTCCAGCTTCAGCTAATGAATCATTTACCCCAAGTTTGCTCCCCCAAATCACTTTTGTTTCCATCTCTGGGGCCTGAGGCAGTGAGGTGTCCTTGACTGCCAGGCCTGGAGAGGAATTGTTGTGTCTGCCCAAAGTGGGGAAGCAGCAGCTCCCACTGTGTGTGGAGTTTGGAGTTACACACTAAAGAACTGCAGGATCACAAATAAATAAAAATATAAAACCTAAAATCTTAAAGCATCAGGACAGAGGTGCTGCCTCAGTGCCAACAAAATATTGAAGCACAAAGATCTTTAATCTTCTGCCCAAAGGTCTTCTGACGCCTCCTAGAGTGCCTAGAATATACTTCTCTGAATTATTTTGGAAATGCAAAGGCATCCTGCAAAAATCATCTTTACACCCTCAAAATAAAAAATTAGAAATTAAAAAAAAAAAAAGGTTTTGTTCAGCAAGGTGTTTTTGAGTCATTCCAGGGCATTGTTAAGACAAAGAGTTGTGGCTGTGTTCAAAGCACAGCCTGAAAGCTCATTATCCCCGTGAAATCTGGTAGGATTTCCTGTGCCAGCCTCTGAAAAACAAGAGGAAAAAGTCCTAGAGTGGCTGGGCTCAGATTCCTGCTCTTGGTTCAGAAATGTTGTCACTTTAGGGGCACTGTGACAAAGAGCAGCTGATGGAATAGCTGAATTTGGAGGAGAAAAAAACATGGATAATTATAAATATACCTTGATGCAGTCCAACTGAAATTAACCCTGAGTTTAAATGGCTTTGAACTGAAGCCTGGTTTAAATGACAGCCTTTACTGAAGTTTTTTGGAGTGAAATAAATGGGAAATAAATGAGAGGGGGGAAGGCTCCGGAGGGAATGTCCCAAACCTTTCAGGCCCCGAGCCCAGGCTGGATCTGCTGCTCCTTCCCTGCAAAGCGCTGGATTTTGGTGCTGCACTTCCCTCTTGTGTTGGCTGCTCAGACTGGATTTCCTCAGCCTCCAGCATCCCCCCAAACCCCGCAGAATGCATTTCTAGTTTTCCTTCCGCTGATCCTCCCCTCCCCTAAGATTTTCTGGCACAACTGAATAAATCCCCCGATTCATTTTTGATTCTTTCCCCCCGTTTTTGTGCACGGAGAGAATTTGTGCCCAGCGTGACAATCACACAGAGGCCACAAGAGGAGGAGTTGCTCTGGGATGGTGACGTTTTGATTTTCTGATGAACAAAAAAGAACAGATTTCTCCCAAAAGGGAAAGGCCCTGCCTGTCCTTTCCCCCTCCAGTCCACGGAGTTTAAACCAGTGCCAAAATCAGGGTCTGCCCCACAGCTATTAAACCTAAAGTAGGGTTGTGTTCCCTGACTTTTTTTAGGAGTGATGAGTTTTTTCCATCAGCTGTTGTGTCCCAGTCCTGGTTTATAACTCTTTTTGCAGAGAAAAATCATGAAAACTGAAGCACACTGACTCCAATTCATTATTTCTCACTGGGATGAAAAAAGAGGTTGAAGTAGTGACTAAAAGTGATTTTTTTCCTGGTTTTGCTGTTCCTAATTTTTTTTTTTTTTGAGGTTAAGTTCTCAGAGAGGCATTTCAAAGCAGGGACCCACAATTTCACTCCCTTCTGCACAACATTCGGCTACTTTGGCAAACCCCAAACTTCCAACCAGCCCAAACCTGAGGTTTGATGGCAGGTTTAGGACCAGAACCCCTTCTGGCACATCCAGACAGGTGCCTCAGCTCTGGATGTGACAGCACAAAGCAGGCAGGGTCGGGATCAGCTGCTGAAATCTCCTCAGCTCTGCTGAAGGGATTTCTCACCCTGGATATTGCACAGGATCATTTCCCACCCGTGTCTCCACAGGCCCGGGAGCTGCTCTGGTGAAATTTATCCCTCCCTGGGCTGAGGTGAAGTTGCTGCTGGGCAGAAGCTCTCCCTGGGTGTTTAAATCTGGAATTCCTTCCTGTTTTCCCCACACACAGAAGGTTTGATGTGTTCACCTCACGATCGATCTGGAGCAGGAGGAGCCTCCCAGCAGCTCAGGGAAAAAAAAAGAATGGAGAGCACTCGGTTTTAATGCAGCCCTCAAATTACTCATTTCCATTTCTCCTCCTCCTCTAGAGCTTGGCAATTATTTATGACAAAACAAGGAGGAGGAAGAAAGAAAAAAAATAAAGACTCGAGGCCCTTGGCTGAAGATGAGGTTTGCAGAGACAAAGCGAGGCCTTTCACGGGGCTGGGATGGGATCCTTGGAGGAATCTGAGGGGCAAGGTTTGGGCCTGGCCAGGGATGGTTTTTCCATCCTTGGAAAGTCAGGAGAGCTTTCAGCCTGGAAATGAGAGACCCAGGGCAAAGTGAACGACCCGATTTCATTCATCTGTGCTGTGGTTCAGGCTGGAAGGAACATCCAGGTTGTTCCTCAGAGGAGATTCCTGTTCCCTGCGTTTAAATTTCCCTGGTAAAACATTCTTCTGGCCAGCAGCAGCGCAGCTCAGCTGTGCAGTGATTTAATGTACAGCGTTACAGTGAGTTCACTCGTAGTTTGGTGCTAAATCTGATTTTCTGTGCGTTTTCAAGAGGTCTGGTGGGTGAATCCCTGCAAAAGCAGGAGTTAAAACCTCGATTTCCAGGCCAGGTTTTGCACAGGTGTTGAGGGTTACGGGGAGTGGGTGAAATCAGCGCAGCTGCGTTAAATAAAGAGCTGCAGGTGCACGGCCTCTCTTTTGGGGGTCAGATCTCTTTGCCTTCAGGGAGTGTAAGTTCCTAGCCCCTCAGGCTGAGGGTTTGGTTTATTTTCCATGGACCTTCACCGGGTTTTATCCCATTTCTTATGCTGTGGTCTCATAAAGCATTACAGAAGAAAAGAAGCCTTTGGAGGTAGGAAAATTTCCTTTGTCAGCTGAGATTTCTGGGTGTGGGGAGGAGTCTGTGTTTGCAGCAAATTCTTATTTTGTTGTGAGCAGGCTGAGGCCTGGTGGGAAGAGTTTTTGCTTGGAGGAGAGAGAGGGGGTGAATATCCCTGTAAATATTTGGTTTTTAGGCACTGAACTGCTCGGGGATGGTGGGGTTTGGAATTCCAGAGGAGTTGGCAATGGGATTTCAGCCTGCAAAGCCTCCCTGAGACCTGAGCTTCACCCTCCAGGTGTTTCCCGGGAAGGTTTTGAGAAAGGACAATCCCAGAGTGTCGGGAACCTCGAGTTTCACTTTGGGAGATCAGTGGAAGCTTCTCTGTAATTCTTCCACTTCTCTAAGACCTTTTCCCTCCTCAGGGCCAGGTGAAAGCAGTGACAGGAGCACCTGGAGAGGTTTTTAATCAGAATATGGCTTTTTTGCCCCATCTAGTGGGTACAACATGTATTGAGCCTGGAGTCGGTTCTGTTTTTATCCCAGCACTGAGTTTTCCAAGGCAGCTCGCAGTCCTTGATTTCTGTTTTGCTTTCTGGCTGTTTGGACAAAAAGTGTGTGTGGGAAATGCACAGAGAGGGGTGGATTCACCCAGAAATATTATTATTAAGAGAAGTGAATAGGGCACATTTATCTCAAAAATATCAGATTGGAAAATGTCAGGATTTTCCAGGTGAGGGCACGGGGTTAAAGGGATGGGTGCTCAAATCCAGACTTGTCCAGCTCCAGTTCCTGGGGTGGAGAGCAGGACCAGCTGCGAGCTGAGCACAGGGAATTGTTGTTTCACAAGGAACACCCTTCAAAATATTTCTCATGGTTGCTGTGGATCCTTAATTTTCTTTTTCTGTTTTATCCTTGCAAATTAATGTGAACAGAGGACAGCAGCAATTACTGGGGTAGGCTGGAAAAAAAAGATTTCCAGCTTTTCTTGGAATATCTGATTTTTTTTTATTTTATTTTATATTCTCTGGATTTCTTTTGAGGTGGCAAGTGCAGTTTTCCCCTGGTTTTCTCTGCCTGAGAAAATCCCTGGAGTCAAAGGGAATGACAAAACATGGGAGGATATCTCTGTGAATATCCAATTCCAATGCAAACCAAATTGTTTTCCTGTGCTGCAAGTTTGAGATAGGAAGGAAAATTTTGTCCTGTCCTAAGGTTTCTGAGCAGTAGAAATTTCTGCTGCTCTGTGTGTGTTGGGATGTGTTAATAAACTGTGGGTGGGATTTCAAACCATCCCCTGCTGGGAAAGGTGCTGAGCTCTTGCTGGTGATGTGTAGATCTGGCTGGAATTCAACAATGATAGGTTGCTTTAAAAAAAAACGACGAAAACAACAAAAAAAAAAACCCTGTGGTTTTATCCCTTTCTTCCACCCAGATGTTGAGTCCAAGCTGTGATTTTTCAGAAAAGTTTCACAGTGGCGTGTGATTCCTTGAGCAGAGCAGCTGCTGGCTCAGGGGGAAAAAATTCTCACCTGGGATGTGAAAGGCTCCAGTCTAAGCCTGGCTCAGAGAACTTGGCGTGTTCAGAGAATCCCAGACTGGTTTGGGTGGGAAGGAACACTGAAATTCATCCTGTTCCACTCCCCTGCCCTGCCACTATTCCAGGTTGCTCCAAAGCCCTTCCAACCCAGCCTCAATCCCAAGGGAATTTGGCTGGAGTGGCTCCACAATCCATCCCGTGCTTTGTTCCAGCAGGGAATATCCGACCCAAAACCCTTCACGACCCTTTTTGTTGTTCTGGCAAAGAATTTCTCAATGGAAGTCATAATAAAAAATTCCTCCCAGGCGCTGTGGCTCGTCCAAGGCCAGCTGGCCTCGCTGTGACAGGAAAAGAAATAAATCCACCAGGGGAGAGGGGCTGGAGTGCAGATCTGCACCCAGGAACGCTCAGGGTTGGGCCCAGCTCTCTCCTGCTGGTGGACAAACAGGATTCAGGGCACTGGGGAGATCTGCTGGGATTTCCTGAGGATTTTTGGAGTGTGTTCTGTCCTCAGACATCCTCGTGGAGTTTGCAGGGGGCTGACAGCAGACAGCACCGGAGGTTACAATAATAACAACAACAGCCTCTCCATTTCATGCTCTGATCAAACCTACAACACTCCAGGGATCTCCCTGGTCAAAGTTCAGCTCCTCGCACTTGCAGTCAGCCCTTGGACACAGGGGGAATTCAGAATATCTGCTTCACTCCTCGTCAGGCACAAAATATCCAGTTACCCACTGGAGAGCTGCAGCAAAGCTGGGAAAAGTCGCAGTCCTAAAGCACTGCTGCAGAAAATGGAAAGTAGGAAATCAATGCTGTTGGCAGTGTCCAGAGGTCTTCCCAAGGCCGGTGTGGCATTAATCCCCAGATTTTCACAGGGCTCTGAGAGGGAGGGATGTGATTAACACGTTAGCAGAGTGCTGGGAGAGAATCTCCCTCATCTGCCCAAGCAGCTCAGGGGAAACTTGCAGAAAACAACAGAAACGGCAGAAAAAAAATAAATTAAAAATTCCCTGCCTCAGAGCACGACAGATGGGTCACCTCTGCTGCAGGTCACTCCTCAGAAATGGCAGTGCCAGTGGAAAGTGCAGCTCCGTGTGGAAGCACAGAGCCTTTGTCACAAATATTTCAGGTTTCTGGACTGGCTGCTCAGGGGGACCTGGGTGTCACCAGGGACAGGGGACAGCGCTCAGCTGGCTGCAGGAGGAACACGCAGGTGCCTCAGGGCTGCCCCTTGAAGGATGGAGCTGCAGGCACCTTGAAGGAATTGTGCCCTGGGATTTATTCAAGGTCATGCAGGGAGTTTGTAGCAGAGCCAGGAGCTGCACCCGGCTCTGCTGTGAGAATCGAGGCTATCTTTCATCTAAATTAAAACCCCACCATTTCACAGGAGCTTCAGGGCCTCTGTCTAATCTACTCACACAGCATTCATCACCATGGCATCTAGGTGCCACTCTCCTCATCCCTTCACCTTGCCAGAGCCCGTCATGAATATTCCCAACATCTTTTATGGCTTTCCAAATGAGATGAGCACGCTCTTCCACTCTCTGCCTCCACCTCCACTCTGCCTGATAAACAACCCATCCGTTATACCCACAAAAAAAAAATATAAAATAGAGATAAAAGATTTCCAATTAGAAGAAAAGATTTCCAGAGAGGATTTCCAATTAGCAAATCTTGCACTTGGCCGTATTTTGGAGCATCTCTGCTCCCCTCCCCATCAGAAAAAATTGGGTGCTCTAACAACATGGCCTGTCACTGCTCAGCCTGCCAGCTGCATAAAATCAAGGCATCAGGCTTTTTTAATTGAATGCATAATGAGGTGACTGGCAGGTTTAATTAACAAAACTCATCCTGTGTATGCACCTGGAGGTGAAAATAAGTTTAATCAAGAGGAGTTGGCAAGTGCCAACAGCTCTGTCAGAGTTGCCCCCCCTGCTCCCCCCTCTTATTTTGGTTTGTTTCAACCAGGCTTTATATTTGCAAAAATGGCTCTGGGTGCTGATTAATTATCTTTTTGCCCAAGATTGATGAGTTGTTGCAGCCTGCCTCGTAATGAGAGCCCTTGCTCCTGGAAAAGCTGCACTGGAAAAGCTTTAATAATCGGCTTGCCTTAGATAAACTACTGATGGCAAACACTCGAGGCACCTGAGTTACAGTAACCCTTGAGGGCTTCATCCATGTGAGGAGAATTTGGGCTGGAAATGGGCTGGAAATGGGCTGGCTGGCACCTTGCTGCCAAGGGAAGGTGGGTTCCTGGGGAACAAGGTGCTGTGGAGCCCCCTCAGAAGTTAAGGATTGAGGGAGAAGCCATGAGGGGTCAGAATCACTCCTGGTTTGAAATGGCGTCACTGGAGGGACGCTGGGTTGGTAAAAAGTCGTGGATGGAAGGTAAAAAATATGCTTGAATGCCTTTCCTGCTGCTGAGGGCACCCAGCACTCCCTGTCCCCTCAGCACAGGGCACCCACAGCACATCCAGCACCCTCCCGAACCCAAAATGCACATCTGGGTGATGCCTGGGTTGATCTGGAAATAAAGGTTAGGTAGAGTAAAAGGATAAAAGGTGTTTATTAAAAGGATCCAGCTTGGGCAGTGCTGGAACCCCTTGGGGCTATACTTATTTAAATATATACATGATTATGTGAGGTCATGAGGGCTCACACTTTGATAGGTTTTGGTTCATCAGCACATTGGAGTTCATTGTTCAATTCCAGCTCCAGGTGCTGAAGCTCCATCCTCCTTGTTCCCTCTCTTCCTTCGCTTGTTTCCACTCTTGGGCCTCAAATTTGTCCTTGTTCCCAAACTTTGTCCTTGTTCCCAAGCTGGGAAGGAATTGTTTTGTCTCTCTACTCTGTGCAGAGAGCTCCCCAACCCTTAATGTGAACCCAGAACTGCACACTGAACCGGCACAGAGTGTGAAAAATAAAAAATCTCAAACTGAAGGCATCAGGGGAGGGTGGAGCTGCAGCTCTGGAGCCCTGAGGTGACAATGGCTGTGTGGGTGTCCCCTGCCCGGCCAGGTTTGCAGAGCTGGAGGTGCTGGGGTGCTGCTGGTCCCTCTCCTCACCCCCAGCAGGGGAAGGTGTCCCCAGCCCGCGCTGGCAGAGGTTGTGGGCGTTGCACGGGGAGGTTAATGCATGCGGGCTGTCAAAATATTCTCCCTGCTGCTCACCCACTTAACATGCCCTCTTTCTCTTGACTGAAAAGGCATTTGCTATGGTGTTCTAATACGTGGTCTGTGTTGGAGACGTTACTGACAGCTGTTGTATGACTGCAGGAAGGAAATTATGACTCCCTAATGATAACATGTCACGGCGTGTCTCGCTGCTTTTCTTCTCCTCGAGCTGTACATTCCTGCTGCCGGTGCCTCCGTCTCTGCGCTCCGCTGTGGAGCGCTGACATGGGTGCCGTGCGCTGAGAGCGGGGAAAAGGTCCTGAATGCTCCCACTTTTGGGAAAAAACAGGGTTCAGTTTTCTCCCGGCTGCTCCTGCAGTGCTGAGCCCAGGTCTGGTGCCCCCAGTGAGGGAAGGACTGGAAGTGTTGGAGCAAGGCCGTGAGGGTGATGAGGAGCAGAGAGCTGGGGCTGCTCAGCCTGGAGCAGCTTTTGTGGACACCTCACAGCACCCAAGGATCCTGGAGAGGGACTCTGCATGGGGAGGACAAAGGGGAATGGGTTCAAACCGAAGTTTGGGCTGGATTTTGGGAAGGAATTCCTCCCTGGGAGGGTGGGCAGGCTCTGGCACAGCATGCCCAGGGAAGCTGTGGCTGCTCCTGGATCCCTGGAGTGTGCAAGGCCAGGCTGGAGCGACCTTTTCCAGTGGCAGCTGTCCCTGCCCATGGCAGGGGGGGCATGAGATGAGTTTTAAGGTCCTTTCCAACTCTCTGGAATTCCATGGAGCTGTCAGAGATGCCCTCTGTGGTAACCTGGCCTTTTGTACCTTGAGGTGTTTCCTATCCCAACATCCCAGCCAGCTTTTTTTGGAGCTTTGACCTGCTCAGGCATTCAGGGTGATGAATCCATGCACTCAGGTGTCCTGCCAATTTAATCTCTCGTGTGGTTGCTATGGCTTTTCCCTGATAAATCCTGAAAAATAAATAGATAAAAGACCAAAAGCTGTGGGAGAAGGAGGCTGAGAAGCACAGAGGTGTGGGCCAGCACAATGTAATGAAAAGTGACAAAAAGAAAGAGAGAAAAGTCTTTTGCATCTGCTTTAAGGAACTGACTGGAGTGCCAAGAGTGTTTAACCTAGATTTGAATTCCCCTGGTGTGGGAAGGTTCCATGCCCAGGCAGAAGGCCCAGAAGGGTCATGCATCATTTACAACCCCGCGTTCCAAAGCAGGGGCAGGACGGGGTTGCTGGGAGGGGAAATGCAGGTTCAGAACTCTCAGCTCAGCGGGAGCCCCCTTTCTGTGCAGGGGCAGAACCCAGCCGATGAACAGCTCCTGGCAAGGGCACGAGGGTTGGTTCCCTCTTGCTGCCTGCTGGCGCGGCAGGGAGTGCCCTGTCCCCACGGCTGCGGGCTGCTGTGCCCTCTGAGCAGCCCCCAGGCCACATCTGTGGGACTTGCACGCGTTTTGGGGTCCCCCAGAGCCACCCAGCGGGTAAAACCTCCCTCTGTGTGCCGTGCTGGGCCCTGCTCCGTTCCTGTTTGTCCGTCAGGGGGGTGTTGCTGCTGCTCAGGGTAAAAAAATCTTCTAAATCTGGGTTATTTTAAAGAGATTCCTGAGATGTTTGGAGCTAGGGAGGAGGAGCGGCACCAACAGGTGTCTGGTGATAGCAGGAGATTGTTTTGGGAGTCAGACTGGAGCTGGGAATTCACTGAGCACCCCAGAGGAGCCCTGGGAGCGTGGCTGAGCTCTTGTGCTGTAGCCGGGTTTCTCACAGTCCTGAGGGGAGAAATTCCCAGAGGGATCTGCTGCCTGTTTGCTCCTGTGAGGTGATCCTGGAGCCCTCCTTCCCTGGGGTTTTGGAGATCTGAGGCACGTGTCTTATACATCTTTGGAGGAGTTAGATTTTGGAAGTCTTTACCCTGGTGACATTTTAGAACCACTCAAATGTGCTGTGGGATCCCCTTTTTTTCCCCCTTTCTGTGGGATCCCCTTTTTTTNTCATTTCTGTGGGATCCCCTTTTTTTTTTCATTTCTGTGGGATCCCTTTTTTTTTTTCTTTCTGTGGGATCCCTTGGTGGTTTTTTTTCCTGTGGGATCCCTTGGTGTTTTTCTGGGCTCTGAGCTGCAGAACAGGCCAGCAGGATTTCTCCTGGTCAATCTACCTTTGTCTCCCAGACAGGATTTTCATATTGCCTCTGGTTGAAGAGCATCATCTTGCAGGGAGGTAAAACACCCTGTGGAAATGATTTCAACACCTGGTAGCTGTGATGACCACAAAAACCTGACTTTTTTCCACAAAAAGCTGCCTTTTCTCTCTGCTGCTCAGGGTGCTGTCTGTGGGAATGCCTGCACATCCTCACTTCTCCAACACAGGCCAGATCCCATCTCTGCTTCAATTTAGGCAGCTGTGAGAAAAAAAAACCAGAAATTTCTTTATCACTGCCTTGAACCAGAGGTGGAATCCACCTGTTTGTAGCAATTCCACAAGAACTCTGCCCAGCACACGCCTTGTTTTGTGGGAATACACAGAACAGCAACTTTGTTGTCCTAAAAGTTGGGTTTTTTGGGGGATTGATGCCAGTAAAGGCACATTTGCCTTCATCCCCTTTTCTGCTGGCAGACGCGTGGACGACAACACGAGGAGATGCGCACGGGGCGAGTTTTTCGAGCTTTTTTTACGCCCCAGAATAATCGAAATAGGGATCAGCTGGCTGGGAGGAGGGAAGAGCTGCTCAGGGGCAGGGCTGGGGAGCCGCAGCCACAGGAGGTCAGTGTTGTACCGCGCAAACGGCAGCGAAAAGTCAGCGCGGCCTTGGCGGAAAACTTGACCCAGCAGGGAGGTTCAATCCTCCCGGGCACTTCGGGGCAGTTCGCGGAGCTGTGCTCGACACAGCCCGGTGCTGATGGGGGATTTGGGGCTGCAAGGAGCGGGGATGTGACCCCGGTGGGGATGGAGAAGGGCGAAAGGAGCGCGGTGTGGGTTTTGGGAAGGAAAAGGCCAAAGGAGTGCGGTGTGGGTTTTGGGATGGAAAGGGCGAAAGGAGTGCGGTGTGGGTTTTGGGAAGGGCGAAAGGAGCGCGGTGTGGGTTTTGGGGATGGAGAAGGGCGGAAGGAGCGCGGTGTGGGTTTTGGGAAGGAAAGAGCCAAAGGAGCGCGGTGTGGATTTCACTCCCTGAGGAGCTGGGAGCAGACACTCGATTTCTCCGAGCTGGGGAGGGTCTGGGAGCTGCAGCTTTCCCCTCGTCGTGCTGGCCCCGCTCTTTGCTCGGTGTCCCCTCGCGGTTCTTTGATGGAGCAGCTTGAGCCGTCCGTCCCCTGGCCGCGTCCCCAGGGGGGCGGCTCGCCGGCAGCTCCGCTCCACTTATCAAGGCTTGAAAAGCCCTTCCATGCCCCGTCCCCATCCCTCCTCCCGCGGTTCCTCCTCCCAGGGTGGTCCCGGGGGCAGGTTGGAGCAGGAGGCGTGAGGGATGCTCGCACGGCCGCTGCCGGCGCTGGCTGCTGAAAGGGGATTTGCATTCCAGGAGATTCCGAGGGCTGTGTCCAGCCACTCTCTTCCCCCAGGGCTCCGAAAAATGCTTTTTAAGGCCCATTCCCAGGGAGCTCTGGCAGCTGTTTGATGTGGTGGCAGCGCTTTTAGAGAATGGCTGGGCCGGTGACAGAAGTGAAACTCGAATATTCTCCAGTAGGCTCTGCGGTTCCTTCATTAAAAACAGACAGATAAACAAACAAATTACAGCCCATTATGAACATGTCCTTCAGTTCCTCTTCAAACAGCTTTTTGCTGTTTTAAAAAGCCTTAAATAAGGACACAGCCTCCCCGGTCTTGGCCATAAACTGTTGGCTTTAAGCTTTCCCTGTGCCTCTGGATCCGCTGTCTTTGCTGTCTTCGAAGTGTCTGATGTGAGCTTTTAATTCGTTTGGCTTTTCCTGGTGAGAGGCTTCAGAACAAGATTCCTTGTGTGCAGCCTTTGATGTTACACCACAAAGAATCTCCCCCTTTTTCCAAATGCTCTGCTGAACCCCCATTAAAACAAAACAAAACAAAAAGAAGAGTTTCATGTAGGCAGGCTGAGAGGAAGTGGGGTGACCCATGGAAATGGTTTTTGTGTCCCTCACAAAGGCCGCAGTGCTTTGGTGATGGGCTCAGCCAACAGATCTGCGCTCACTGGGGCAGGGCTGGGCTGAGTTGTCTTTGCAGGCTTGGAAACATCACGTGAAACACACTGGGAAAATCCAGCCAGGATTTTTTCCTCCTCCTAAAGTGGATAAAGACCTGTTTTGCTTCCTCTGGCACTTCGTGGCTTCTGCTTTTCTGGCACCGAGCTCCTGCTGTCGGGATTCTCCTGCTCCCTCCCATCCTTGTGTTTGGGATTGCTCCCACCCCTCAGCTGAGGGAGAACCATTGTCTGCACCTCAGACTGAAACAAAGCTCTGCGTTTTCCACTCGGTGACTTTGCCTTTGGCTGACTGAGGGGTTTTGGGATTATTTTGTTCGGAGCCTAAACCCAGAACAGGTGCCTTGGGTGCAGCCTGTGAATCCTCAGCTTGGTTAAAGGGCTTTGTTCCGAGAGGTTTCTGCAGAGGAGAAACCTAAGCACTGACCCTTTTCAGGAGCATCTGATGCGTGCACCATGATTAGAAAGAGTAGGGGAAGTTAAAAATAACCTGTGGAGGAGGCATTCTAATGAGCAATTATCATTCCTTTCCATTGACTTTTTGCAGCAAGACTCTCCATGTGTTTAGTCTTCTCCAAAGAACGTGCCAGATGTTAGAGTGAGTGACTTGTTAAGTCCCTGAATTCTATTCTCACTGGTGCTCTGAACCATTGTCAGGTTCTTTCTTTATTTTTTCTTTCCTTTTATTTTTTTTGTAACTATTAAAATAATTGGGCCCCGAACATTCTGACCTGATAGCGCAAAAGGATCTTGGCTGGCTTTCCTAAGGGTCAGGATTTGTGAATAGAAAACTTGGCGAGGCTTTGCCAGAACAAAGAAATGTTTCTGCATGCAAAGATCTTCAATAAGTTAATCTGAGGTGGAATCATCTGGCTTCAGAAATCATGCCTCCTGGCAAAATCTGACTTTTGCATTTCAACATCCTGAACTTTAGTCTCCAAGGAAGCTTTTGTGCTTGTGGGGCTCTGCTTTTCTCCCAAAAGAGAGCTCTTTAGAAATGATTGACGACGAGGCCGATTCCACCTTCGCTAAAACTTTCATACGGGGGGGGAAAGCGACGAGGAAAAGCAAAAGTCCCTTTACAAAGCCACCAGAGCCCTTTGCCCGTCCCCTTCCCTCGCAGGAATCTTAATTGGATTAAAATACAAATCTGTATATTGTGATTTTGCATGCCATGGATCCCACCCTCTTGTTTTTAGGCGCATTGGCCAAACTCAATGAAGTGCACGGTCAATGTTTGAGCTCTGCCTTTGGTGTCCCTCGGTTGGAGCTCATTAAGCATTCGGGGAATAATAATTCTGGGACTTGAACTTTGATCTGAGGAATCTGGGAAAGAAAGGGCCGGAAATTGCAGCAGCCTGATTAGCTACCCCAAGTTGATCAACTTTTCTGCCAGATGCAGGCAGAGCTCCCAGAGGCTGCGAGACAATGGTGGGGGTGAGGCAGAGCCGTGTTGTGTCTGCGCTCCCATCACATCCCATTACTGTCTCCCTTGCAGATGGCACTTTGAACCACTCCACAGCCAACCAGAGCCTTTGTCCAAAGTATCTGCTTGGCAAAAAAAAAATTAATTATCATTTACTTTTTTGTCTTTAAGTGTTTGCTGATTTTCACGCGTTTGTGCGGTTTCGTTAGGGCTGGAAACATCAAATTGTCTTGAGGAAACATTTCCCTCAGAGCTTCGCCTGAGCTTTTCTTGAGCCTGACTCTGAATTTGTGGCAATTTCAGTGGGACACTGTAAATTCAAGTAGTACTTTACTCCCCAGGAGGAAATTTAGATCGGGGTATAGAACCTGAAATGCTTAGATCTGGAACAAGGCAGGGGTACTTCCATTTCCCCCAAAAATATCAGGAGAATCTCAGCTGGAATTCAAGCACACGTTGTGACCCCCAAAGTCGATGAGGAGCCAGATTTAGAGCTCTGCTGGGGATTTTGTGACTGAAACCTCCCAGCTGTACCTGAGGCAGGAGTGGAATGGAGCTGCTGCTCCCAGAGCAGCGCTGGAGATGTGGAAATCTCCCTCCTTGGAATCTCCAGAACCCCTCAGTAACACTGAAATACCGACCCCTCCACTGCTGGAAATCATTCCTGATTGTTGTTGCTTTTCCTCAAAACTTCACACGCAGTTTTGGTTTCTGTCAAGAGGCACATCAAATGTCTACCTCAATATCCGAGGGAAATAAATATCCACAAGCTTAGTGCCATGTTTCTGAATGCTTGGCCAGCTGGCAAAGCAGGAACGGGATGTGGAGCTTTTCCAGAAGGGCTTCTGATGAAGATGATTTTTTTTTTTCCTTATTCCTGCTAGAAATCAAATACTAAATATTGTAGTTGAAAACCCAAATGGTTTAGGTTGCAGCAGTAAGACATCCTGGTGCCTGGTGATTGCAGAGCTGTTTGATCCCTCATTGGTGCCTGTCCCAGGCTCGGGGTGATGCAGTGCTCCTTCACGTGGAAATGTGCTCAGGATGTTTTCCAGGAGGAAAATCCCTGTCAGAGCAAATAATATTGTTTGAAAGAAAGTTTCCTTTTCAAATGAAAAAAAAAAACCCATAATATGGTTTTGGCAGGCTCCCATCTGCCTCCCATTGCAGGCACTCGGTGTTGTGGTTGTGTGCAGCATCAGGAACTGTCTTGAATGTGATTTTGGAAGTTCTGTGTTGAGTGGCTGGCTCTCAGTTTTCGTGGTGGAGAGGTGTCTCCCTGTCAGAGCGCCAAACGTTCTGTCACATTCCGTGTTTTCTGTCCCTATATAAAGCCGAGCTTTGGTTCCAGGCTCGGTGACGGAGGAAGCTGACACCATTCCAACATGTTGTTCATATCCTGAAGTCTTTTCATTTCCCCTGGCTGCTGTTGCAACAGCACCATTGCGCTGAATAAATTAATCACAACCAAAGATTTGTTGAATATCAAGCCTCAAAACCCGGGTTCCACTTGTGACTTGGAGAAAGCTGTTCCAGCGGGGACGTTTGTCATTATTTTTCCCCCTCCGTGGGTGAAACGGTTACAAGAACCTCAGCTATTGTTGCTAGAAAAAGCGGCTTCCTGCGATAGAAAGTAATTTTTTCAAATAGGAAACATATGGCTGGTCCCTGACAACAAAGTAATATTCAGGTGCTGATGGCATACGCCTCCAGTCCTGTTACAGGAAGCTATCTTGGAAATCTGGTGGCAGAGGCTTATCCAC
>VXBU01006175.1:171825-224681 GCA_013400315.1 Bombycilla garrulus
CAGCCAACCAGAGCCTTTGTCCAAAGTATCTGCTTGGCAAAAAAAAAAATTAATTATCATTTACTTTTTTGTCTTTAAGTGTTTGCTGATTTTTCACGCGTTTGTGCGGTTTCGTTAGGGCTGGAAACATCAAATTGTCTTGAGGAAACATTTCCCTCAGAGCTTCGCCTGAGCTTTTCTTGAGCCTGACTCTGAATTTGTGGCAATTTCAGTGGGACACTGTAAATTCAAGTAGTACTTTACTCCCCAGGAGGAAATTTAGATCGGGGTATAGAACCTGAAATGCTTAGATCTGGAACAAGGCAGGGGTACTTCCATTTCCCCCAAAAATATCAGGAGAATCTCAGCTGGAATTCAAGCACACGTTGTGACCCCCAAAGTCGATGAGGAGCCAGATTTAGAGCTCTGCTGGGGATTTTGTACTTCCATTTCCCCCAAAAATATCAGGAGAATCTCAGCTGGAATTCAAGCACACGTTGTGACCCCCAAAGTCGATGAGGAGCCAGATTTAGAGCTCTGCTGGGGATTTTGTGACTGAAACCTCCCAGCTGTACCTGAGGCAGGAGTGGAATGGAGCTGCTGCTCCCAGAGCAGCGCTGGAGATGTGGAAATCTCCCTCCTTGGAATCTCCAGAACCCCTCAGTAACACTGAAATACCGACCCCTCCACTGCTGGAAATCATTCCTGATTGTTGTTGCTTTTCCTCAAAACTTCACACGCAGTTTTGGTTTCTGTCAAGAGGCACATCAAATGTCTACCTCAATATCCGAGGGAAATAAATATCCACAAGCTTAGTGCCATGTTTCTGAATGCTTGGCCAGCTGGCAAAGCAGGAACGGGATGTGGAGCTTTTCCAGAAGGGCTTCTGATGAAGATGATTTTTTTTTTTCCTTATTCCTGCTAGAAATCAAATACTAAATATTGTAGTTGAAAACCCAAATGGTTTAGGTTGCAGCAGTAAGACATCCTGGTGCCTGGTGATTGCAGAGCTGTTTGATCCCTCATTGGTGCCTGTCCCAGGCTCGGGGTGATGCAGTGCTCCTTCACGTGGAAATGTGCTCAGGATGTTTTCCAGGAGGAAAATCCCTGTCAGAGCAAATAATATTGTTTGAAAGAAAGTTTCCTTTTCAAATGAAAAAAAAAAACCCATAATATGGTTTTGGCAGGCTCCCATCTGCCTCCCATTGCAGGCACTCGGTGTTGTGGTTGTGTGCAGCATCAGGAACTGTCTTGAATGTGATTTTGGAAGTTCTGTGTTGAGTGGCTGGCTCTCAGTTTTCGTGGTGGAGAGGTGTCTCCCTGTCAGAGCGCCAAACGTTCTGTCACATTCCGTGTTTTCTGTCCCTATATAAAGCCGAGCTTTGGTTCCAGGCTCGGTGACGGAGGAAGCTGACACCATTCCAACATGTTGTTCATATCCTGAAGTCTTTTCATTTCCCCTGGCTGCTGTTGCAACAGCACCATTGCGCTGAATAAATTAATCACAACCAAAGATTTGTTGAATATCAAGCCTCAAAACCCGGGTTCCACTTGTGACTTGGAGAAAGCTGTTCCAGCGGGGACGTTTGTCATTATTTTTCCCCCTCCGTGGGTGAAACGGTTACAAGAACCTCAGCTATTGTTGCTAGAAAAAGCGGCTTCCTGCGATAGAAAGTAATTTTTTCAAATAGGAAACATATGGCTGGTCCCTAACAACAAAGTAATATTCAGGTGCTGATGGCATACGCCTCCAGTCCTGTTACAGGAAGCTATCTTGGAAATCTGGTGGCAGAGGCTTATCCACGCCGATTTTCAGGAAGTGGGGCGGGGGGATGGAATCTGAACCCGATATCAGGAATAAATACATTTACATTTTTAATCTCGCAGGGAATTCTTTGCTGTCCCTGCTTCAGGAGTCTCTGCGGTGCAAACCCCGTGTGAGGGCTGGAGTGCTCTGTTTAATGTTTTAATATTAAAAATCAGGAATTTTGTAGTGAGAGCCCCTCTCAGGGTTGGGTGTCTCACACAAGGAGTGACAGGAGAAGGGGGAATGGATCCAAGCTGAAAATCAGTAAGTTTAGATTGGATATTGGGGGGAAAAAATCTTTATTGTGAGGGTGGTGAGGCCCTGGTACCAGTTGCCCGGAGACGTTGGGGCTGCCCCATCCCTGGAAGTGTTCCCTGCCTCTTCCATGGCTTTTGGGAGCTCAAGAGCTGCTGGGGTCGTTATCCTTTCTGAGTTACGTTGCTTTTGTTGTGTTCTCAACCATAATACAGCCAGGATTTGGACTAAACCATAGTTGGGGTTTTATTTTTATCCGCCGCTGCTGGAATTTTTGCCTCCAATAATTAATTGTGTTTACCTTTGTCTCCTTTGTGAGCTAGACTTCTTTTTCTCCTGGGTTCTGGCTGAAAACTTGAATTTTTCCTTCAAAATTAAGGTGCTGTTCATCAAAACCCACATATTCAGGTCAACCTGAATATTCAACCAACCTGGTTTTTACCCAAATTTGAGCTTGGGTTGGTCTTGCAGCCCAAGCTGAAGTTGGTCAGCAGGAGCTGGAGAGGATTTGGGGATTTGTAGTCCCAGGGAGATGTTCCAAACAACCAGGGCAGTGTGGAATCAGCTCCGTGGTGTGGGAATCACACACCTTTGGTGTCAAGCCACCAAACTTCATTGTGGTTTTGTCTTTGCTCACAGAATCCTGAATTTGGGGCAGCTCAGAGTGCCGCAAACTCCCCTTGGCACCGTCCTCGCCTGCATTATCGCTCAGTTACACACTTAGTGCTGCACACCTGCAGCTTCTTCACCTCCAAACACACCGGGGCTTCAACCCTTTGGAGAAATGTCAGGGTGGAGAGGGAGAATCTCTGCATTTGGAGTGACTTTTGTGTCAAGAAGGAGTTTGAGTTACCCCCACATTTCAGGAGCTGGCACCAGGAGTGTTTTTTGCTTGGCAGTGAGCTCTGAGGAGGCAAAAGGCCTCAACTTCCAGCCCTGGGGAATAAAACAGGCAAGAATGCCTGAGTCCTGAAAGATCCTGAACCCTGCAGGAATCTTCTCCAGAGCTGCAGCAAGTTGCAGAGAGAGGGGAGAGCTGGGCAGGATTGATTGAGTGCCTGCAACTCTGCGTATGTGATGGCGCTGCAATAAAAGTGACAAATGGGGGAGAAGAGTGGGGCTGCTGGAAACTTAGCGTGACTGAAGGAAAAGAGGAAGAAAAAAAATGCACGGGGTAATTTATTGTCAATGAAAAACCATCAGCAGGAGAGGGGGAACCTAATTCAGCCCGGTTAATTAGGTATGGGACTGAAAGCTTGGTGTTGCACAGCTCCAGCCACGGAGTCGCTGGGGCTCTCGGAGGACTCTGACTGCAAAACCTTGAAATTAATTTTAATTGTTGGTTCGAGGCTCTGCCGGAGCAATAACCAGGAAAACCCCTCTAGGTAGGCCTCGGGGGGAATGCCACCACAATCAGCAGCTTCCAGAGGCTTCACCTGGGTGTTCTGAGTGTCCAGAGATGTTTCAGCAGCGCGGTTTTAAAGATTTTTGTGCTGTTTAAAAGGGCGGTGTGGGGTGGCACAGCCTTTGTGCCACCTTGTCCTCTCCAGAGGTCCTTTCAACTTCAGCTCTTCCACGATTCTGTGCCCATCCAGACCCTCAGCAGCCCCCCCCAAATTTTGGAGGTCGTTTAACACACGCCCTCCCCTCCCCAGCCCCATAAACACAGCGCCCTGCTGCTAACCAAGAAATCTGGGGCCGCTCCCCGGGTAATTCCCCCTTCTCCCAAACCTCAGGAAGCACTAAATCCATGTGGGTACGCTGGGATGGAGAGGGAAAAATAGCAACACCACCCAGAAAAAAAAAAAAAAAAAAATTCAGAGGGCTAGAGCACAAAGGAGATGTTTTTATGGGGCTGGGTGAGGCTGCTGTGCACAGAAGGGATCCCAGCACGCTGATAAAAGGATAATTTCATGTGATGTCATTCCCAGCACTCCACTGAGGCTCCGGGTGAAGCCGCTGTGGTCAGCTTGAGCTGCGGGGAGCAGGGAGGAGCAGGAGGGCATCCCACAATGGGAATGGGTTTACAAAAAAATGGAACAACAACAACAAAAAAACCCTCTCGGGCTCTTCCTCCCCGGCTCTGCGATCTCGGGGAGAGCCGGGAGCTTGTCCTCCAGAAATGATTTGTTAGACAAGTCCAGCCGGAGGTGGGAGCGAGGAGCCGGGGCGGAGGGGGAGCCTTGGAACGGGTTCAGGAATGAGTGATGGGCTCCGCTGAAAATTTCATCCGACTACTACCTTCTGGAAAACGGGGGGGCTGAGCGGGGGAAGGGGGAGAAGTGAGAAAAGGCAAATGGAGAAAGGCTGGGCTGTCTGCTCTCCAGCGTCGTGATATTTTATTTTTCACCGCTAAATGCAAAATTGATTTTTTTTTTTTTGGTGCATTAAAAAAAAAAAAAAAAAAAAAGGCAATCCCGCAGCCTCTACCTCTCTAATTCCCAGACAAAGGAAGCTGAAGCAGACACCCCAGACAATGGATAGTCCTGTCTCCCTTAAGCATTTGCCTTTCTCAGCAGTTAAGGTTAGAAAAAAAAAAAGAAAAACCAACCAGAAACCCCTAATTGAAGGAATGAATTAAAAAGATGACCCCTGAAAACGTGGCAGCCTTTTTATTTGATGAGGAATCAAGTTCACAGCGTGTCAGCAGAGGTGCTGCGCTCCGCGCTTTTATTTGTTTCCCGGCAATAAGAACATTCCTTTTCAGCCTGATATCATCCTCTCATCTTCTCTCTCCCTCTTTCCATCCCTCTCTTCCTCGTCTCGCATCCTTTTTCCTTCCTCCCTTTTTTCTGCCTCGCCCCCTCGCCCTTTTTTTTCTCTTCGCTTGCCAGTTCAGGCATTCTCACATACATTACCCCTTCCTTTCATCTCCGGAATGACCTGAAATGACCTTTTGCCTGGCACTAGACGTGACTTAACTGATAATAGCAGATACTCGGGGGCCTCAAGCGGTGGCTTGTCTCGGCACGTAGAGGGAGGGGAAAGAAAGAAGAGGAAAAAAAAAAATCCCTATTTTTAATATTTTTTTTTCCTAGGGAAAGCACGGCTTTCTCTTTGCAGCAGCATTTCCTGCGAGGTAGCAATTAATGACACTTGGCCCGTGAGATAAAAATCCTTCCAAAGCTTCCCCGGCTGTGTGTGGAGCCCGGAGCTGTTGAGGAGCGAAAGGAGGAAGGAGAGGAATCTGTCTGCAAGTGGTTAAAAACTCCACAGCAGCATTTCCATGCCACTGGCTACTGGCGCTCTGCATTGCGTCTTCCCCGTCTTTGTGCTCCAAATACTTGTTGGAACAGCACAAATGTCCTTCTGTCTGCAATAATCGCCACTTTTAGGTGACTAATCTGGGCAAAAGGTTATTATTTGGCTTCTTAATGTCCCTTGAAGCCATCGCGGCAGAGATAAGATTGCAGCCGGCCCCGCTGGGGCTCTGATTTTTTAATTTTCGCTATTTATTTGGATACTCGGTGAGGCTGGGTGAGTTACCACAGCAACGACTGTGAGTCTTGAACATGAAAGGGCTCTTATTGTGCCATGTGGTGCCTCAGAGATACACAGAAAGAAGGAGGCGGGGAGGAGAATTCCTCTTTAGGGAAACAATAGCCAGACATTATGTGAACTTTTGGGGCTTTATAATAAAGTTTGAAGCGAGGAGGGGGGAAGGAGCTACCACAGTCTGCAGTGGGGAAAAAATTAAAATGTGCTGACTTACAGAAGTTTGGGAGGAAGAGAGGTGTGTTTCTACACAAATATGTGTGTTTATAGAAATATTACTTAATTGAGAAAGCTTAATCTTTAATATTTGTATTTAGGGCTTTTCTCTGGCAGATCGTTCAGAGCTCAGGGGCAGAACACAAAGTGCGGGGTTTCGGGTTTTTTTAATATTTAATTTTATTTTTTCAACTTTGTTCTGCCCTTTTTCTCCAGAGAAAGGGAAAGGGGTGGGCATTAGGATGTGGATAAAGGTAGGGGAGCGCAGCCTGGCTTTCATTGTCCCGAATAACGGAGCCACTGCAGCTCCAGACAATGGGAAACCTGGATAACGGGGTTACTAAAGGGTGCAGAGCAGTGAGTGCCTCGTGTGGGAGCAGCTTTGGTGCAGGGGAGCTCATAAATTCAGATTTTCTTCTACCTTGGCCGGCTCCAGTGCCACTCCAGTGTCCCTGGGCTGTGTCCCCGTGTCCCAGAGGGGTTTTATCCCTGCTGGGCTGAGCTCTGGGTTTGGATTTACGCTCCCTGCGAGGCAGCTCAGGGTGTCCCCGCTCCGTGGCACACTCCAATTCCCACCTTGTGAAAAACCGGGTGCAAAATATCCCCAAATATCCAGGGATTAATCTGAATCCCAGGCTGGCAGCATTTTGTGGGGGCTGCCACCCTGTTTGCTCCTCCCCAGCTCTGCAGAACTCACAAGTTCTGGCACCCTGGCACCTGCTGTAACGCAGGAGTAACTCATTTCCTTCCCAAACTCCAATTTCCTTTCCAAAATTCCCATTTCCTTCCTAAACTCAACTCCCATTTCCTTCCTAAACTCCCATTTCCTTTCCAAACTCCCATTTCCTTCCCAAACTCAGCTCTCATTTCCTTTCCCAAACTCCCATTTCCTTCCCAAACTCAACTCCCATTCCCAAAATCAACTCCCATTTCCTTCCCAAACTCCCATTTCCAAGTCAATTTGGATTTTTCTCTCCCAGGTGAGGGCAGAGAGGGGGGATGTGCTGGGGGAGCAGGGCTGGACCTGCTGGAGATGAGAACTCTGCTGGTCCAGGGTTCAGCCCGGGGTGGCAGGGAGGTGTTTTCCACAATATTCTTCATTTCCAGGATATATTGGTGCTGGACAATCCCCAAAAGTCCCTGGACAATCCCCAAAAGTCCCTGTGAACCCCATGCATGGATTTCCTTTATCTGGGGGGATCCTGCAGCTTGCCCTGCAGTTTCCAACCTTCAGTCGTCACAACTGAGCAAAAAGTTCTCAGAGTTCCCCTAAAATTCCAGCTTTTGATGAAGGAAAAGGGATTTCACTGGGATTTAGCATTGCTTTGAAACAACCCTGAGTCGTTTCTCCAGTGCTTCCCCTTCCTCTGTGCCTCGTGACGTGCGAATATTGGTGTGTTCGTGGTCAGTGAATTAACATCAGACATAAAGAAATAAAAATACAGCTGAGTTCATATTAGAATATTGGTAGGGTTATGGGAGTAGCAATTTCTCTGTGGGGAAATTTAATCTCATCAGCTGCTTCCAGCTTTGTCCATGTTTTGTGTGTACATTGAATATTCCCTGGCCTGGAATATTTTTTGTACCAAAAACTCCTTTTCCCTCACCACTGCGTGTAGTTCAGCAACTTAAAATTTTGGATATATTATGTAACTACTTCAGGATTCCTCTCCAGCACAAGTTCAAACCCTTTTCTTAATTAATTACCTGGGTTTCCAGCTCTTCTTTTAAGAAGCCTGTTGCTAAATGGAGTGAAGTGGATTAAATTACTGCTGCAGGTGGAGGACGAGGCCAATCAGGGTTTATTGCCTGAAAAGCATCGCTGCCTGAAGTGGTGATGATTGTACATTCCCGAGGATGTGCCGCTGTCAGCTGTCTGAATGTCTCTGCAGCAGAAAAATATTCCTGATTTCTTTCATTTCTGGGATGCCTGGAAGTTGGGCTGAGCTCTCTCAGGGTAATATTGGCACTAAAGCTCCCTCTAATTCTGCAGCCACACACGAGGGTGAGATTAAGGGAAAAAAAAATTGGGTTAAATCTCTAATCTCTTTATCAATAAGGAAAAAAAGGATGAGATGAAGTGATTTGGCTTTGATGGCTGGTGAAGGTGAGGAAAAATGGGTCAGAAGCAGCATTTTAGTGACTGTTCCTATACCAATAACACTTTAAATATGTTGTCATCATCCTGGTCTTCCAAAGGCCACATCCAATCACCAAAATCCCAGAGTTTCCTGCATTTTTCTTGGCACAGCTTCCTCTGAACACCTGAAGAGGGAACACTGAACTGAAAGTGGATCTGAGGCCGCTCCAAAACCTCCCAGTCTGGTTTTAATTCTGTGTTTGCAGAGTGGCTCTCACAGCAGGACTGCAGACACAGTGCAGGAGGAATAAAACCAGCATTTAGGGTATGGCAGAAATGGTTATGAGCAATAAATTGGCCTTTTTTTACTTAAAATGTGTGGATGTGGCACCTTGAGGACGCAGTTCAGTGGTGGGTTAAGGGTTGGACTGGGTGATCTTGAAAACAGATCTTTTCAATGGAAATGATTTTATGATTTAATATAGAAATGCTTCTGTATGAGTGTACACATGGACTCCTCACACACTTTATAAATGGAGAAATCAGGAAAGGAATGAAAGGACAGAAAAGGACAGGAGCAAACTGGCAGGAGCCACAAAAACTCTGCAGCTCCCTTCTGCCCTGGTGTGGAACCACTCCTTGCTCTGGGAGCTCCTTCCAAACCAGACACCCAACAGCTGTTTCCTCTTTAATCAATTCCTAAACTCCTGCAGGTTAAAAACACCAAGACAGGGTTTAGATAAGCTCGGGTTATTAGGAAACCTCCTCAGAAACTGTGAGGTAAATCAAGCACGTGGAAATGTCTGTTAAAAGCATTTCTATTGCTCAGCAATTTGAAAATAGAGGAGGATGAAAAGGAAATGATGTCCAGGGCGAGCTGGAGGAGGGTTGTGCATCTCGGGAGACACGAGCTGGAAACTGCAGCGTTGCTGAAGAGTTCTGACCCATGAGAAGTGGTGTCTCCTTCCAGCTGGCAGGAGCACAGCAGGGACTGTGGGAGTGCTGGCCCTGCCCTGCTCAGTTCCACAGCTCTTGTTCGAGAAAGGAAAAGCTTTGAATCCTCTGCCTCTCCCCTTCCCGCCCTGCTGCTCGGGGTGC
Organism: Bombycilla garrulus; assembly: GCA_013400315.1. Classification (NCBI taxonomy): domain Eukaryota; kingdom Metazoa; phylum Chordata; class Aves; order Passeriformes; family Bombycillidae; genus Bombycilla; species Bombycilla garrulus. The sequence continues at coordinate 180,756 of VXBU01006175.1, forward strand.
GGTGTGGAGCCGGGATTGTGCTGGAATTTGGGATTCTGCGAGGATCTCCTCAGCCCCAGGAGACCCCCCAATGCACAGAACAGTCCAGGTTTGCAGCCCGTGCTGCTGAAGGAGTCTGCAGTGCTTTGTTGGTGTTCTCAAGGCAGTTTATCAGTTCCTTAGCAAAAGTAGATTTCTCTGCCCTGCCAGGGTTGGCACAGAACGCGTCCAGAGACACACTGTGCCCGCCCCGGGTCAGCTCTGATCTTTGATACTAATAACTACCTATTGAATGTTTATCATTAATTACCAACCCGTGCCCCTCACACCACACTGTCCAGATCTGTGTCAAACCAATCCCAAAGTGCCAGCAGCACCAAGAAGATGGAGGTGATGAAGAAGAACACAAGATAACATGGCACGTGTAAAAATCCTCCATCTTGTGCCTCAGACCCCCCTGTACAGATCTCCAACCCCCCTGTACAGGGCTTCAAACCCCCCTGGACACACACTCAAATTCTTTTCTTTTTACTTATAACTACTACTATTTCTCTATCTAAGCTTTTGTGACTTGAAATTCCTCATACAAAGTTGCCAACCTGTTCCATGGATTAGAATCAGAGCCACAGGCATTTTCAGTATCAATCCAGGGTCCCTGACACCTCTGGCAAGGCTGAAAAGCCTCCTGAGCAGGGTTTGGGTCGGCCAAAGGCATCACAGGAACCCCTGGGTTCCAACACTCTGCATCCCTCTGGCTGCAGTGAACACACGGGCACTCGCAGGGAAGGAGGCTCCTCTGGGAAGTATTTCCCCCTGGAAGCTGTGAACAGAAGGAAGATGAGCTGCTAAGAAAGAAGGGAGGCAGGGATTTATCCCTGAATTTGTTTTTCTTTGTTTTATTTCGGAATTCTTTGCCCTGAGTCGCTGTGGTTGCAGTTGCCCCGTGCTCTGTGAGGTGCTGTGCTCTGCAGAGGAGATTTGAAAAGTCACCGATGCAGGGAGAGGAAATGGGGCTGGAGCTGAGCGCTGACGCTCCCTGAGTGGGGGAATTGCAGGTGCCAGTCCCTGCTCCGAGCCCTTTCTCTTGGATTGTCCCGTGGCTGTTTAATGCAAAGTAAACAGATTAATTGTAGAAATAAACCTGTTGTGTTCCCAGATGAATACGTGATAAATACCTGTCTGTAAAGACGCTGCACTCAGAACGTGCATTCCCTCTTTATCACGAGTTCCTGCTCAAGTTCATAACAGAAACCTGTTTGAAATCCCACTTTGCAACTTACTTTTGCTTTCTTTGAAGCGAGTTCTGTGCCTGAGGTATCTGCAGTGCTCTGATGGCTCAGCAGAGAGGTAAATGCAGCATCTCCTGCTGCGTGCTCCTGCTTTGTTGTGGTCCCATCTGAAATAGCTGGGCTCTTTCTCCCGATGCATAGCTTGTATTCATTAATGATTTTAATTTAATTGCACACATTCCTAGCATGCTGCCAGGAGAATAACCCCCAGCAGAGGTGTGTGAAGCAGTCTGGGGTGATTTTTTCCTCCCCTGCTCTGGGTGCTATTATTATTTGTTTCTCTTTAACTTGTTTGTGTGTGATTGTTTGTTTAAACAGCACAAAAAAAAAAGCTACAAATATTTTAAATATTTTACCACGAGGTGTAGCATTCAATACCAAGAGTTTTAGTCCTGCTGACTCTTTTACAAGTAGGGGTTTATGGCAGGAACACATCTGAGAGTGGTTTCCAAGTAAACACCAGACAAAATTCTGCTCAATGGAGATGTTGAGGGCATTTGTTGCATTTACCTCTGGAAGAAATGAAAAGCTTTCACTGCTCTGGTAGGTTACCCCAAGGTCTGTGGTGATCTGGAGCTCTGTGAGTTCACCCAGATGCCTTAAAAAACTTTAAAATCACGAAAAGAGCTGATAAAAACTTTTTTAAAAATCCAAGTATTGTGTGGGGTGCACAGTTAAGGGGGTGACAACAGCATTTGCAGCACAAGGGACTTTGAAATTCATGGGACAGAAGACAAACATCCCCTGACACTCGCTCTGACCCTGCAAACTGCTTAAGTGGGATAAACCAAGTTACCAACAGGCAAAGAAAGGAAAAGGGAGATATTGAGAAGAAAGGAGAGTTCTTGGAATAAATCAGGCAGTGGCTTGAAAAGGCAGGGAGTGCGTATTTGACGGGAAAAAAATCCCCAAGAAGGAGCAGATGCACTCAGGTAAGAGTTAAAAAGCAATTTGGTGCAAGCTGAAGCTGCTCAGGAAAGTCTGCATGTAGAAATTTCCTCAGTGAAGTGTTAATATATCCAAAATCAAAGCCTTCATCTCATTGTAATGACATTTTCCACCAGCTCTTTCCGGTGGCCTGAGAAGGAATCCTGCTTTCTTTTTCTCTTGCCACATAAAATATTCTTATTACAGCATATCAGGGCTGTTCAAATTGGGGTGGTCACGTTTGAAATGCTCCATCTAGGACCATCTTGGCTCTTGGGGGGGCTGGGAGGCTCCTTGGGGACCCCTAAATGAAGATTTGGGGGAAGATTTGGGACAAGGCTGCTGGCTCTGTGCAGGTTTTGCACATGATTTCTGTGGCTGCACTGACCTTTGGCCAGCATCAACCCATCCCAGAGTGCCCCACTGTCCAAAGCGCTTTAGGAACCCTCAGCAAAGCAAAGTTTTACAGCCCTGGAGGTGTAAAAATTTCAGTAAAAATTGAGTGAGATTTCAGCAAAATCTCACTCCAAAATCCAGCAGAGCCGCTAGGGCTTTGTCATTGTAAACCTCCAAAATGAAGGGAGGAAATTCCGCTGTCACCTTTCCCCTCCTCACATTTAAATTTCTCGTTACACACAGAAATCCAACAGAAAATGCTCCCAATGCTGCAGAAGTTGCTTTACAGAAGCCTGTGAGCTGCTCTCACCTCACAGAGCTTTTTTTTTTGCAGAGCCAGAGTTGAACTCGGCAGCAAAAAAGTGGAAAAACTGAAACGGATCCGCTGTGCTCACGGGGATGATGAGCTTCCTGTGAAGAGCTCCTGCAGCTGGGATTTAAGGCAGAATGTGCTGATCTTAATGATTAAGGAGATGGAATTATTGGAATAATAAGGAGATGAGTTATTGGAATGTTATTGGAAATGATTGGCACTTTTCTGTGCCCCAGCTCTGCTGTGGTGCCCACGAGCAGCTGGCGTTTGCCTCTCGCACACTGCCTGTGCTGCCAGCTCCTGGGAAGTGCTAAATCTGGAATTTTGCAGGTGGGAATTCCAGGTTGATGTCCAAATTCTGGCCTGCCATGGCGTAGGGTGCTTCATTTAGGTTGGGAAAGTCCAGCCAAGAAGTGAGGAGTTGCCTTTCAAAGAAATCTTCCAGCTAAGGTTGCTCAGCTTTGCTTTAGCTTTTTTACAACCTTTGCTAAGGTTGTAGGATCAAGGAGGCCAGAAAATCAAATTCCTGGCCCGGTTTGGGTTTGTAGAGCTGGATTTAGGGTCCAGCCTCATTTCTGTGCCACTGTGATGGCTGAAAATCCTGCATTTTGATGCTCCTTGTGGTTGTTTTCTGCTCTAAACATGGTGTTCAGCTCTGATGTTCTCTGCACTCTCAGCTGAGGCATCTCTACCAGGCTGGGATTAGGCACTGAAAACTCTTTAATCTTGCAGGGATTGATACACAGCAAGTCCTTTTATGCTGGCAAAAACACATCCAACCCACTCAGTGCAATAAAATGCCTTTTAGCTCTGCTTGCTCAGAAGCAAAACCCGAAACCTTTTTGCCTTCCGTCAGAAATTACGAACAAATCTTGATTTTTTTTTCCCCTCCTTTTTTCCCTTTCTTCTCTTCCCTTCTCTTTTAAAGTATCATGTCTTGTTGAAGTCGAGCTGTTTGCAGGTTAGAAACGCAGCACAAATGCTGGAGCTCAGCTCCTTCACAAGAATTGCACTTCAGCGTCTCTCCACGAGTATTTATCACACGTACCTGTGCACACAAAACATTTAGCCTTGAGACAGCTCTCTCCTGAGAGAGGAGAAAAATTAAATTCCCTGAGCTCAATGCTGCTGCTTGTGCAGCTGGGCTTTTTCTCCTCCTTCCATCAACTTTATTTTGCCTGGAATGGAAAACCAGGTGTTGTCACAGGTAAATGCCCGCTGTCATTTATTACCCTACAACAAGACGCTGAAAAAAAAAATCATCGTTAATCAAATTTGTTAAACTGAGTTGAGCCCCCTGGAATTCTGTGGCTGCATCTTTCCTGCATTATTTGCTGTCTCAGCTTTATCACAGCAAACTTTGATTTCTTTTAATCAGGGATGGCCCAAAGTTGTGTGGAAGGTCAGGGGGATGCTTGGGAGCTGCTGGGCTTCCTGTCTGTCCTTGCACCATCTTCAGAGTTAAACTTTCTTGTAATTTAACATTAAACGTGTCTGGATTACCTGCTGCACACTGGAAAACGTGCCAGTTACTCTTATTTGGTGTTCCATCAAATTAATGCAGTGTATTCTTCTTCGTTTACATTCAGGTCCCAAAGTTGGAAGAGATCTATAGTTTGGCACATTTTTGTGCACATCACACACTTCCACTCCATTTCCTCCCTCTGATTTGGTTGCTGGGGGTTTGGCCAAAGAGGCTCTTCAGCAGGATTTGCAATCTTAATTTCCTTAAGTGAATTCCCAACAGAAAGTTGGGAAAGTCCCTTTGAGCCAGACTTTGCTTTGCCTCTGGTGCCAGCTCTGAAGGTTCCTCCTTGTCTCTTTTATCTGGTCCATCTTTTCTCTTGGGGACACTTGGGGACAAAATTATCTAAAATCTGGCTGAGTTCTTTGTCCTGTCCATAGGAACAAAGTCTCCTGGGTCACTTTTCTCTCAGTGCACGGCTGGAATAGGCTCCAGGAGTCACCCCAGTTACATCCCAACCCCAAAACCCCCCAGCCTCTCCCAGGGCTGTTAAATGTCCATGGAAAAGCCGGGATGTTTCTCCAGACACTCACAGGCAGGACATGCTTTTTGCAGCTGCAGCAGGAGCCCAACTCCCGCTGAAAACCGAGAGATTTGAGGCTTCTGAGTCACTGAAAGCCCTTTGAAAAGCTCTTCAGCGGCCAGAAGCGAGCATGACAGTTCAGAGGAGCAGAAACCGAGCCCCGCCCGTCAGAGCCTTGCTTTAATTTGTCCTTTCCCACCAAGAATTGAGGGATGGATGCAACGGGGCGCTGAGAACAATGGGGACGCAGACAGAATTCCTTGGGAAATCCATTTTTTTCTCTCTGTAGCGCTTCCAGTGGCCACAAGGCAGCACGGGCAGGTAGGGCCGAGCTCGCCGTGCTGGCACATGCGGCAGCGCCTGCTGCTTGCATATGGTGGAAAAATCGGGATGCGCCTCCAATCCCTCCGGGCAAAGAAGATGCTGTAAATAGCATGGCCGCGTTTCAAGCTCCCGCAGCACAACGGGAAGCGATCCAGGCTGTTCTGGTGTCAGGAAGGAGAGCGGGAACGCGTTTTGTGCGTCCTGAGGGGGAAAGGAGGGAGGCGAAGCTGTCCCAGCTGGAGCTGCTGGCTGTGGGAGCGGCGGGGGCTTGGCGCTCCTTGAAAGCGGCGGAGCTGGAGGAACAATGGTGCTTGGTGGGATCCGGGGCCAGCTCTGTGCCCCAGGGCACGGCTCTGCTGCTCAAACACGCGTGGCCAGCAGCCCGAACCCCGAGAAATCCTCTGCCCAAACCCCGGGGATTTCACCCGGCCCCGCTCGGGTCAGAGGGGCCTGGAGGAGGCTGTGCTCTCCTCTCGCTGCTGCTCGCTGTCCATCAGCTCCTAAATGTGGGGAATATCCCGTTTTTCCCGCTCTTTTCCTTCCTGCCCAGCTTTCTGCCGTTTATTGCAGAGCCTAAAGGGTGTTGAACATCTCAGGCGTTGAATGGAGTTACCTGTGAATGGAGTTCCCTGTCCCAGCTGCAGAGTCGCAGGTCAACTGTGTTCATTTCACTGTGTGGGAATGAAATGACTCCCAAAAACATGTAATTTGCGTGTCAGAACAGAAAACAAAACAAAATATATATATTTAATATATTAAAAATATATCTATTTTTTCAGATGGGGATACAGATATATTTCTGAGCTCTTTTCGAGGTGCAGCCACCCTAACTTTGGCATCCAGTGCTCCGCACAATTTCTCACCGCGGAGAAGAGCTTTGTGGCCTCAGATGCCCCGGCTGATTTTCCTTTCAGCAGGAAAACGGGAGGGAGCGTGTTTTCCACTTGGACACGGGACCTGTCTGAGAGCTGGGCCAGCGCTGTGCTAAATAAATCATCGTGCCAGGCGCTGCTGGCTAATTAGGCATGAAGGGAATCAGCAGTCTGCTCCCCCCGCTGCGACACACACGGCACATTTGCCATGTGCCTGCAGCTCCCAGGCCTGGGCATCCACCGGGAAAATGCAGCCAGCAGCCCTGGGGTGCGGGGAGAGGCCGTGTGAGGGTGGGATTTGGGATTTGTGAGGGTGGGATTTGGGATTTGTGAGAGTGGGATTGGGATTTGTAAGGGAGGGGTTTCAGATTTGTGAGGGTGGGATTGGGATTTGTGAGGTGGGATTGGGATTTGTGAGGATGGGGATTTCAGATTTGTGAGAGTGGGACTGGGATTTGTGAGAGTGGGATTGGGATTTGTNAGGGTAGGATTGGGATTTGTGACATTGGAATTTGGGATCTGTGAGGGTGGGATTGGGATTTGTAAGGGAGGGGTTTCAGATTTGTGAGGGTGGGATTGGGATTTGTAAGGGAGGGGTTTCAGATTTGTGAGGGTGGGATTGGGATTTGTAAGGGAGGGGTTTCAGATTTGTGAGGGTGGGATTGGGATTTGTAAGGGAGGGGTTTCAGATTTGTGAGGGTGGGATTGGGATTTGTAAGGGAGGGGTTTCAGATTTGTGAGGGTGGGATTGGGATTTGTAAGGGAGGGGTTTCAGATTTGTGAGGGTGGGATTGGGATTTGTAAGGGAGGGGTTTCAGATTTGTGAGGGTGGGATTGGGATTTGTAAGGGAGGGGTTTCAGATTTGTGAGGGTGGGATTGGGATTTGTGAGGGTGGGATTGGGATTTGTGAGGTGGGATTGGGATCTCTGATAATGGGGATTTCAGATTTGTGAGGGTAGGATTGGGATTTGCAAGGTGGAATTGGGATCTTTGAGGGTGGGACTGGGATCTGTGAGGATGGGGATTTCAGATTTGGGAGGGTGGGATTTGGATCTATGAGGATGGAATTGGGATGTGTGTGGGTAGGATTTGGGATCTGTGAGGTTGGGATTGGGATGTGTGAGGGTGGGATTTCAGATTTGTGAGGGTGGGGTTGGGATCTGTGAGGTGGGATTGGGATTTGTGAGGGTAGGATTTGGGATCTGTGAGGATGAGGATTTCAGATTTGTGAGGGTGGCATTTGTGGGTGCAGCTGGAATGTCTCAGTTCTTGTGGGACTGACAGGCGGGCTGGCACGTTTCAGCTCTGGGGTACCTGGGGTCACGTCATGCTGTCCCCACAGGTGCCACCCCAGTGTCACAGGGCTCCAAAGGTGCTTCACTGCTGTGTCCTGATGTTGGTGGCACTTGCAGCTCGAGGTGTGCCCTGTTCCTGGCTGCAGGAACGGCGATGGGAGCGGGGAATTCCTCACTCAGAGGGATTTGGCACAGGTGCCCAGAGGATCTGGGGCTGCCCCTGGATCCCAAGGCCAAGCTGCACGGGGTTTGAGCACCCTGGGACAGTGGAGGTGTTGGGATTGAAACATCTTTGAGGTCCCTTCCAACCCAAAGCATTTTAGGACTCTCTGAAGAACTGAGGGTGTGTAAAATCACCGCCTTGGGTCCCTCAGTTCAGAGCTCAGGGTAAATCCTTTCAGCCCCCATCCCTCTGCTCTCCATGAACATCAGTGATGATGATTTTAGTTTTTGGCACGTCCCAGAAAAGCTTCTGAGATGGTCCAGGGGAGGGAAAATTCCAATTTAGCTGCCTGTTAGGAAAGTCCCCTGTTAGGGACTTGATGCATCTGAGGGGAACTGGGGACTTTCTTGACCAAAGGGAAGCTTTGGGATGTGAAGTGGAAACAGCAAAGAGAAAAACTCTTTGGTTACTGCATTTGGGTTTAATTAGCCTGCCATGGCTGCTTCTCCAAACCAGCCAGAAACTTTCTCTGGGGGTTTCCAAAACCTCTTCAAGCTCTGTGCACTGGAAATGCAGCACAGCTTGGTTTTGTCATGTAGGATTTGGACTTTTCCTTTTATGATCCTGAAGGAAACAACGGAGACCAGGGATGCGTGGGCAAGGAAACGATTTTCTAAAGAAATTACATCACTTGGCTGCCCGTAAGGGCAAAGTGGTTCTGAACTGGATTTGTGTGAATATATTCCCACTGTGCACCGTCAGAATCCGCAGGCTAAATTGGCTCTGTGTGCTCAAGGTCTGGGCCATTTGGAGTCCAGAAATTTGATTTCTTTTGTGGTTTGTCCTGCTCACATCAGGACCTGCAGCCCTGTGGAGCCTGGCTTTGCTCAGACACTGAGGTCATGATGAGTTTTAACCTGTTTTAAAATGTAGAGGCCCCGGAGTGTAACGTCCCATGCAGTTGTGATTGGGATTCGTGCTGCCTGCCCTGACAATATTGTGGCCTGTGTTATTTCAGTTGAATTCTTGCACTTGGCTTTTTTTTTCCTGAAGGCTGTGGCGGGGCAGTCGGGGCCAGCAGAAACTCCAGGACAAAAAGGCTCCATTTCTGCTCCTCTTGTGGAGGAGGATTGAGACATGAAAACCAAGTGGAACCTCCAGGAAAAAACAGAACTATGACGGAAAGCTTTAAAAACAACCCATGCGATTTTGCACAATTGCTTCTCTTCAGCAATTCCCTGTGAATTTGGGGAAGGGGGGGTTCCTGCTGCTCACGGTTCAGGCACAGCAACAGTGTAAATTGCAAATTGAAGTGCCAAAACCAGTCTGGCCTGTGCAGGTCACTGGAGTAGACACAGCTCTTGCCCGACAGCATTTGTAATCTAAAACCCCGGTGCTGTTCCCTCTGGAGGTAATGACAAAACTCCATGTGACTGCAAACGGAACAGGATTAGACCCTAACTAAATAAAACTAGCTTTTTTTTTTTTTTTTAAGTCACCAGATACTCCTTCCCTACGACAAATTCAAACAGCTTTTGTTCAGGAGTCCAAGAACACAGTTTAGTCTGGAGGGAAAAAAAAAAAAAGCAGCACAACTTCTTTCCTCGCTTTCAAGCAGGTTTGGAAAGACAAGATTTGAAAGAGAATTCCCATCTGTTATTGGAGCATTTAATCATTCTCTAAAAGCCAGCACAGTTTTATTTTCTCTGGGGAGCGAGCAGCATTAGCTGAGGCATAAAGCAAACTCCACCAAGTGTAGAAAAAAGTCACCCTGATGTCCTGTTTGACAAACTGACCTGCGGGTCACAACCTGAGTTTATTGATCCGTGGGGCCTTGTCTGGGTGCCGGGCATGTTTTCTGGACTTTGGTTTCAGCTGCATTCCTCACTTCTCAAAGAGGGGGTGTGGATTTCTGCTAGGAGTAACCACTGGGAAGGAAGTAATGTTCATTAAGTGTGCAGGCAGTGCAGGACGAAGCATGCTCAGTGCAAAAAGCTTCGCTCCCGTGCCTGTCAAGCCCGAGGTTTGAACCCGTTCCAGAATGCCGGATTTACTTTTCAGGAAGAAACAGTACCTGGCTGGGCTGCTTTTTCCCCTTCCCTCCTCCTCAGAGGAGTGCAAACAATGTTCTTTTGATGCTTTCCTGCCAGTGGGAATCTCGCCCTGGAGAAGGAGACAAAACTTTGCTACCTGTGAAACGAAGACTGCTTAGGTCAGTACGAGGGGGCGCAGAGGAACTTTGTGAGCAGCTTTTGTGACTTTTGAACTCCCCTGTTTTCTGCTCTCCTCTATCCCTTCCCATCTTGAGCAGAGCTGAACTTTTTTTTGGGGGAAAAAATAAAAGAAAAAAGTTCAGCAGTTCTCTGCTTGTTCATTCTTTCTGCTGAAGGTAAACTTGGTTTAAGTGAGAACAGCCTGAATTTGCTGGGAGCTGAGCTTAACTTTAGCAAAGTCGAGTTGCTGATAGAACAGAGATTTGTTTTCTTTGCTTTTTCTTCTCTTTCTTCTTTTTCTTATAAATGCAATCCTGGGTTTCCAGCGTGTGCTTTAAAAGCCTGTTCCCCCCTTTCTCTCCCCGCCCTCTGCCTTAGAGCTGAAAATGAGACTCGTTCTTGAATAATAAACTCTGTGTTATCAAGCAAATCTTGTGGCTTGTTCATGTGATTGTTCCCAGTCCCAGCATCGATGTTTTTTGACTTTTAATACATTTTCCAGTTCTTTCTGGAAAAGGAATTGCAAAACTCTTAGCAGAGAGGTGAGAGAAAGCAATTTTAGTTGATAACCAGATTTTACTCGGTGGCTGAATTTTTAAGCTTTTCCATTTTTAAGTGCTCTCTGCTTTTGGCTTTTAAGAGCATATTTAGAACTCCTGTCTCTCGAGGATTCAAAATATTCCCAGCCTTAGAATGGGAAAAGAGAAATTTTCTTCTTTTTGTGAGACTTTGTGCTGCCTAATGGAGATTTTTCTGAACATAGGCCAAATGGCTAAGAAACAAAATGACCACTGAATAAGAAGTGAAATGGACTTAAATAATTAGAAACTGCCTGCAGTTAATGATTTTTTGAAGTGGGTCAGAAAGATTTGGCAGCTTCTGATGTTCAATTTTGTCCTCAGATATTCTTGGGGATAGTTATGTGGCTTATCAAAAGTTGGTTTTTAAGTTTGTGTGTTTGAGAAGCATGCACAGACTCGGATATTTGAGTTTTAGAAACTGCAGAGATGACTTAAACACATGAAAATGTGAAAATATTGTGTTTAAAAGCTATATATTTATTATTTTGCTGTTCTGAACTGGGAGTTATCCCATGCAGAGGATCTCAGCAGCAAAGAAAGGGACAGCAGGTATGATGAGTAACTCCTGGCTGGACGATTAGGAGTGGAAAATATCTTTGCAAACTCCAGGAGTTTTGCTAAAAAAAAAATCTCTGCACAATCCCCGGCGTGCAGAGGGGGAGAGGAGAGTGGATTTTGCTGGATCCGGGGGGATTCCCACTGGAATTACCTGGGAGCAGCCAAGCCAGGCCAGGCCAGGCAGGAGGAATCTGCAAATTCCCTGAGCTGGAGCTCTCTGATCTTTCCCCACGCTCACCCCTCGAGATCCACGGGAGTTTTTGATGAGGGAAAGCTGGGGAAATGTCTTTGCCTTTTGATTTGGGGGCCTGCTGGTGCTGCAGATGGGCACGGTGTGGCCAGGGGCTCTCTCCCCCCTCCGTGCATTCCAGCCTCCATTTCCTGGGAAATGGGGAGGGTCCTCTCCAGGCCCTTTGCATATTTATGGGGAAAAAAAAACGCCTTGTGCTCTGAGGGATGAGTAAAGCCAGGCTGCAAAGCTGCACATCCTCGTCTGAGTTTTGAGCACGGGCTTTTGGTGCCTGAGATTTATCCCAGATCCAGTGGGAAGGCAAAGCTTTGTCCTCGTCCAGGCACAAACAACGTGGCCTCCCCCATTGTTCCTTTGAAAGTGTCCAAGTTGCACAAATCCAGCTTGGAATTAACTTAATTCATCTGTAAAACTATAATTCAGGATGGGAAACATTTGGGTGTTGAGAGTTTGCAATTTGTAGGCTTGCAAAGTTAGAAGTAGAAAACTCTTGGTTCATGCAAGGCAGACTTTCACCTGTGATGTGGAAATTCAGGTCCCCCATTGTTCCTTTGCAGGTATCCAAGTTGCACAAATCCAGCTTGGAATTAACTTAATTCATCTGTAAAATTGCAATTCAGGATAGGAAATATTTGGGTGTTGAAATTTTGCAATTTATATGTTTACAAAAGTTAGAAGTAGAAAAAACTCTTGATTCCTGAAGGGCAGACTTTCACCTGAGATGTGGAATATTCAGATCCTCCATTGTTCCTTTGCAGGTATCCAAATTGCACAAATGCAGCTTTGTAGAAACCCATTTCATGTGAAAAATTATAATTCAGGACAGGAAATTTTTTAGTATTATTTAGTTTCCCTTCCTAGTGTTGAAATTTTGCAATTTCTGTGTTTGCAAAAGTTAGAAGTAGAAAAAACTCTTGATTCCTGAAGGGCAGACTTTCACCTGTGATGTGGAATATTCAGATCCTCCATTGTTCCTTTGCAGGTATCCAAGTGCACAAATCCAGCCTGGAATAAACTTAATTCATCTGTAAAACTATAATTCAGGATAGGAAATATTTGGGTGTTGAAATTTTGCAATTTATATGTTTACAAAAGTTAGAAGTAGAAAAAACTCTTGATTCCTGAAGGGCAGACTTTCACCTGTGATGTGGAAATTCAGATCCTCCATTGTTCCTTTGAAGGTATCCAAGTTGCACAAATCCAGCTTGGTATAAACTTAATTCATGTACAAAACTTTCACTCAGGACAGGAAATATTTGGGATTATTTAAATTCCCTCCCTAGGGTTGAGATTTTGCAATTTGTAGGCTTGCAAAAGCTGGAAGTAGAAAAAAAACTCTTGGTTCATGGAGGGCAGACTTTCACCTGTGATGTGGAATGCTCAGGTCCCCCATTTCTCCTTTACAGGTATCCAAATTGCACAATCCAGCTTTGTAGAAACCCATTTCATGTGAAAAATTACAATTCAGGACAGGAAATATTTGGGGATTAATTAATTTTCCTTCCTAGGATTTTGCAATTTGTAGGCTTGCAAAAGCTGGAAGTGGAAATCAGCTCTTGGTCCATGGAGCCAAGGCTTTCACCTGTGATGTGGAATATTCAGGTCCATTAAATGAGGATCAGCCAGGTTTTGGCCAATAATCCATTCAGTCTCCTGCCTTTCTTTGTTTTCATCCTTAAATACAGATATTTTCCTTCCTCCTCCCACCCAGGTATTCCCAAGGCAAGTCTGCTCCTGTTCGCTGGTTGCATTTAAATCCTTCTTTATTTCTGAACCAAGGGAGGGGAATTCCACAATTCCTGGAAAGGCCCAGGTCTTTCTAAGGTTTCTTTTATCTTTTCTAAGCTTTCATTTACCTCCAGAGCGGAGCAAACCGTTGCAAATGTGCTTAACCTCATTTTCCGTCTCCCATTTTTATGCTGAATCCTGGATTTTTTGAACTATTTAAATAGGGAAAAAATGTTAATGTGTCTCTCTGAAGTTCCATGTATGGTTTTGCTGTTTGAAATGGAGATGTCTCCATCTGAATCCAGCCACAATCAAGAGGCAGAGGTGAAATTTGAAATTTGGGTGGAGGCAGCAGGGGGAGAGGAACGGGCTGGATCTCATCCCCTCGAGCTGTGGGGTTGCTCCTGCCTTGGGATGAGCAGAGCAGGAATCTGGTGCTCCTGGAATTCTGGAGCACTTCAGGCACCTCCCAGTGCTCACAAATCCTTTTTTTGTTTGTTTGTTTTTGAAGGTGGGGATTTCTCAGAGCATTTTGAGGATCAGGATGTCAAGATCCATCCTGGGTAGATCCCTTGGGAAGAGAGGCAGCTGGGATGAGGGAAACTGCCCCACATGGGGGTTTTTTGTTGGATCATCCCTGACCTACATCCGAAATGGGATTTAGGAGTGTTCACACTCCTCAGTGTGACCTGGGCAGGCAAAGGACCCTGTGGAGATGTTCTCCAGAGAACAGGACTCTCCACCTGGGCAGCACAGGGAAGTGGAAAACAAGGAATGGTTTATTTTCGAGGATGAAGACACGGAATCTCTTTGGAGGAGGCATTAAAAACAGTATATTTTTTTTTCATGTCTACTGCAGAAGTGCAAGGGGAAAACTGCAAATGGTGCCTCAGGCAGTGTTTGAGGGATCTCAGGCAGAAATGTGCATTATCATCACCCTCTCGTCCTTGAGAAGAGCCAAGAACAGCGGGGCAGGTCACTGGAGCCTTTTCTGTCAGGTGTTTGCCCAGGACCATGTGCCTCAAATCACCCCTGGGAACATCCAGAATGTGATTCTGTCCCCACCTTCCCTGTCCCCAGGCTGAGCATGTGGAATTCGCTGCAGGGAATGAGCCATGGAGGAGTTGGAAACCTCTTTACAAGTTCATAAGAAACCCTTTTCCCTCCAGGTGTTGAATTTACCCCGGTTTTTCCTGAAAGGCAGAGAGGTGTTGCTGAATCATTTGGGACTGTGAGCAAAAGACAATTCCTGGTGTTCATGGTGAATCCCTCTCTTTATTTTTGCAGGTAGCAGTGGAAATGAAAGCAATTCCATTTCCCACACAGGCTCCACAAATGTAAGTACTAATACAATTTATTTTATAGGTGGAAATGCTAGTCCAACAATCAAAGCACAAGACACGTGTTAATGTTGTGTGGGGTTTTCTAAAAAGCAAACAAACTAGGAAGTCGGGGGAAAGTTATTTATTTGACATTTTCCTGCTGGCTTTGCAGAAAATCAGGGTTCATTTGGATTTAGATCCAGCTGCATTTGGGCCAAGGCTGTCTCTGGAGAAGTCTGGGAGGGACAGGAGAGGAGAAAAAGCTTTTAGCTCCGTCTGTTGAGAAACCTCCTGGGTAGCAATTTCAGAAACTCCTGCGGGACTGAAAAGTTGAACTCCTATTTTTAGAAGTACTGTGGAAGCTTAAATCAGGCTTTAAAGCTTTTAGGAACCTGGGAAGGCAGGTGGGAACCCCGTGGGATCTGAGAAGTGTCTGAACAGGTTCTGAGCCTCGCTCCCAGAGTTAATACTTAACTCACCATGGGGACATTAGCAAAACCCACTTGACTCCTGCATCAATCTTCCCATATCCAAATCCTTATAAATCTTCTATCTCCCAGTTTCACAGGAACTGGCACTCAGAAATTCCGAAGCCTGAGTTTGAGGCTCTCCATGATTTTGGGTGTGTTGTGCACTGTTTTCAAATCGCAAATTAAAATAATCAATGCAAACGCATATTTCAGTGTCTGCTGGTGCCTCGTTTCGGAGTTCACCAAAGTTCAGGGGAGTTTGTTTTTTGTTTGGGAGGCTGGAGAGTGCTGCAAAATTTAAGCTGAAGCTCAGTGCAGGTTCTGCTCTCTGCAAAAAAAAGTTTTCAGACCTGCAACCTGGGCCGGAGTTCAGCATGTGAACCCCCTTCCCCGGGTAGTGGTGCAAAGAAATGGGACTTTCTGCATCGAGATGCAAATTCTCCATAGAAATGGGGCTTTTCTGAGCTGCTCTCGGGGTTCAGGTGGTTGAAAAAACGAGCTTTGTGTTCTCCGGGCAGCAGGGACCGGGGTTTCTCCAGAGTGCCTTTGTGTGGGGATGTGTAAAGCCCTCAAAGCGTCATTCTTTCTGCTTCAGCTGGTAGAGACTCCCATCTTCTCTATTGATTTTAGCCAGAGTTCTGCCTGCCCTTGAAGGTGTGACCTGTACCTCGGGCTAATTTATTTCTGTCATGGCCGCAGCGTGTTTTAGAGGGCAGCAGGGGTAGGAGGGAGAACAATGAATTCAACGTGGAATATAAATCCCAGGCCTGTAGCCCTCAGACATTCCAGCACAGGGCCCATTCCCCCGCTTCGCATTCTGCAATTTAAAAAGGGGAAAGGAAAAAAAAAAGCAAAAAAAAAAGCAAAAAAAAAAAAAAAGCAGGCATTTGTATAACTAATCAGGTGAGCCATTGTGGGTAATCCCTTTGGTCACACACGCTGGCATGGATATTAAAATTTGCTGGGCTTCTAAACCACTTACAATGACATCTTAGTTTGTGAACCTGAATGAAAAGGCCTCACCTTGATGGCCTAGGAGTGTTTTTGGAGCTGAGCACTGGAAATTTGTCTTGTGGATGTGCAAACGTTTTGGTTTGGTGCTGAAAACTTGTTTTGGTGGGCAGGGAGACGCATTATTCTTAATTTAATTTTATATTGTATCACATTTACTTTCCTGTTCAGCTTTTATAGGTTTAAATACAAATTTTAAATGAGGTTTAAACTCCACCAGCACCTGGCCCCTCTCGTTTTTCTCTGTGGGGCTCAGTGGGGTTTGCTCTCCTGCCCTCCTTGCCCTGCAGCCTTTGCCTCCTGCCCCACACAGCTCATTTCTGGCTGGATTTCTCCAGGGAAAAACTTGTTTCTCCCGAGTTTCCTTGGGGGAAAGCTGAGCATCCTGAGCTGCCCTGGCTGGAGGAAAGCTCTGCTGGAAGTCGTGGTTGGGCTGCCCCGTGTGCTCGGGGTGCAGGAAGCACTGGGACGGCCACAGGGATTTCCATCCTCCCTCCTCCCACCTGCTCCTGGAGGTTTTGGGTCAAATCAGCGAATCCTGGATGATTCCCAGGGGATGATTTCCTGCAGTTCAGCCTGCTCGGCTCAGGGTTCTGCAGCGCAGGAGGGGCTTCACCAAAACACGAGCTGGCATCGTTCCAATTTAGCGCCTTCTTCCCTGGGAATTCAGGGCTCCTCCTGAGGCAGGAGCCTGGGCTTCCTGCTGGGGGTCAGGATTCAGAGGAATGCAGAGCACTCTGGAGCTGGGTATGTTTCATTTCCAGGTGATTTCCTGAGAACTGCTGCCACAGAAAGCGCTAAATTAGCCTGGCACAGCTGAATTTAGTGAAACTTCAACCACGCTGGCCCCAGTTCAAAGTTTGTAGTTAAATCTGGTCATTTCTGGGTTCTAATGTCCCACAGCCAGAAAGGTTTGGTTTTCTTACCGCAAAGATTTTGGGCAGAAATATTTTGTAGAGGGGGGAAAAAGCAGACGAGGAGGTGGCAACTCAGAAATGTGAATTAAAAGAAGGTTTAGGATTTAAGGAAGGGGCATGGGGATACAATAAGAAATTAAATGCTATCTTTTTTCCTCAAATACTGGCGATCTCTGCCAATACATTGATTATTCCCAGGGAACAAAGCAGCCAGGGCTGGGGGTTCCAGCTGCAGCCTGCTGGTATCTTGGCATCTCTGTGTTTATGGGTCTGACCCTTTTTACTTGGCCCCCAACAGCAATAAAGTCAGGCAAGATCCGGCCTTTTCAGAGCATTGCCACCCTCCTAAAACAGAGGGAGGCAGGGAATGAGAGGCACTTCCAGCCCTGAAAATACCCCGGGTGCTTCTGTGAATGATTTCCTTTCCAAGGAAAACCTGGAAGAAAGAGGGAGAAATATTAATCCTTAACTGAGCCCAGGGCCTGGGGTTCAACGCCTCTCTGAAACACTCAGACTCCAGTTCTGGCTAAAACCCACCCCATGTGTTTTGGGCTTTTTATTTTTTTTGGGGAGCATTTCACTGGAGAAAAGTTGCCCAGAATGTAATTTCCCAGATTTTTCCTCGAGGAATATTTTTAGTTGAAGTGGGAAGACAACGGGCAGTTGATAAGTTGGAGTGGAAGCTGAAGTTCTCAGGGTTTCTCCCTCTCTTGTGCCACCTCTACCAAAATGCTTTTGTGCTTTGCTTATGAATTGATGTTTGGTGATTTTTGTGATTGCCTCCCTGAAATCCAGGTTTTGGCAGAGGTTTCAGCTCCAGCTGTGGGACAGGGTGAAACTTTGTGCTCTTGGCTCCTTCTGAGACTCACTTTCATCTCCACATCATTCCTTTCCTTTAATTGATATTTTCTCTCTGCATCCACTGGGCAGCTTTGGAAATTCAGAAAGGAAAAAAAACAGAATAATTAAAATTCTTGACACCCTCACTGGAGTCCAAATCCCTCCCGAGGAGCTGCTGTGCAGGGGAATTCTCCTCCTTTAGAAGACACGAATCCAATTCACGTTTCCTTGCTGTTCTGGAGGTTTGGGGATTTTTTTCCCTCCTTTCCTGGGTGTTCTAGAAAAGTGTTTGAGTGCTCAGATTAACCCCAGAGGCAGCTGGGAGGGGAGAAACAGTCCCAGGGCTGATGGCAGGAGCAGGGAGCACATCAAAACCCTCTGGGTAAGACGTCTAAGGTGTAGTGGGGGATTTTTAAGACTGAAAAGCATCCCAGTAACACAGCTGAGATATTCATTAATAAAAATCTTATAAACTAAAAACATCACTCTCTTTTTTTTTTTTTTTTGTAGTGAAACGAAGGGAAAAAATACCCAAAGCTGGGTCTGAGAGGGATGGTTGCAAAATAATTTAATAGCTGAGGTGGCCTCTCATGTGCTCCCCAGATGTGCAAATGTCCCAAATGTCTGTTCTGAGAGGCTGATTATGGAATACATGCATTTAGAGCTGGCAGCAAAGGCAGCATCGATTTCTTTCTGCAGTACTGTGGCTGTTGCTGTGTTGGAGATAATTAAACATCAGAGCTGAGCTGGAAAAGGAGCGTTATTGCACCTCCGTGTGTAAAGAACTGTGGGATTGTCTGCACTGGGGCGGGCAGAAGTTAATTTTTGTGAAAGTGGTGATGCACAGATAAAGTGCATTAAAGTGCACCGAGCCCCTTTGTGGCTGCTCTTGTCCTTGGTGGAAGTGATTTCGTGTAAACTTGATTTGGTTCCAAACTCAATTTAGTGAAAGCAAATTCAAGCCACTCTGATTGTGAAGTGTGAAATCTAAGCAGGGTTTCAAGCAGTGCTCAACGAACTCACCTCAAAAATTAATATACCTGGATTATCTTGAGTGCTCTGCTGCAGATGCTCAAAGTCCACTTTTGATTTTATCATCCACTCCTTGCAGTATTTGAGGGTTTTTTTGCCTTTCAGACTCCAAGATAATGTGCTAATTTCAGCTTTCACAAGAAAAAAAAAGGTGTTTCAGAGAACATCTTAGAGAATATGAACCCCAAAGGTGTCAATATCTGAATTCAGGTAATTTTAGGCTGATTTCAAAGGTGTTCTTGCTTTTGCAAGTTCAGATTTGTAAACGCTGGGGTTTATTCTGTGCCCTGGAGGGAGTGATGCAATTTCAGTTGGTGTCATAACTGGGAATCCGATTTCTGTGAAGTTGAGCTGAGGGTTTAGCACTGGATTATCCCAAACAAGGAGGGGAAGGAGCTTGGCTGAGGGATATCCATGGCTGGGAGGAAAGAAAATCCACGGAATCACAGCATGGGTGGGGAGGGACCTTAAAGCTCCTCCAGAGCCGTGACAGGGACACCTTAAACTGTCTCAGGTGCTCCAAACCCTGCCCAGCCTGAACTTGGACACTTCAGGGATCCAGGGGCAGCCCCAGCTGCTCTGGGAATTCCATCCCAGCCCCTCCCCACCCTCACAGGAACAATTCCTTCCCAAATCCCATCCAGCCCTGCCCTGTGGCAGTGGGATCCATTCCCTGTGTCCTGTCCCTCCGTCCCTTGTCCCCAGTCTCTTTCCAGCACATCTGGAGGCTCCCAGGACTGGCTGCAATTAAACCCCAGAAATGTGCAAACCCCTCTGATGGACACCTAAAAT
This sequence comes from Bombycilla garrulus, assembly GCA_013400315.1. Taxonomy (NCBI): domain Eukaryota; kingdom Metazoa; phylum Chordata; class Aves; order Passeriformes; family Bombycillidae; genus Bombycilla; species Bombycilla garrulus. Next base: position 200,077 of record VXBU01006175.1, read on the forward strand.
TCTGCTGTTCCTCTCTTTAGGAGTGGAGGCACTTCCCAAACCTGTGAATGATAATTTTACAGAGATTGGGACCGGGAACAGCAGGAGCCCAGTGGGTTTTGTTTCCCCTCGTGCTGCTGCAATTTTGGGGGGCAGGTGATTTAAGAGCTCTGCGTGTCTCAGTTTCCTCACCTGTCAGTGGGGGAATTACTTCACAGGGGACTGGAAATATCATTATAATGATCCTTGGAGTGTGCTTTCAAATGCTGGGAAGGAGAGTGGGAGCGTTCACATGTACCAGAGGAAAGGGAAAAAAGTAGGTTAGGCCTGTCTGAGCTTGTCATGCTTCTCCTGTGTCAGCAAACTCGGGGAGACAAGAGAAAGGAGAGGAAGAGAGATCAAAGGAATACATTAAATTAAAAAGTAAACAGGCAAAGTTAAACTTAAAGCAGCAAGGAGGGAGCTGCACGGGGCCTGTGCTTGGCTGCTCTCGTCTGGATTTTCCGGCCTGGGCCGGGATCTTGGTCAACAGTAAAAATCCCAAGGAAATCTCTGTGTGGGCAGAGGGCTGTGCAGGAAATTTGGAGGGGTTTTCCCCTGGTGATGGAGAAAGCAGGGAGGTGGCGGAGCTGAGATGCTCAGAGTGGCAGTCCCCACGTTTTTGTGACACGTTTTTGTGACACGTTTTTGTGATGGCAGCAAAGGAAAACGCTGTCACACCTGCGCCTTGCCCTGGGCCTGGTCACTGGCAGGGGGGAGAGGCAAAACTGTTTATAAATGTGGTTTTGCTGTCCTCCCAACTCTTGGCAAACTGGGTTTTAGGGACTTCCTGAAGGCCAGGCTGCACCTGGAGCAGCTGAGCTGAGCTTTAATGTTGAATTTGAGCTGATCTCAGTGTCCAAGGCCGTGCTGGACAGCCTGGCCTCGTGGAAAATGTCCCTGCCCAAGGCGTGAGCTGAGCTTTAGGTCCTTTCCAACCCGAACCACGCCAGGATTCTGTGAGCACACAGAGTTCTGAGCTGTGCTTATGTTCTATTCACTTTAATCTGTTCTGTCTGTTCGTGAAATAGGCCAAGGAAGCTTTAAATGCAGATCTATACGGTAAATTTTCCATATAAAGTAGACGGAGGAGAACAAAAAGCACATGGGGGAAAATTCCTGACAGCCAATATGTGGAAGGTTAGTTATATTTTTACAGAATGATAGGTCAAACACTAGGCTGCCAAAAGCAATCATACCAGTTGTAATCTTCTTGAACTGTATCCAGTCAGAAAAGATGAAAAATTGTTTTGCTGCCTTTGAAGAATAGAAATATCTTTTCCCATTCCCACCCTGACCTGTTTTACTGTAAGAGACTCTGGATCCACTCAGCTAAATCATCATAAGCAGAGTGTGATGGAAACAAATTGCACCATCAAGCTGCTCCTAAAACTCTGCTTTTTGCACCTTCAGCAGCTGGGAAGTTTTTTTGTTTGTTTTATTTTTATTTTTTTTTAAAAAGTGCCTCGATTTGCATGCTGAGCCTCCTCCAGCTGCCTTATCTGTGGCAAAGCTGGGCCACTTGCAGGCCAGCTTTGTGTGGTATAATCTTATTTTTGCACATGTGAGTCATGGCAAGTGCAGCCTTCCTTCTGGGGAACCACCGCTCACCACGAGTTTCCTCCAAGGGGCTGCAAGGGGAGTGAGTTTTTAAACGGACTCAAGGTAAATAAGAGTGGTGGGATGGTGTAGAAAACTCCTGGAAAACCCAAAAGGGGAAGATTCCGCAGGCAGCTGAACTGGTGACACACCTTTGTTGAGGGGACACAGCTCAAAATCAGGTGAAGCAACCACAGGGAGTGGCGGCTGCTTGAATTTGATTTCTAGAGAAACCCTTTAGAGTTTTTCTCCCAAATTTGTCCTAAACCAAAACAAATACATTAAAAAAAACCCAAAGAAACCCTAAAAGGGGAAAATTCCTCAGCCAGATGAACGGGTGACACAAATCAGGTGAAGCAACCACAGGGAGTGGCGGCTGCTTGAATTTGATTTCTAGAGAAACCCTTTAGAGTTTTTCTCCCAAATTTGTCCTAAACCAAAACAAATACATTAAAAAAAACCCCACAACAAAAAAAACCCCAAAGACCTAAAAGGGGAATATTCCCCAGCCAGATGAACAGGTGACACAAATCAGGTGTTCATCAAAATCAGGTGAAGCAATCACAGGCATGTGGAGGCTGCTTGAATTTGATTTCTAGANCACACCTGTGCTGAGGTAACACAAATCAGGTGTTCACCAAAATCAGGTGAAGCAATCATGGGGATGTGGAGGCTGCTAGAATTTGATTTCTAGAGAAATCCTTTAGAGTTTTTCTCCCAAATTTGCCTTAAACCAAAAAAAAATACATAAAAAACCCCCCAAAAACAAAACAAAACAAAAAAACCCCAAAAAAATAAAAAAAAACAAAAGGGGAAGATTCCCCAGCCAGCTGAATGTGACACACCTGTGCTGAGGTAACACAAATCAGGTGTTCATCAAAATCAGGTGAAGCAATCATGGGGATGTGGAGGGCAGGGCTTGAGGCACTCACACCTGAAAGAAATGAGGAGCAGAGAATTTTGTTTTGTGAGCTGCAAAATCCCTGCAGCAGGAGCTCCAGCCTGCTGTGTCACTGGAATGGGGCATGGAAAGGTAGGGAACTCGCTGTCTTTGGGTTTTAATTAAAATTAAGTGTGGAGTAGCAAAACCATCTCATGTTTCAGCAGATTTGTGCTGTGGTGGGGCTGAGTGGCTGGGAAAGTTTGTGGAGATGTAGTGATGAAGGAATGGCAGCTTCTTCATCTTTCATACCTTGCAAAAAGAAATTATTTTATTAAAAAAACTGATATTTTGGGCTGAATGTCTGCAAAAGTGTGTAGAGATGTAGTCATGAACGGCAGCTTCTTCATCTTTCAAACCTTGCAAAAAGAGGTTATTTTATAAAAAAAAACCAAAACAACTTTTTGGGCTGAGTATCTGGGAAAGTCTGTGGAGAAGTAATGATGAAGGAATGGCAGTTTCTTCATCTTTCAAACCTCGCAAAAAGAAATTATTTTATTAAAAAACTGATATTTTGGGCTGAATGTCTGCAAAAGTGTGTAGAGATGTAGTCATGAATGGCAGCTTCTTCATCTTTTGAACCTTGCAAAAAGAGGTTATTTTATAAAAAAAAACCAAAACAACTTTTTGGGCTGAGTATCTGGGAAAGTCTGTGGAGATGTAATGATGACGGAATAGCAGCTTCTTTGTCTTTCAAACCTTGCAAAAAGAAATTATTTTATTAAAAACACTGACTTTTTGGGCTGAATGTCTGCAAAAGTGTGTAGAGATGTAGTCATGAATGGCAGCTTCTTCATCTTTCATACCTTGCAAAAAGAGGTTATTTTATAAAAAAAAAAAACCAAAACAACTTTTTGGGCTGAGTATCTGGGAAAGTCTGTGGAGATGTAATGATGAAGGAATGGCAGCTTCTTCATTCAAAAATCTTGTGCTGCTGCTGTAATGCAGTTTTTGATGGGAAAAAAAATGGTTTTAATTGCTGCCTGTGTGGAGAATAAATTGCAATATTCTGGTTCACAGAGTAACCCAGAACCAAGTTAGGGCTCCTCAGCAGGGTGAGCAGGTTTCAGGTGAGGTTTGTAACTCCTGCTTTGAGATTTAATGCAAATCTGAGTTATACCAGAGAAGAATATTTATCTTTTAATACAGAGCTGCACGTGGCAAGTGAAATTCTACTGCGGAAAAAAATTGGGGTTTTGAGGCACTCTCCAAACCCCTTCACCTTTTGATGCTCTTCCTCAGAGTGAGCTCAGCTGGTTGATTTAGTGATGCCATAAAATAGGAGCCATCTCTGGTATTTACAGACTTGTTTTCATGGTTCCCTGATGGTGCTTCAGTCTCCTTACCCCTCGTGCCACCTTCTGAGAGTGTCAGCCCATCACCACTTGAACAAACCTGGTTCTTGCTGCTCTTTAAATCCCATTTTTTGCCTCTTTTTTGTGCAAACCCAACAGCAGCCACTTTCTTTTTTTCCAGTAGTCCCTAAGCAGTGAGGAAGGCTGGCCAGTGGCCAATTCATTTAAACCTCTGGAGTAATAGTTTGCTCTCTAATGAATAGTCTGGCGTTAAATCTCTCCATTCAAGGGTGGTGGCACTCCTGAAGTTGACAGGTACTTATGAGACACCGAGGAAAGGTCATTTGTTGGGTGTTGCTTTCATTGATCTGTCCAGAAAACCTCCTGGTCGTTCCTCTGTGCTCCTTGAAGGCAAAAAAGCAGGCAGAAAATTCATTCATTTTCTCACGTTTGCTTCAGAAGTCACAAACAACAATTTAAAGGCGTTTAAATGTCACAGAATTCAGCCTCACAGTTGGCATCACCTTCTTGTGAGCAGGGAAACTGAGGCACGGAGCGGGATTATTTTCCATGGACATCAGGTGTGAATGCTGGGCTGGAATTCGGGAGCTCTAGCTCACAGAGCTGCAGGAACACCACTCGGGAGATTTATTGCTCATTTCATCCTTCTTCCCCTTTCCCATAAATCAAATGCTACCATTTTCTTCCTGGAGTTGGAGCTTAATGAACCTCAGAGCAACCTGAGGGAGCAGCACAAAAACCTGGCTGTGCCAAAGCCCTGGTCCATTTACAAATGAGAACCCAGAGCATTGGTACAGTTATTTTTACTGAAATTTGAGTTTACTTTCCACAGGAGTTGCCAGAACCGTATTTCAAGGCCTGGCCTCTTCATGCCCAGAAAATAAAGTGACTTTGATGTGTCTTAAACCAGGCTGGGAGTGGATCCTACCTGGATTTGTGACTGGACTCCACGGGTTTTTCCAACATGAATGGTTCTCTGCTGTTATCTGCTTGCAGTGGACAAGAATGGGCTCAAATCTCACCCTTTTGGAGCTCATTTTGAACTTTTCTGTGGAAAATTGTAGTGTTTGGAGGAGATGAACATGATCAGTGTTTGTGCAGGACTCTCAGCTGTGGGAACTTTGTGGATGTGGAGCTCCACTCACGAGTCACTGGAATTCCTCTTGAAAAGCAGAATTTGTGCAGGGAGAGGGCAGTGAAATGTTAAAAATTAGGCCCTTCAGAATGAATATGAATGGAAAATCTTTTATCAGAACAGGTCTCTTGCTCTAATTCTGAACCTTTCTGTGGAAAATTGTAGTGTTTGGAGGAGATGAACATGATCAGTGTTTGTGCAGGACTCTCAGCTGTGGGAGCCTTGTGGATGTGGAGCTCCACTCACGAGTCACTGGAATTCTTGAAAAACTGAATTTGTGTGAGGAGAGGGTGGTGAATTGTTCAAAATTAGGCCCTTCAGAATCAAAGATGAATAAAAAATCCTTTATCAGAACAGGTCACCATAGCAGAGAGATCTGTGGATCTTGGGAGAGGACGTTGGTACAGAAAACAGGAGAATTGGGGTAGGAAAAGGGAGAAAAAAGGATTTTGGTGTTGTGGGGTGAAAGCTGAAGTCAGAGGGAGGAGGAAGCTGCTCCTGTAGGGTGTGAGGAGCTGCAGGTGAGGCTGGGAAGGCTGAACCCCAAGGGTGAGGCAGGAGAAAGCTGCTGGAGCTGTGGGCAGAGCAGGGCCTGGCAGGAACGGGACATTTCCCTCTGCTGAGAGCAGCCTGAGGTGAGGAGTTCCCAGCCCTGGGAGGTTGTTCAGTGCCTGAATTCCTGGCCCCAGCACGTGGTGAAGGGAGGAATGAAGTCAAGCATGGGCTCCCACCATTGATATTTAATTATTTCACCCTGATATTTAATATTTCAGCCTTTAAAAGTGGAGAGAACTGTGCAGGAGCATCTCTTAAAGAGGAAGGAGCACAGTCCCCAGTGATGGACTCTGTGCATCCTCCATGATTTCTGCTCAGAATGATCCCACCAAATAAAATAAAAATAATAAATCAGGATTGATGCTTCCCTGTTGATTTTCAAGCCCTAATTATTTCTCCTCTCCACTTTTTGCTTGGTTTTGTGGCAGTCAGGGATGGCAGAGTGTGATCAGAAGCAAAACAATGCCCGGTTTGGGTTTTCCTGTAGCAGTTTTACTTCCTAGAGAACCAAACCTTCTGTGTTATCCCTGTGTGCTGGAGGGGAGTGGAGGGCTGGGGAGAGGCGGTCACCCATCCACTTGGCCCCGTAGCCAAAAATTAAAGCAAGGTCTGCTCTCCATGGAGAGGATTTGGTGAGACTGGAGCACCGTGTTTTCTCCAGGATGGAAAATCTGCTGCAGGAATTGGCCGTTTTGCCCATCAGAAAATGAAGGTTATTTGGTAAAGAAACAAAGCCTTGGTGCAAAGGTGACTGGAGTCACTGGAATTCTTTCCATGGGAGCAAATCTTTATTTAACAGTGGTTGGTAGCAGGCAGGATAACACCCCAGGAACTAAATGCAATAAACGCTCCTCACTCAGAGCATGGTCAGCTGTTGGATTCCCACATGGAAAACGGTCCCTGCTGGTGATGAAGAGGTGTAAGACTCCCATTTTTAAACTCTGTGATCTCTGTGTATCCCTGAATTCTTTCATGAGGCCAACTGACTTCTGTTTGGAGGAGGAGGGGGCAAGAAAAAAAAAAAATTAGAAAATGGAGGTAAATTGCAGCCACAAAAAGTGAAAGAGGGAGGAAGCAGAAGGTATTTACTTCTCACCTGCTACAAATTACCCTGCAGCAGAAAGCAGGGAGGAGGAGGAGTGGGATGGTGCAGGAACAAAAGGCTTTTCTGCCTGAGAATGCAGCAAGGTGGGAGCTCTGCGTTTCTCAGGAGTTTGGTTTCAGCAGCCAGGCACATCTTTGGGAAGGGCTGGCACAGGGCTCGGGGGGCTCCTTTCGCTCCCTAATGACACTCAGGTTTTGTCCCCGGGCCGGGCAGCGTTTTGCTTGCAGGCTAAAGTTACAGTCGGAGCAGAACTCGTTCCACATTGGCGTTTGATCCTGGGAGAAGGGGGAAAATCTGCCCAATGCGGTTCTCATTAGCCAAAAAAGCTGTAACATGCTGGAGTCATTAGTAGTTTGTTGATTGAGTTAACCGTGCAAGGCGGGCTGCAATTGATCATCTCCATTCTCATTAAATATGCCGCGGTCTCGGGGAGGTTGTTCTGGAACTGCTTGGAAGGCGGGCGGGAGGAATCTCGGTTTCAGCCCAGAGCACCGGTTTTAAAATCTCTTTTGACTTCAGGCTCGAAATGTATAATTAATATCAGGGATGGGACCGAGGTGTGACATAAAAATAATCGTTCACCGGAGCGTTGCTGCGTGGGGTCGTGTTTCAGCTTGAAACGGGGAGGGAGATGGAGGCTGAAACTTGAATCCAAATCTAAACTTTCTCGGCGCTGCAAGAGGCGAGGGAAGTGGTGAGGGGTCTGTGGCTGCAGGATTTCCACTTGGCCCCGTCTAGTAGGTATTTGAAGGAAGGAAGCGTTGCTGTGCTTCATTTAAAGATAACGAGGTCTAATAAACCCTAACCAAAAGTCAAATTCACTTCATCTTTGCCTCGCTCATAAGCGAGTCAATAAGTGAAAAAGATCTATATAGAGAGAGGTGATAGAATTTCACTTTCAAGAAATGGGTGAACAGGAGTTGCTGAAGAGGGTTACCTTGAAAATATATCATGATCACTTTAAACCTTGTCTATGTCTTTCGGCTTTTGAAATGCTGAAGATCACATCTTGAGGGAATTTGTTGGAGCCTTTGAAGTATTTTTATGTTAGGCCCCTATGGCAGAAGATTGTACAGATCAAGAAAGTAGCGAGTAGATTTATTCACAGAAAACGCATTTAAATTACCCAGCTATACGGGCGCACATTCTTCATTTATAGCCTGGTGTCTGGGCTCTGAAATCCTCCCAAGAATTGAGGTCATAGAATTGGAAAATGAGCTTCTGTGCACCATCCTTCTGGCCTTTCGGATGTAATGGAGTCTGCACTGTGTGGTAAATTGGACGGAATTCAGAGAAGAGCAACAAAAACAATTAAGGGAGGAGAGGAACTGACTTACATGGAAAGATTAAAGCGTTACAAATTTGTGGCTTGGTGAAGCAGAGACTACTGCGAGGCGTTTGGAAGTTTCTGGAGACAGGAATGCGGCTTCAAAATCCCTGCTCTTGTCTGAACATGGTTTTGTTTGTGTGTTTGTTTTAAAGGCAGACCTTTTCCGAGCAATATCCTCATCTGGTGTAACTTACCCCAGTGCCAGTGAAAACAATGGAGCCGGGGGAGCTGGGCCAAATTAGACTGTCTAAAAATGTGGCCCTTGCACTCCTTTAAAACTGGCACAGCAGGGGTGGAAGTGGTACTTTAGGGAGGCAAACTGGTGTTTTAACTGCTGCGAGGTAATTCCTGGTGCATCCAGAACGCACAGGGGTTAAATGGGGGAAGATTTCTGGACATCTTCCTTCTGTAGCGTCTCTGCAAAACGCTGGCAAGTGCCAGCAAGCTGAAAATGTTTAATTCCTCGCTGAATATTAGCAAATAACGGGCAGAGAGGGTATTTCTGCTATCTTGTTCTTCACGCGCTCCTGCTGAAATACAGGCAGCTTTTGAACCAGCAGAGAGAAGCATGAAGAAAATTCCCCCGGAAAATGTGGGATGTTGCCACGGGGTGTTCTGGGGGCTGCAGGTGTAGCCCAGCCGCGAGCGTGGTGGCCAGGAGGAGCAGTCCCTGGGGAGCCCGGTGCAGCCCGGGCCCAGCTCAGCTCTGCAGCCCCGGGAGCCCCGAGCTCTGTCCCGGCTCAGGGGAGCGGGGCGGTGCCTGCTCTGCGCACACAAGGCAAGGATTGTTCCCTGCGCTCTCGGGGGATGAATTACGGCCGGGCTGAGCAATTAAAACCGCGGGCTGGCTCTGAGGAAAATGAAGTGTGAAGCCCGCTGGACTGGGAACAGTCTCAGAAGGGAAGCGATGGAGGCCCCGGTGCTTGGGAAGTGGGACTTGTCCTGAGGATGGAGTGTTAATGGAAGCACCGTGGCCAAATTTGAAGCGAGAGGTTAATTCCTGGCTCCCCTCCCCGCTCCCTGTTCCAGCTGGGCAGGGACAGATTCCGTCCAGGGCTGGAGCCTGGTGTGCTTGGCTGCACGGGGAGTTGAGGAGCTGCCACCTTTCCCAGAAGGAATTGCTTTTATGGGATGGTGAAGCTGCCAGGGAGCAGAAGGAGGAGATGGAAAGGTGGCAGCTCCTGGATGGAAGTTGCTACAAATCTCAGTCCCTTTGTCAGTCATGGTCTTCACTGAGGGGTGAAAGGAACGAATTTCGAGTGATTAGGACGAATTTTGAGTCTTGCCAGTTGCACCGAACAGCAAAAGCCTTTAAAGGGTTTGTGGAGGTTGTGTTGCCATTGCCTCCACCCTGATTCCTGTGGGGCAGGAGTGGGAGAGCAGGGACTGCCCCATTGCTGCTGCCCCAGCTCAGTGTGTGAGCAGAGAGAGCAGGGATTGCCCCGTTCCTGCTGATCCCAGTGCTGCCCCGTTCCTGCTGGTCCCAGTGCTGCCCCATTGCTGCTGATCCCAGTGCTGCCCCGTTCCTGCTGATCCCAGTGCTGCCCCGTTCCTGCTGATCCCAGTGCTGCCCCGTTCCTGCTGATCCCAGTGCTGCCCCGTTCCTGCTGATCCCAGTGCTGCCCAGCCCAAAAGGGTGAGAAGTGAGTGCCCCACTCCTGCTCACCCAGCTCAGTGTGTGCAGGGATTGCCCCGTTCCTGCCCCACTCCTGCTGATCCCCACTCCTGCTGATCCCATTCCTGCTGGACCCATTCCTGCTCACCCAGTTCCTACCCCATTCCTGCTGGACCCTGTTCCTGCTGATCCCATTCCTGCTGGACCCCATTCCTGCTGATCCCATTCCTGCTCGACCCTGTTCCTGCTGATCCCATTCCTGCTCACCCCATTCCTGCTGATCCCGTTCCTGCTCACCCCGTTCCTGCTGATCCCATTCCTTCTCACCCCGTTCCTATCCCGTTCCTGCTGATCCCCGTTCCTGCTGATCCCATTCCTGCTCACCCAGTTCCTATCCCCGTTCCTGCTGATCCCCGTTCCTGCTGATCCCCGTTCCTGCTGATCCCATTCCTGCCCTGTTCCTGCTGATCCCATTCCTGCTGGACCCCGTTCCTGCTGATCCCATTCCTTCTCACCCCATTCCTGCTGATCCCCATTCCTGCCCTGTTCCTGCTGATCCCCATTCCTGCTGATCCCATTCCTGCCCTGTTCCTGCTGATCCCATTCCTGCTCACCCCGTGCTGCCCAGCTCAGTGTGCGAGCAGGAGTGAGCAGTGAACCTCGCCCTCCTGAGAGCGGTGTTTGGAGAGCAGGGATTCTGAGTGTGAGAAGGAGGCAGCCAGACAGGAATACCGAATGTGGACTGAGGATGCCAGGGGAATTGTTTCCATAGAAACCCAACCATGGAGGCTCACGCTGCTCCCCCGTCTCAGACTTAGGAATTCACGTGATTGCCTTCATGGTCAGCAGAACGCGTGGAGAGGAGGTGGGTGATGAGGAAAATTTGAGTTTGCTGCAGATGTGGGAGCTCTGTGCTGGATTCCCTGTCCGAGGGAACTCGGAGTGGCTCCTGTGCTGGTTTGTGCTGCAGTAAATCAGGATTAACTCCTGAGCAGTGAATGGTGCCCTACTGCTGTCGAACAAAGGGAATCAGCCTGGTTTCTTTTAGTTAAATGAAGGGAAAAAAAGGTTTTCATTTGTTTCTTGCTGCATTGTTCTCCCACCTTTGTTGGCCAGGCCTTTTGCAGACATCATCTCTGCCTGTAAATCCACAGCAGTCAGAAACGCCTCAGGAAATGTGTTCTGAAATGTCCTCCATGGAAGCACGGGCCTCCCCTTGCCAGAATTTATGAGGGGCCCTGGGAGCCTGTTTCCTTCGTTTGTTCCTGGAAAGATTTCTTCTTGGAAAATCCAAGATGTTCAGGACTAATTTATGTTCCTCCAGCCCCTTCAAAGAAACACCTACAAGAGCTCCCATAAACCCCCAAGTGCAAAACCACTACAGGAGTCAAATTTTGTGTGGGAGAGGAGGCTAAAGGAGGTCAGAGAACCCCAAATGAAAAGTGGAGGTGCCAAGGTTTAGTGTAGATGTGGGAGTTGAGTTCCTCTGACCATCTCCTGGAATTTAAATTGGGCTCAGCCAAGTGGATCTGTCTGATTTTTTTAAAGCTTCAAAACCCACAAACTTAATTTTTTATCCTCTTTTTAGAAGAGACTCTGGGTGTGGAGGGGAGAGGAGAGCAGGAAGTTGAGATTTGGATAATTTTGGATATGATTTGCCCGCTGTCCTGTTCTCTACAACCAGAAATCGATGTGATTTTATTTTTCTGGCTGCACATGGTGGGAAAGGAAAATAAAGGCTGAAATTCTGGGTTCCCAGAGCCTCTCAAAAATTTTTCTGGAGTCCCTGAAAGCCTTGAGAGAGTAACCCAGCTCTGGGCTGGTCTCTTGATAAGCACAGATAATGCTCCTGCAGCTCCGAGAGGAAAACATCTGAGGTCTGGGAAGGGTCAGCCAGGAATGACATCGCTGCAAACACGCAGAGAAATCAAAGAGCTGCAGGGATCCACCCAGGAGAGCTCGAGGGAAACCCCAAACCAGAATTTACAGGAAGAAATACCCAGGGAGGAGCATTTTCCCCCTCAGATTTGTGCGAGTTCAGCGTTAAGCCTGACCTGCGTTTCACTTGTTTCATTTTGGAAATGCTCTCCCTTGGACTCACAGCTGAGGTTGTTCTTCAGGGCTCCTCAGCTGCCTGGTTTTGTGGTGAATTGAGCAATATTTGATATTTTCTTTAATGACCTGGGTTGTGGAGCGAGAAGGGAGCGTGTCTGCAGCACTGAGGCGCCCTGATTTCAGCTGAAACCTCTGTGTGGTGCTAAAATTAAGGTTTTGGCTGCAGTAGAGTTAACTTTCCTCCCAGAAGCCAGCACGGGGCTGTGTTTTGGATTTGTGCTGCTATCACAGGGATGTTTTAGCTGCAGCTGAGCAGGGCTTGCACAGAGCCCGTTTTTGCTCCTCACCCTTGAAGGAGGGTGCCCAGGGAGCTGGGAGGGGATACAGCCAGGACAAGTGACCACAGGGATATCCCAGATATCTCAGCATTAAAAAACCTGAGCAGCCGCTCTGGATTTCCCAAAACAAGGAGAGAAAAGGGGCAGCCTGTCCCCAAACCCCATCTCTGAGCAAACATCTGCTCTGTCACTGTTGGAAATAGAAAACTGTTCATTTACTGATTATTTTTCTTTTTCTCTATTAATTAATGAGGCCCAACTTTGTCAAGCTTTTCATCTGGGCAGACTTTTTGCTGAGCTGCCTCTGCAGGGGAAATGGAATTGGTTCCATTTTCCACTTCCTTCACCCATCTCCAAAGCTGTTTTGTTTGATTGTGTTGGGTGATCTTTGCGGAATTATTCCTTGACTTTTATCCGAAATCCATCGGTAATGGTTATTTAAGCTTTTTTTTTTTCCCCCGTGCTCTCTGGCTGTTTTAATTTCAGGGAGTCCATCGAGGAGTTTAAGTATGTATTAGTTATCATATTGATGGATCAGCCAAGCAAGGAGCATTTGGAAATGCACATATTCCTGTTCCACTGACCTGTGATATTTGAAGGATAAAACTCTGCATGCCATTAGCAGTTGCAGCATCCATAAACTCCTTTCGATTTGGGTTTGGGATATTTGGAGTGTGCACGTGGAGATTTTTGTCTCCATTAATCCATCCAAGGGTGTTAATTGGGTTTATTTTTTTCTTTTTTTGCCATTTATTTAATGTTTTCCCTTAAAGGGCTGTTGGGTTGGTTTGTGCTTAGCGGACTCAGGGCTCTGCTCCTGCTAAATCAACCCCGCCGATGCCAAATCTGGTGGAAATAAATCCCACTGGAGGCACAAAAACATCAATACTTTCCTTGTGAGTCTGGTTGGGGTTAATACAAGGAAAAAGAAGAAAATGTGGTCAAAATTTGCTCCCCACGATCAGGTGTGCTCTCAGTTTTTGTGAGAGTTTTTGACAGAGATTGGGATTTTCTGCCTCACCCAAACTTCTTTCAGATGTAACTCTGCTGAAATAAGTAGAAACTGGTTAAAACTTGGCGACTCGGTGATACATGGTCCGAGGAGATCTCTCCAGTCTTTAATTCAGGTGATCCAGATGTGGAATCAATATTTACACCCTCTCTGGGAGTGCTTGGAGGCTAAATTCACTGGAGTGTGGAAATCACTTTGTGATCCCTGGATTAAAAATATAAAATGCACGAGCGCAGGCCGTGGGAGTGGTAAAGAATATTCTTCTCTTTAAAATTCCACAGACCCCTAAGGTCTCTGCCACAGTGCCTCTCCAGAGTCCTGGTGACTGCACCAGGAGTTAGATCCGGTCCTTAGGCAGAGAACTAATCTGGATTATTCTTACAAAACCCATCTCAAGTGAAACTTTTGCCGATATTTTTCCCAGAAGATTCTTCTCTTTCAGTCCAGAATTTTATCAGCAATTCTTATGCTAACAGGGGTCAGGAGATGAGATGTTTCTCACGTTACACTTGAAGCTTCTCATGAATAATGGCCTGTATCACCTCTATTGTCTGTCCAAAACATAAGCAACCAGACATAAGGCCAGAGGAGAAATTTAAAGAGTGCTGAATAAGCCAGCAGGACGGACCAAGAGCTGAGATAGCCGGGCAGTGAAACAAATACAAGGTGGAGCAGATGGTTATTTGGGGAAATATCCGAGCAGATTAACTACCAGGCGCTGGAGAATGAGCCAGGCTCCAGTTCAAAAGTCCCCTGAAATCTTCAGAGCGAGAGTAACAGAAGCGCAGACGAACATCACTGCAGCCCAAATAAATTAGAGGTCATTATTCCCCAGTGAATTTTCTTAAGTGTTAAGTAGAGCACATCAGGCTTTTCACAGAAATCTGAGGGGGGTTGCCATGCTTAAAACCATCCCTCGCTCCTGCGCAAGGGCAATCTGTCCACTTGAAAACAATTTTTATTGTCCTTCTCTCCTTCCCCTCATTATTTCCTTTGCATTTTTTGTTCTCACGTATCTCTGTGTGTGTGCGCGTTGTGGAAAAAAAATGAAAAATAGCTGCGGTTTGAGCAGGATGAGAATCCCCAAAATACGTGGCACTGGAAATTCCCATCGTGGAAATTTTAGTTCCCCCCAGGCCCTTCAATCTTTTTCTTCAGCGAGAGTGCAGCTGCCATCTGATTTGTATTTATATATGCTCTTTATAGATATTAATGCAATAACAGATTAAACCTAAAGTAACTGTTACTACACAGAGACATCTCAGGGGTCTGATCTTGCAAACATTAATGCCTCTGAATAACTTTAATCTTGTGCATTGTGTATTTGAATTTAATGGGGACTCTTGCATGCCAAAGTTTCTCACATTTGCGAATGTTTGCTGCAACTTCAGACTTCCCCCATATGTTGATGTCAATTTGTTTTTGCAACCTCAATACGGTTTAGAAACCTCAGCCTCTGATCACGGTTTGTGGATGGCTGTTTCTTCAGTTCTGCTGCATTCACTGGGCCACATTTCCAATGGGAAAAATGGGAAAAAATGGGCTAAACCCTCCCTGCTGATCCCACCTGCTCAGACCAGGCTCAATTTCCCTCTCTAGGTATTTTATTGTTTAGCAAGCCCACAGGTAATGAGAGTTAGGATGTGGTAACGCTGTTTCATCCCAAACCTCTTTCTGAAAGTGAGTTCCTGAGGGAAACTGGGGTGAAAAAGTGGGAAAAGAGCCCAGAGGTGCTGGATAAATACCTGGAGTGTCCAGGACCCCAGTGCAGTTGGGCTCAGCTCCCTGTGGAAGGGCTCAAGGTGAACACAGGAGCCCAGACCCTCTGTTGGATCACCTATTTTCTGTTTTTAGATTAAAATAACTCTTAACAGGATATAATTTCCATTAGATTTTAACTAAATATAAGGTTATGGGAAAAAAAAACTTTAAAAGGGCCGATCTGGGAATATTTTGACGGGCAACCAAAACTCTTGGCCTCACTTACCCAGGTGTTGAAGCTCCTGGAGATTCTCCAGTGAGCCCAACAGGTTTAAATTCCTCATGCTCTGCCTGTGCAGCTCTGAATGCCACTCAGAGCACGCTCAGCCCGTTGTAATGCACTGCTGGGAAGCAGCGCTCACTTCAGAGTTCAATAATAATGGTAATTTTACAGCCTAATGTCAGGGTAATAAACTCTTCCACCAGGCGACTACTGTGACCACCAGGAAAGTTTTATTTCTCCAGGTTCAACAGTTTCCCTGTGACTAATGTACCCTTGGAGGAGAGGTGACTTCCCTCAGAAAAGAGCACTGATCTGTCTGTGTTTGCAGTTAAGGCTCACTAACCACTGGCATCAATCTGATAAGCATCTGATAGGGCCCAATTATGCCATTTCTCAGCTCTGGAGTGAATAAAATTTATTTTCTAGCCCACAGGAACGCGAATAGATTGGTTTTATTCCTGTATCCTGGCTTTATTTAAGATTAAGCTCCTTTTTTCTGAGGGTTATCACCATATCTGCCAAGAGCGAATTATTTGTGTGTTGTGTTTAAAAGTGTAGGAGAGGGAGAAGAACAATAAAAGGGTGAGAACCAAGGTAACAAACAGAAGGAAATCATTAGACACTTGAATTAATGAGAAATTTCCTTAACTAGCTCAAATGACATTGTCCATAACCACTCTCTCCTAAGCTCCTGGAAAATCCAAGGAGTGCACAAAACGGGTCAGTGTGAATGGCACAAAGTTGTGTGGGACAGTTCAAATACTGGCCAAGGCTTTGGAAATTTCTTATTTTCAAACATCAAGGGAAATTCAAAAGTTTTTATCGGTTCTTGGCTGCCACAGCCCTGTAGGAAAATCCTAATCCCCACTTGGAGAGGTCTAGGTGTAAATATCTAAAAATCAGGAATATTTCTGGTCAGTCAGAACATCTTTAACCAGTGAAGAGAAGGAGGCGAGTCCAGAGATGGAATAATCTGAACTATAGAAATGAGTTCCTTGGAAGTGTTTTTGCTTGTGTAGGGAGACTCCCTCAATAATTTTGCATCAAAAATTATGAGTACAGTGTCAGCCCTAAACATGTAATGCCCAGAATTTAAAAGTTTAGCAGTTGGAAGATGTGGATAAAGGCCCAGATGTTGATTGGGGATTTTTGTGTGGTTTTAAGTAGAGCCCATCATTCTGAAAATCTTTATACTCTCTCTAGGCACAACTGATGAAAGAAAAATATGTAAAAAGATGATTTTTAAAACCAAGTTGGCGCCGCTAAAGTATTTTTGTGAATTAAATGACTGAGGGCACGCTGCTGAGGAGGGAACAGGAGCTCATTGCTGCTGAGGGACTCTGAGGGCTGTGTGGGGTGCTGGCTCTTGCTCTCAGCTGTGGAGCAGCCTCCAAATTTCACTGGGAATCCTGCTGTGGTTCAGTTTTCCACACTTCCAGAAGGAGAAATCCATCCAGTGGATTCTCATCCACCCCAAGGCCTGCGGCTGTGGGTAGAGACCCCTGCAAGGAGATGGAGAGAGGGAAATTAATAAATTCCTCTCTGTGCCTCTCCCTCCCCTCAAGTGTGTCCTCATCCCGTTTCACACAGTCCTGAGGAGCTGAGCTGGTTCTGGAGCAGCCCAGACCAGGCTGTGCCAGGCTGTTCCAGGCTTTGCCAGGCTGTTCCAGGCTGGGAGCTGCATTTTGGTGTAAACCCAGTGCAAAAGTGGCCCCAGAGATCAGAGCTCTGGCAGGCAGAGTCACTTCGGGCCTACCGCAAAAACAAACCTGGGAGCTGCCACACTCTGTGGCTGTGGTTCTGTTGTTTTATCAGAGGGCAGGCTCTGGAGAGAGCCCAGACCAAAATTTCAGGGATTTTTCTTTTAAATTTCATGGCAGGGTGAGGAATGGGGAGCTGGGATCACCCCAACCCTCATCCCGTTGTCATTGCAGTGGCAGCGCATTGTCCTTGTCAAGGGTGCAGTGTCCCCCTGCCTCCCTGAGGTGCCCAGAAAATACAGAATTGTCCTAATATATGCTCTTCCCTTTATTTAGGAACTTAAACCTCTTCCAGCCTTGTAATTCCAAGCACATCCTCCAACTATTTTAGCACCTGGATGATACTGAAAGTCCCTTTCAACCCAACCCATCCTTTACTTCTGTATCTCACCCACCTTCAGGTTTTCCTCTCATTTTCTCACCCACCGTTCAACAATACCGTGCTGTCAGATAATTATTTGTAAAAAGCAGATATTGGAATACTTTTGTTTGGATGGAAAGGGATGATTGGAGCACTCTGGATCAAGCTGAGGTTGGATTCCCAGCTGAGGAGGCACCAGGGACGTTACAGAGGCGCTGGCTGAGGAGCAGCACTGTTGCATCGATTGCTTTAATGCTGACCTGTAATTGTATTAATCATGGCCAGGAGCACCAGGGGCACGGAGAAAGTGTCTTTTTAGTGGAAGAAAGCAAAGGAATAATGCCTATTGCACTGCTGGGATTGCACCTTGGCAGCTGAATTCCCAGAAACGCACGGGACAAAGGGCTGGCTCCCAGAGCTTGGGATTGGCCTTGGCTTTGGGCAGTCCGGGTGAGGGATTTTTGGCTTTGGGCAGTCCAGATGAGGGTTTTTTGGCTTTGGGCAGTCCAGGTGAGGGATTTTTTTGGCTTTGGGCAGTCCAGGTGAAGATTTTTTGGCTTTGGGCAGTCCAGGTGAGGGATTTTTTGGCTTTGGGCAGTCCAGGTGGGTTTTGTTTGGCTTTGGGCAGTCCAGGTGGGGGTCTTTTTGCTTTGGGCAGTCCAGGTGAGGGATTTTTTTGGCTTTGGGCAGTCCAGGTGGGTTTTGTTTGGCTTTGGGCAGTCCAGGTGAGGATTTTTTGGCTTTGGGCAGTCCAGGTGAGGATTTTTTTGCTTTGAGCAGTCCAGTGGGGGTTTTTTTGCCTGCCTGTCCAGAATCAAGGAGGTAGCTGACTCTGCTGGCAGGGGCCTCACGGTTTTTGCAGACAGATCCTTCCCCACGAGCCCANCTTTGGGCAGTCCAGGTGAGGGTTTTTTTGGCTTTTGGCAGTTCAGGTGGGGTTTTTTTTGGCTTTGGGCAGTCCAGGTGAGGGTTTTTTGCCTGCCTGTCCAGAATCAAGGAGGTAGCTGACTCTGCTGGCAGGGGCCTCACGGTTTTTGCAGACAGATCCTTCCCCACAAGCCCAGTTGCTGCCTTTGCTCCAGCCCTGAACAAGACAGTTAGAAAAACCTTCCCTTCATCAAATTCATTTGCAGTGATCGCTCCCCAAGCTCGTGTGAGAGAGAGGAGGAGAAGGAGCCTGAGAAAGACTCCCGAAATCTTGTGCAAACCTATTTTAAAAGCAAAAAAAATTAGAAAATAGCAGTGTGCGAGTCTGCGTGCAGCTACAGCAGAGGGAAGCAGATGCAGGCAGGGCTGCCCGTGCCTTGTGAAGCTCTGTGAGCTCCTGGAAGGCGGCCAGGGCTGAAATGACGGCTGGAGGCAGCAGCACCCTGCTCTGCCCTGCGCCTGAGCTGCTCACCCACAGCACATTTGTGCTTTATTGAGCCGTGGAGCACAAACTGAGCCGTGCAGTGGGCAGGGCTCGGCTCAGAGCTGGAGATGTGCAGGCCTGGACGAGCTGTGGGAATGCTGTGTGAGGGCAGGAGCGGCCCTGAGCCCTGGGGTTAAAGACCCTCACTGTGTGGAGCTGCTGGCAGCATCCAGGGCTGATTTCCTGCAGGTCAGCAGAGGTGCTGTGCTTGCTCCTTGGAGGTCACCGAGGTGGGAGTGCTGCCCCGAGATCCAAAATCTGCTCCTCCAAAATGCTGCGGGATCCTCACGCACCCACACTCGTGTCTCTGTGTCCCCCGCAGAAGATGGGGTGATGTGCAACGTGAATATTTCGCATTCTCCTTCCCATTCCAAGTCCCTTTCAGCCTCGCCCTTCCTCATCCCAGATTTCATTTTTTTTTTTCAGATTTCTTTCGTCTGCATTCCGCTCTCCTGTTTTATTGCAGAGGGATTCTCTCTGCTTCGACATGATTTATTTATTTATTGTTCTTTGTCTGGGCACCTCAGACTGTGCTTGAGTTGCAGATATTTTGCAAGTCAGCTCATGGGCACCGTCCCATTCCGCTGTTGCTGCCCTGCAGTTTTCAGTTCCCATCCTGGGTGCTCAGTCTGTGTCTGGCTCCCTGTGTGTGGCACGGATGGGCACATTCAGCTGCAGCATTCACAAAGCTTTTTTTTTTTTTTCTTTTCTTCTCCTCTTCCCCTTTTTTTTTCCCTTTGGAGAGGCTGCTGAAATTTGAAATTGCTGAAATTCGATCGTAAAAGATGTCAAGAGGCAAAGCCAGAAATGATCCTTTAAGGGCACGCTTTGATATTTGGGGAAGTGAACCTTGAAAACCTCCCTTGTTTCCTGTTGTTCCATTCCTTGTTTTCTCTCATAAGGTTTTTTTTGGTATTTTTTCCCTTTTCCAAAGACTTCCGAAGTACACAACCTCCCTGAAAGTCTATTGCTCCCAAAAGAAGGTCTTTCTGTAGGTTTTGACCCAGGTCCATCTCCTATCCCAGCTGCAGCTCCTTTTCCTTTGAGGTGAAGCCAAAGCTGCTGAAATTCCTGTCAGTGCTGGAGGTTGAAGAATTATCCAGAGGAAGGGTTGGGGCTGGTGAGGACACTTCACCTCCAGTTTCCTGCCCAGGACGACACAAGGGATCTTTCTGGATCAAGATTTGTCTCTCACCACCAGTGCTCCCCTCCTGTCTCCTCCAAACCCCTCCTTCCTTCCCCTTCCTTCCAGTTCGGTTTTCTGAGGCGGCATTTTGGAAGCTGAGCTTTTTAAGGCACAAAATCTACCTTCAGAGAGGAGAAATTAGCGAATTAGCTCCTTTTAATCGTGCCTGTGCTCTGGTGAGCTGCACTTTTCCCTTGCCTGTAGCTCTCTTCTCCAAACAATCCCCCCGGCGCCGGCAGGAAGGGAATTGAAATGTGCTTGGCAGCTCCGCTCTGCAAAGCCTCCATAATTTTTTGTCATCGATCCAAAATATCTTATGCCAGCTCAGCGACGTGAGGTCACCCAAATTTCATCTCGGGGCTGCTGGCAGAGTTTTTTTTGGTGTGTGTGTGTGTCCTGGCTGCTCTCACCCCCTCCCCAGCTCGTTTTGGTGGAGGTTCAGTGGCTGCGTGAGGCGGCTCCTGTTGGGATTTGGGAATTTGGGAATTTGGGAATTGCTGCCTCTGCCCTGGGACAGCCCTGGCCAGGCTGTGAGAAAAACAGGCTCCTCTTCAGAGTGTCTCCCTAGAAAACACAGCAGAAAATACCTGTCTGCAACAGAGACTGTGCTGCTTTTAAACAAAAAAAACCCCAAAAATAACCCAAACCAAGCTCTGTGTGATTTCTGCCCTGAGCAGGGCTCAGGGTGACACCGAGCCTTGTCCAGCGTGGCTCCAACATCCCCCAAAATCTCGCCAGGAGGATGAAATTTTCTTCTCTCTTCCCTTTCTGGTCACGTTTTACCACTGGAGTTACTCAGCGAATTAATAGGTATAGAAATGCAAAGCTCTTTTCTTATTACACGCCATCGATCTGATTGCAGTGTCATTAATTGAAAGACTCGGGAAATGTGATGGATGGTTCAGTTCAGGATTCCACATTCGTTTTGGCATAGCCCTGCAGGAGAAAAGCTGCATGAAGCTGATTGAAGGGCTCTTTTTGTCTGACATGAATTATTCTTTCATTGTCAAACCTTGTAACAGCATTCAGACATAGGGAGATTTACAATGTGAAATCCTAAATGGGGTCTATTCTTAAAATAAAATCAGAAAAAAAAAAAAAAGAGAGAGCTTTATCTCGCAACGTTGAAAATAGCTATGTTTAAAAAAAAAAAAAAGACAACCCCACAACTATTCCTCCAAATTAAATATCTTCTGCAAAACCCAAGGGGCTGATGTTTCTCACTTAATTTTAAATTATTCCGATGGTGAGGCCTTAAATGAATAAAACAATTGCTTTAATCACATAACGGTTGTCAACATTTTTATTACATTCGAATATATTTGTTTGTCTGAGAGGGTTTGTTTGTTCTCCCCACTTGCTGTCATTTCCCGAGCAGAACGATTTGTCCGATTAGCTGGGAATCCTGGAAAATCACACGAGGCTTTCCTTTCTCTTTGGGGAAAACCTAGGTGGACGCTGCCGAAATGTTTATTTAAGGAACTCATTCTGCATTTTCGAAAACATTAATAAGAAAAAAAAGCCCAAAACCCAACAGCTCTGTGTGCAAAGATTTCAGCTCTTCCCAGCTGCTGGCAGATCTTATCAAACGAGCTTTGGTGGGATTCAAGGTTCTTTATTTATTTTATTTTATTTTACTTTTTGCTGTTGATGCCGAGCAGTCCCGTGGTTAAATTCTGCAGGTTCTTTTGTCTGTGTGAAAATCCTTGCCAGGCTCTGAGGGCTGGGAGATGCAACCACTCCAAACAGCAGAGAGGAGCAGCCCCGCTCGTCTTTCCACCCCCAGAGTTGATGAAGAGTTTGGAATGCCAAGCAGCCACCCAACTCGTGGGCTCATTTAAGAATAAAACACTGAAATAACATTATCCGAGATGGGAATCAATGTCATGCCTGTTACAAATGCTGGAGCTGGGAGAATAGCGAGATTACACAGAGCAGGCAGATTAGATGAAGAAGAGCATTCGCTTACATTACATCTGATTAGTGCTGTCTATTCATCTGTGCGGGGCTTTTTTTTTTATTCTTAAAGAAAGCTGGCTTATTTTATGGGAATGGGGTTTGCTGAGAAAGCTAAAAGCTGGAAGAACTGGATGGAAAATAGTGTTGGGAATAGGCAGCTCTCTGTTTTATCCACCTTCCTCCCTCAGCTCTTTTCCCATCCCCGGCTCTGCGCGCCCAAGTGTTGCAGGAGGCGGATCACCCCAGAAGTGATCATTTTTTACTGTTATTTAACCACTTTTCGCCCTCAGAAAGGCATCGAGTGATCACTCACTGCTTGACCCCTTAAACAAACGCCCCTTCCCACCTGAGCTGGACGTTTGCAGGCAGCGAGGCCGGCCCGACGAGCGAGATGAGTAATTCCCATTAAAGTGGGGAAAGAACCTTTTATTTTCCCCGAGCCTGAGGAATAAACGGCACTGATGGGAAATGTTGTCCTCATCCCCCGCCCCCTCCCCCTGCCTATCTGCACGGAATACCCTCCCGAACGGGGATTTTTTAAGGTCTCATTGTTCGGCGAGAGGGTTGAGATGATTTTTGTACGGTTTGGGTTTTTATTTTCTTTTTTTTTGGGGGGGAGGGTTTTCCCTGCCGGGGATGCAGAGCCCGGCCGCTGCAGGTGCTGGGAATCTCCAGCTCTCCCGCAATTCCCAGCAGCAAAGTTTGGGGATGGAGCTGCGCGGCGGGTCAGAGCTCAGCACCCACCGAGCAGCGGGGTTTTTCCAGTTCCTGCTTTATTTCCAGGCTCAGCTCTGGGATGCTCCCACCCAGGCAAAGCCGGGCTGTTCCTGCAGCTCTCCTTTAATCTTGAGCACCTCCAGTGCCGTTAGCAGCTCCAACCTTCCAGCCCCTGGCTGTTCCTAAAAGGTGAGGGAGCTGGGGAGGGGTTGCTTTCATTAGTTATTTGAAATTGAAGATGATTTAATTTCGTTGTTTTATTTTTTTTTCTCTTTATGCTGTCTCAAGCTAAATAAACTCAGTTCCTCCGAGCCCAAAAGCAGCGAGGATATTTTGCCTTTGGTGTCACTAATTAGCCTCCCACGGAAGCTGAGATCAGGAGAAAGGGAGATAACGAGAGGGTTTGTGCAGCCTTGCAGGACTCTGAGCATATTCCACAGGAGAGGGGGGAAAAAAACCCAAAAAATGCTTATTCTCAGCCCCAAACTCTGCGAAATCGCTTCAATTTCGGAGTTCCCCGCACTCCGAAATGCGGGCTGGATAATTTCTGCAAATTCAATTAGAGTTTGGAGCCCGTGGCCGCTCTGATCAAATCTGTGTAAATAACACTGTCCCCAGCCTGTGTTGTCACCTCTGAAATGCTCTCTGGATCGCAGCCTAGCTCTGTCTTTTCTTGTGGTGGAGTCAGGGTGGTGCTGGATTTCGGAGCTTTTTGCGTTTTATTGCTTTTGATTTTGTTCAGGGCTTTTTTTCTTTTTAATTTATTCTAATTTTTTTTCAGTTTTTTATTGGTATTTTTTTGGAGTCTGTTTTGACTCAGAGAGTTTTTAAAGGTGAGGCTCATTTTTTGTGAGGTTAAGAAGAAGGAGAGAGTAAAAGGTACCGTATCTTTCTTCTTAATTGTTTGGCTTAAGTCTAAAACATCTGAAAAAACCACCCTTAAAACGATCTTAGAAGTAACAGTCGCTTAATTAATAAAAAATAGTAACAGATTTAGCTTACCCTCTTTATGGACTTAACTTCAGGAAATTAGGCATCCACTCTGTCTCCTCTGCAATGATCAGTTTCTTATCTAACAGATATGAAACCGCCAAATACATCTTACATCATTCGCATCCTTTACCTCGGGAACAATTGCTCCCAAAAAAAAAAAAAACCCAAAAAAAAAAGACTAAAAAAAAAAATGGAAGCACTCCTACAGCTCAGAGCATCCTTTACTTTAAACCCTTTTTAAAGTCCCCCGTTTATTCCCATCCCAGCTCAGCTAAATTCCCTTTCATTGTGTGGTTGGGCTGAAAATATACAGTGCCATGCCTAATTGTGCTATTCCACATTAATAACCTGGAACTTCGCATCCCGAGGAGCACGGGGAAAAAAAAAAAAAAGGCAGAAACAGATGCAATTATTTGTTGCTGGCTAAGTTACTGTACGTGACCCAGGTGCTGGAGGAGTATTTGCATGTGTTTCTCACCTTTGTTCACCCAGACACATGGGGATCTCGAGCTATTGCTGACTAATTGATAGTTGTAGTAACTGCTATAGGCTCCTTAGATTAGAAATGCATGCAGACGTGTGTCTTGATTCAAACATTAAGGAACACACACACTCTCACTTACTTCCACGGGCAGAAAGTCTTCATACTATTAGAGGTGTGTGATGGAGATAGCAGGACATAAAACAGAAGAGAGAGAGACACAGGGAGAGAGAGAGAGACAGAGACAGAGAGATGGCATGCAGCATATATACCCCTACAAATAGTTCTAAAATGCGTTTGCAAATGCAGAAGTCTTCAGAACCATCCAACAGTTCAGCACAACCCTTTTTATCTCTTCTCTGCGGGACGCCTCCATCCAGATTACTCGAAAAAAGCGGAAAAGGTGAGAGCTCTGCCATCTTAGCTCTGAATTCATCTGATTTCCCCCCTTTTTTTTTNNNTTTTTTTTAATATATATATATATCCCCCTCCTCTCCCTTGTATTCCTCATGCCATTGTCCATTCTTATGATGGCAGCCGCCCTTGCTCTTGAATGCAAGTGTCACAGCGGGAGCAGAAAGGGTTCAGGGCTGCATTGTCAAAGCCATGGTTGCCTATTGTTTCTTAGCCTTTCACTGCTCTGCTTTTCCGAGCCTCTTTCCCTATCAGTGGCCCCTGTCAAGGGGAGGAGTAGGGAGAAAATTGCAAGAGTTAGTCGTGCTTTTTATTGGACAC